>QEPC01015736.1:3634131-3668948 GCA_003113815.1 Sphenodon punctatus | reverse complement strand
GGTGTCCCCCCTTCCACCCGCGCAGCCTGGACTCGGGGAGGGTTTGGTTTTTTTTACTTTTTTGGTGGGGCTTTAAGTTTTTACATTGCAGCCATTTTTAAATGGCTGCAATGTAAAAAAATCCGGTACCCGGAATCCGGTACCCGGACTGGATTTACCGGGTCGAATCCGATAATGCCGGTACGCCCGGTACCGGCATTATCGGATACCTGATTTACCGGTTTTCCCACCCCTAGTGGTTGGTTAGCATTGTTTGCTTTAAAAAAAGGATTTTTAAAAATGCTACAGTAAATCCTACCACAGGACAAGTTTCTGTCTAACACCCAACAGATAAATGTTAGAGTACAATATGAAATGTGAATACACTGATTTTAGTACCCCTTCCTGGACTTACTAATCAAAATGATTTTTAAAAAAGAAGTATTTATGTAGCACCAGTAATGTACCTGACACTGAACAATCATTAATTAGAGATAGGTTCCTGTCCTGTTAGTCATATAAACGTCTAATCCTTTTTTTCAAATTCCCTTGACTCTTGTAGTGAACGTTCATATTTAGTATTTAGAAGAGATTCAGTGGTGGAGTTTACAATGTTTGATGAGCCAGTAGTTACTCTCAATGATTTCCAATACAGATAGTCTTGCTGTATTATTATAATAGGGAAATAATTGTGGTTATTGTCAATGGGGCGGATCCCATGCTCCGCATGAGCAGGCAAGCACAACTGGCATGCAGTTTACATGGGCACCATAGACCCTGTGCCGGGGGTGCATGCGGTTTGTGTGTGTGTGACTGTGCACATGCTACGTGGTGCTCCATGGGACATGGGATTGGCCCCAATGTTGTTTTTTAATGGTAATCAATGGAAAGTGGATGATTGATAAATTTCCAGGTAGAGATCCTTTGACTTTATTGGGTATTGCCTTGAGTGACACTGATAAGAATGTCACTCTTGCAGTAGCAAACTTTTTGAAGGCAGCATTTGTTCTAAGACAGGCCCTTTTGGATTCAAACCCCCTTTTTTTTACCATTGGGGTAGAAATATAGTATTTATTTCAGAGTTCTTATTTAATATGGTTTACCCTTGTTGACACGACTGAGATTTCTTTGCAATAGTATAATTATGCTTAGTTTATATACGCACTGGTTTATTTGTTATTTGTCCGGTGTTATTGTGTTATATATACTTTTGTTGTGTTGTTTTGTTGTGATTTTTGTTTCTTCAATGGCCAAAGGCCACGCATATAAACTTTGATTTGATTTGATGGAAAGTGGAGCGCACATGATTGACTATGGCGCACACAGTCATTAGACTATGGAGAAGAGGAAGGAAAGGATGGCCTTAGGTGTTAACACAAGTGCCGATGGAGTGCCACCATCACAACCTGACCTGGATCAGGAATCCACCATCAACACGGTACCGACTGGATCAGGCTGGACCAAAAACATGTTGGTGGCTGGCTGCCAGGGCTGGAAGGAAGCTGCATGAACATGCGGCTGGCCAGCCCCATGCTGTGTCCAGCATCCCACCTCGTACCAAGATGGGCAGTTGGGCAGCCATCATGGCCAGCCATGGCAGCCCTGATCCGGGCCAGATAGCCTGCTTTAGCCTGAACTATCCAGATCATGGAGACCATAGCCTGGGCTGTGATCCCGGAGGTCCCCAGCCCAGGCTCGCCACTGACACACCTGGGAGCAATCCCAGGTAAACATCTGGCAGCACACCAACAAATATGCTGATGGTTCGCAGGCCAAAGCAGGCCTCAGTAGAAAGTGGGTCATTGTCACATTTCTTAGCACCCCTTCCAGAATGAGACTCTTTCTCCTTTTATTCATAGCTAGTCTAGTCAGCTTCAAGCAATCACCAGTCTTCTCTTTCCCATTTTAAAAAATCAGATTTGTCTAGAAAATTGGCCCAGGAGGGAAGCCTTCATATTCTCTACTGCCCATTTACCTGATTTAGAGTGATTTGGCTTTGCTTCAAGAGATCCTGAAGACTGCTGGTTTATTACCATCTCTCATGCAGTTCTTTCATTGCCATTCACCAAGTATGCCCTCCCACTTGCTCTGCAAACAAACAGAATGATTTCAACTTTCTTTTCAAACAGGTGAACTGAATTGAATTTTTCAAGTATACTGTATATGGGTACCGCAAAGATTGCCAGCTGGAGCAGGAAATTCTGGAGTTTGAAATTTCCTTTTTCTGTTATTATATGTACTCAGGAGCCACTAATGTGCCCTTAGATGGTATTATCCCTGCCACATGTGTCTTGACAGTTGAAAAGTCTGCTTAGTAGCTGGGGGGGGGGGAAAGAAGAAAGATGTTGTTGTGCAATAAGAGTCTGTTCCTCCCTTTAGCTGGTAGCCAGCATCCACAATAAGCAGTTCTTCACAAAATGTTCACTGTTGGGCTGTACCCTAGTGACAACGGACAGTTCCTCAGAAACACAAGTGATAGCATAGCCACCTTACTTAGGTTTTGCTGATGAATCTACATCTAAAAGCTTTGTATAAACAGGAGTAGCTGAGGCCAATTTCTCTTCTGTGGTTTTCCTTATTTCATTATTTTTGACATTGCTGAGATGAAGCTTTGTTATATACCACAAGCTGATGGCAGTGGACCGGGGAGATAAGAATTCACTAAGAAATAGAACACACAAGCTGAGAAAATGTGTGAAAAATTGAAATGACAAGGGTGTGTTGATAGCTTCTTGTTACTGAGCAATAGTGCCTTGGTTGGAGAGGTAGCTTGCTGAAGACATAGTAAAGTGAAATATGTGCTGACGATGCCTGGAGAGAGCTGAAATATTTAAACCTCCCAAATCAGGGCTTATAAGAGACGAATAGACCAATTGAGTTTTAACTCCAGTATGCTACAGCCACCTGGTGATATATAGTTGTTTAAGTACCACTCCAGACATTGTATGCATGGCTGAACTATTAATGTATATTCATATATAGATATCTATGTATTTATATGAATATAGTCATATAGTCATATGTATGGATAGTTTTAGTCATATGTCCGTGTGTGTGTGTGTACATATATACATACACACACTGGGCCGTGCCAGCAGAGTGGCAGCAGGCATCAGCAGCATCCCGAGCCCATCACCACGCCCCAAACTGGACAGGCCTGATTTTGGCAGTCAGGCTTCAGAGGCTCCCAGCAGTGGCACTAGCCAGGGTGTGGTTTGGCGGCACCTCCTCCCAGCATCCTCCACTGCCACGCAGGGAACTGGAAGGCCTGCAGTCCAGGAGGCTGTGGCTGTCTCTGCTGTGGCTGCAGGTACAGGTGCTTCGGGGTCAGCTGTTCCTCCACGGCCACCAATGTCCCCGATCCCCATTATTGAGGTGATCCCCAGCAGTCCAGGGCTGGTGGATTCCACCCCGACTGCTAGAGGCAGGACCCAATCCCCGGGCAATGGCAGCAGGGAGAGGAGCAGAAGTAACAGCAGCAGCAGCAGCTATAGGGGGTGTAGGGAGAGTGGCAGCAGCATGTTGGACAGTCGATTAGCCTCAGGTCCCAGTACTCCCCTTCGCGGGACATCACTCAAATTGGGGACAGCGAGGCAGACACTAGTCCTGTGGATGAGATGTCTGGTGCTGAGGCGATGGCTGTCCCTCCGAGAGCTGTGTCACCACCATGTTCTGCCCCTCCCAGCGGCACTGTCAGCAGAGCGTCACCTGGTGCAGGCCACAAGGCAGGAGGGGAAAAAAAATCCTCCGTCTGGGTGCATTTTAAGTTGGTGCAGGTGAATGATTCCAGGGAGGTGCAGTGCAGTTTGTGCCAGAAGGTGGTGAAGTGTGGGCAGGTGATCACCAACCTTGGCACAACTGCCATGGCGAAGCACTTCAAGGCATGCCACAGTGCTGTGCTTCTAAGAGGGTAGGCAGGGGCAGTGGACGCCAGTAGGTTCCCAACTACAGCGGCCAGTTGTCCGCCTCCATCAGCGGCAAGCATCCTCAAGCAGATACCTCTAGCAGCAGGAGTGGTATTACTGATAAGGGGGAGCAGCAGCAGCAGCAGTAGCAACAGCAGCAGCATCACTGCACCATGGACGAACTGGGGTGGGGGCAGTTGCCAAGTCCATAGGTAGCTGCAGGACGTGGAGGGTGACGTGGCTTTCAACTGAAAGCCACGTGCATGTTGGGGAAAATGATAGTGATGGATGGGCAGCCCTTTTCAGTGGTCATAGACATGGGGTTTAGGCATCTGATTGGCTTCCTGCCCCCCCAGTTTATGCTGCCCTTGCGCACCACCTGAGTCGGCAGGTGGTGCCAGCCCTGTACTGGGCTTTAAAGGTGCGGGTGAGGGAGCAGCTGGCAAGGGCAGGGTATGTCACCGTCCACTTCACCACAGACCACTGGTCAAGTAGGACCGCACAGCATGCCTACCTGGCAGTGACGATGCACTGGTGGCAGGACCCAGAGGCAGCGTTTGGCAGGGGCAGGAGGGGTCCAAAGAAGGGTATAGGTGGGCCCTGCTTCAGGCAGAAGTAATGGACAGACCCTACACCGCTCAGAACATCGAGGCATCCCTGACCACCATGGTGAAGGAGTGGGTCACACCAGACGCGCCCTTCACCAAGGGGTGAGTGGTGATGGACAATGGGGCCAACATATTGAGGGCAGTCCATGAGAGGGGCTTCACCAGCATCCCTTGTGTCGCACACACTCTTCACCTGGTGGTCAGGGATGCTCTGGGCTTGGGAGAGAAGGGGATTAGGGCAGGCACCCTTAGCTCCCTGATCGAGTGGGGGGGAAGCTGGCCAGTTTCTTTAACCAGAGCATGAAGAACAGCGACCTCCTCCGGGTGAAGCAGACAGAGCAATGCTCCCCAGTGCACCAGCTGGTGCAGGATGTGTCAACCCGATGGAATTTGACGTTCCTGATACTCAAGCGGCTTCTCGAGCAGACAGCCACCTTGCATCAGGTTTATCTGGTGAGAGATAGCAGGGCACCTCCAGAGTACGATAGGGTGGAATGGGAGATCCTGGCTCACACAGTCTTTGTGCTCAGACCGTTCCTGGCTGGGATGGAGACCATCAGCTCTTCCATGGCCACCATCAGCCAGGTGACCCCTCTGGTCCAGAGTAGGGCTGATGCGGCAGCAGCTGTTACCGTGCCGCGATTCCATTCCGCCATTTCGGAATTGCCTGCGCCCACGTTTTTCTGCAGACATTCCACTAATTCCACCGGCATTCTGCAAATTGCGGAATTGCTGAGAAATTGCGGAAACTGTCAGAAAACCACTGTTCTGCTATTTTGTGGCACTGGCGGAATGGCGGAAGTAGCGAAAATGTCATGTTTCCACTATTTTGCAAGACCTGTGGAAGTAGCGGAATGAAATTAGCGGAACTGCGGAAGTAGCAGAATGAAACTAGCGGAATGAAAGCCTCTGCCACGCCGTACCACTAATTGTGGAAATGCTGTTTCTGGCGAAAATAGCTACCACTGCGACATTCTGCTACAGCCCTAGTCCAGAGTCTCCTCAGGAGGCTGGAGGAGATTCTCTAGGGGTGGGATTGTGGCCCTCAGGGCAGGAAGTTGGCGGATGAGGTAGCTGACCTCGTGCTGCAGCTGAAGGCAGGGCTGAAGCCACAGTTCAATGAGCTCCTGCTGTGGGAGGAATACATTTTGGCAACTATGCTGGTCCTGGACCCCAGCGTCAAGGGCAGTGTGGCACGCCAGACACTACTCTATGGCCACTGAAAGGGTGAACTGGTGGAGAGGGTCCGGAAGGCAGAGTGGGCCCTTGAGAGTGTACAGCAGCAGCAGCAGCAGCAGGATGCCCCTGGGGATGGTGGGAGTGGGAGCAGCCACCCCTTTCAGCTTGCAGGGTCTATCCCTGCCCCCAGCCCTAGCAGCACCACCAGCAGCAGCAGGCTGAGCAGCAGCAGCACCCCTACTATACAGTAGCAGAAGCTCATATGTGCAGGGCACTCTGGTGAGCATGGGCTCGTGCACAGCAGGGCAGGCAGCGTGGCTGAGAGCAGTAGTGGAGGTGTTGCCCGGGCAGTTACGGGAGGGAGTACAACAGCACCTCAGCAGCAGTGGAGAGCTACCTGGAGGAGGAGCTGAGCATCAAACCCAGCAGCAATCCCTTGGCCTACTAGGTCGGCAAGACCAAAGTGGCCAAGGGTCTCTTGCCCAGCGTGTGGCTGTTCTCCATGATGGGGAACATTTGGTTGCCACAACGCCTGAGACTTGGGGACAAGTTGGTGGAGCAGTTGCTTTTTATTAAGGTGAACCGCTGCTGGGATTCCTCGAACTGCCCCTGAACATGGATTGATGGTGCAGTGGCACATGCCATCCCATGCCAGGGGCAGTCTTGGGACGCTGCTCCTCCTCAATCTGAACTGCTTCTGCTGAGGTGCTGGCCCTCCCTCCCAGTGCCCGGAACCTGCTCTGCCTCTCTCTCTCTCTGACTAGACAGCCTTGGCCGGCCTATCTGACTGACCCCATGATGCAGGGTCGTATTGGGAAGCTGTAAATCTGCCAGCCGACCTCTGGCTAGACAATCTTGGTCCATCTATCTGATTGCTATCTCTCGTGCGTGCTGCACAGTCTTCACCAGCCTATCTGATTGCCCTGCCAAGGTCCCAGCCTGCCTTCCCTACTGCCTCTCATGCCACACTGCCTGTCTACCCGCCCGCCTGCCCAGGTGGCCTAGATCAAAGCCTGCCTCAGTCTGCTTTCTGCTCATGCCACACTGCCTGTCTGCCCACCTGCCCAGGTGGCCTAGATCAAAGCCTGCCTCAGTCTGCCTTCTGCTTATGCCACGCTGGCTGTCTTCCTGCCTGCCAAGGTTGCCAAGATCAAACCCTACCTCAGCTAGCCTTCTGATGCTCATGCCACGCTGCCTGTCTGTCCACCCGCCCAGGTTGCCAAGATCAAACCCTGCCTCAGTCTACCTTCTGCTCATGCCAAGGTGCCTGTCTGCCTGCCCTGGCAACCCTGGGTGATGTGCCCCACTGGTCTGATAATCCCACTGCTGCTGTCTGCTGGTCCATGGGTGCTCTGCCCTTTCAAATCCAAATGTGCCCACACAATCCTGCTGCTGCTGTATGCTGCTGTATGGGAGCTCTTCCCTGGCAAATCCTATCATCCTGGCTCCATGGGTGCTGCACACAGGCAAATCCTGCTGCTGCCATCTGTGCTGTTCCATGGATTTTGTGCCATGTCAATTGAATGTCTGCTGCTTCTGAAAATGCTGCCTCTGCTGTCTGTGCCATGGGTTCTGCTACCGGGCAATTCAGTGTCTGCTGCTGCTGCCAATGCTGCCTCTTCTGTCTGTGCCATGGGTTCTGTGCCCTGGAAATTCAATGTCCACTTCTGCTGCCTCTGCTGTGCCATAGGTACTTTGCTGTGGCAATCCAATGTCTGCTACTGGGTGACCCCTGGATTCACCACCGGACAAGGCTTGACCAATTGGCATAATAGCTTGTTCAGATCTGGAAAGTAGAATACAAGACTTCAATGCCCGGTCATGTAGGGGTGCCAGTCACCAAGCCCTGGCCGGGCCTCTGCCACTGCTCTGCTGATGCCTGGCAGCCTGCAACACCTGGCCAAGTAGGGGTGCTAGCCACCAAGTCCTGGAAAGGTGTCTGCCGCTGCTCCACCTATGCAAGTCAGTCTGCAACGCCCGGCAAAGTAGGGGTGCCAGCAACCAAGCACTGGCCAGGTCTCTGCCGCTGCTCCTGGCAATCAGTGGGCAGGGGACATGGCCTCAGAAGAACTAGTCAGGAGCACCGGGGAGCTTGGGTTCCCCAGGGCTCAAACTGGGTGGTGACATGTCAGTTCAAAAGGCCAGTCCAGTGTGTTTACCCCTCCCCCATGGTCCATGGCAGAGGGAGTACATGGTGGCTTGCTGCTGGGGTAGCCATGCTAGGAGTCACCCAACTAAATCCCTCACCAAACTCTCAATCTGAGTGGGTGCTTTTCAGCAGTCCCACTCAGCATTGCCACTCAGCATTGCCAGCCTGCAGTGCCTGGCCGAGTAGGGGTGCCAGCCACCAAACCCTGGATGGGCCTCTGCCACTGCTCTGCTGATGCCAGCCAGCTAGCAACATCTGGCCAAGCATGGGTGCCAGCCACCAAGCCCTTGTTGGGCCACTGCCATTGCTCTGCCGATGCCAGTCAGCCTGAAAGGCCCGGCCAAGCAGAGGGTATCAGTCACCAAGCCCTGGCCCTCTTCCACTGCTCCGTCGATGCCTGGCAGCCTGCAACGCCAGGACATGATGGTGACTAGAACTGGAGAACCCAGCATAGAGCGAGCAGAACTGGAGGCCTGCCAACCTGCAATGCCCAGCCGAGTAGGGGTGCCAGCTACCAAGCCCTGGCTGGGCCTCTGCCGCTACTCCGCCAATGCCAGCTGCCTGCAATGCCCGGCCAAGCAGGGGTGAGAGCCACCGAGCCCTGGCTGGGCCTCTGCCACTGCTCCACCAATGCCAGCCTGAAATGCCTGGCCAAGTAGGGATGCTGGCCACCAAGCCCTGGCCAGGCCTCTGCTGCCGCTCCACCGATGCCAGCCTGCAATGCCCTGCCCCCTATGGGTACCAGCCACCAAGCCCTTTGCTGCTGCTGCTGCTGCTGCTGCTGCTGGGTCTCAGACAGACAGCCCCGGTGCCACGGGTACCCCCAAGGGCCAAGGGCCAAGCCTGCCTTCCCGGGCAACCCAGGTTGCCAAGCGCAAAGTCTTCCTGGTCTCTGCTGCTGCTGCTGGGTCTCTGATGGCCTGCCATGCTGCCACGGGCACCCCCGGGAGTCCCTGAAGCATCCCAAGCTTCCAGGCAGGACTGAACTCTGCCGAACATTTGGGGGGGTCCAAACGCCACCGGACCGAACCCACGAACCTGAACTAAGTTTTTAGTCTGAACGTCAGAATGTCCAAATATCCGAACTCCATCCTGTTTGCACATCGCTAGTTCAGCCCTAGTTTTGGACCTAATCTCATTTAGGACTAACTTAAAGCCAAGGTCTATGGTAGCATTCCAAGGAGGCAAGAAGTGTTTCCTAATTCTAATGTACCATAATCTGGGAGGTTATAGTTTACAGGAAAGGAAGAAGGAGTCATGACAATAGTATCAGGTACCAAGCAGTAGTTATCAAAGGGGAGAGAAGACTATGCAACAACTAATAAGCAACATGGTTTATTACTGTATTCTTACTCTGTGTATGTGTGTGTGTGTGTAGGAATTTGCTGCACATTACTTCCTCCCATATTGAGAGGAAATAAAATGGTTAGAAAGCAGATTTCTCCCATGAGATTGGAAATCTGCATTCCAAAGAGCCCTATTTATGTCCTGTCATGAGGTGCTGCAGATATTATAATGTCAATACTCTTGATTAGAATGTACTCAGTGTGATTGTTTGCTAACAAATTGGCTAGTCATATTCTGAATGGAGAGTGGTGATTTTAGGAGACGCATATTTTAGCAAGATTTGTTTCAGCTCTTACACAAACTAATTATGAAGATGTCTGGAAATGCCTAGTCTTATCTTTCTGACATTATATACTTTGTTTGGTAGTGATGAAAGTGCCTGTTATTGAGTTTGCCTGTCATAGTGACATGACACAAAAATGTCAACTCTGTGAAAATGGATTGGTATACCTATAATATAAATCCTTTAATAGCAAATTTCAAGAGGTTTTGGAGTTTAGTTTTAAGTTTTCTTGGGCAAACTGAGAATCCTCTGGGAGTCTTCCTATATGAGGTTGGGAGTAAGAGAAGAAAAAATCCATATAATAATTATTATTCTAGTATAGAACAAGAGTGATAAGTATTTTAGTTTAGAATACGAAGGGTATCACCTAGACACTGAATGCTGCATTTTATTGCATGCCTTTAATATCCAAACATGCACACATAGAAAAGGGGGGGGGGGAGAATCACTAACATCAAGGGTTTTCAAGTTTTGAAATGATTTGTTTGTCAGAAGTAGGGCTGAAACAAAGTCTTCGGAAAACTTCAGAATTTGTCGAATATTAAGGTATTCAGTTCAGAAAGGCCTTGTACCAGTCGGGTATCCTGTGCAGCACCAACCTTGGTCGGAGGGATGGTGAGGATGGTGTAGTCATTGTTTTTAGGGATTTATAGTGTGTCAGGAGGTATACGGTGCAGGCCATAGCAGGGGTAGAGGGCCTCTATCTTGTGTTTGATTTGTTGGGGGACAGAGTGGGGGCGCTACTGGTATACCGTGCAGCTACCTGTATGGCAGCATGACTACACACTCTGATGGAGCTGGTGTTGGACGTGGTGTTGTGCTACCTAAAGACTTTGGACTTTGGTGACTTCAACATTCACGCTGAGGCTGGTCTTGGCAGGGTGGAGTGTGAGTTCATGGTAACCATGGGCATGTCCCAAATTGTCAACGGTCCAACGCATGATGGGGGACATAACTTTGACCTGATTTTTTGCACCAGCCTTGAGGTGGGGGATCTGTTGATGGGGGAGGTGTCAGCAGAGCCCTTGTCATGGACGGATTATTACCTCCTGAGAGCACGTCTCCTTGCGCATGTCTGTCCCCGGAGGGATGTGGAACTGATTCGGATAGTTCACCCTCGGAGACTAATTGAACCTGAGCGGTTCCAAAATGGTCTTGGGGAGACACCCTCTGATCCTGACGACTGCCTGCTTGATGATCTCGTGGCACTGTGGAATGTCTTGTTTGTGGAGGCCATCAACTGGACGACTCCGAGGCATCCGCTCCCCCAGTGGCGGCTCCTCAGGCCTCTGAGCTTTACGGAGGACCTGAGGCTTTTGAAGTGTGAGGGGCGGCAGTTGGAGCGATGCTGGTGCCGTTTGCATCCTGAAGCCAAAAGATTGCGACATATAGCTAGTTTACGTGCCTATGCTGTTTCTGTAAGAGCAGCAAAAAAGGAGGTTTTTGCTGCCTGTATAGCTTCTGCTAAAACTCATCCAGCGGAGCTTTTCCGGGTGGTGAGGGGGTTGGTCGGTCCTCCCTCTCTCCATCTGGAATTGGAGTCATCTAGTGCCCACTGTGACATGTTTGTTGATTATTTTTTTTAAAAGATCACCCAGATTCACCATGACTTCGACACCACACTTATTGCAATGGGTGATCCAGAGGTTGTGGAATCTCCGCTGGGTCTGGTTGCATGGGATCGATTCCAGTTGGTGTCATCTGCTGAGGCAGAGGATGTTCTTGGGACTGTTAGGGCTACTTTTTGTGATTTGACCTTTCCTGGCTGATTAAGGCCAGCGAGGAGATGGTGGGGCCTCCCTTCCAGAGGGCACAGGGCTGAGTGCCTCAAAGAGGCAGTGGTGCAGCCCATTACTTGATATTAATTCCCTCACCAACTACCAGCCAGTCTTGAACCTTTCCTTTTTAGGGAAGGGTTTTGTGCGGGTAGTGGCTAAGCAGTTGCAGGGGCATCTGGACTGCACTGGTTATCTAGACCCTGCGCAATCTGGCTTTCATCTGGGCTATGACATGGAGACTGCGCTTGTGGTCTTGGTCGACGACCTTTGCTGTGAATTGGATCAGGGCCATTTGACCCTGCTAATTCTGTTAGATCTGTCAACTGCTTTTGATACCATTGGACATGAGATGTTTGTGACTCGCCTGCAGGACCATGCCAGGGTGGGTGGGATCATTCTCGAATTATTCCACTCCTTATTGGCTGGAAGAACTCAGTGTGTGGTGCTCACAAACTGTTTTTCAACCCCTCAAGATCTCATGCGTGGAGTCCCACACGACTCCATTCTGTCCCCTCACCTGTTCAACGTGTGTATGCAGTAAGGATGTGCGAACAGAATGCTGTTCGGATGTTCAGACATTCGATCGTTCGGATCAAAACCCGAGTTCGAGTTCAGTTGTTCAGTTCAGCGGAGTTAGGTTCGGCCAAACTTGGCCGAACATTTGAAAATAGTGCTATCAATACCGATACTGAATTCAAAGATTTTTTTGGTATCAGTATCATTTGGCCATGAAACAACCCCTGATCTCCATCCCTGGTGCGAGGAAGTCTGCTCCTCAGCTGCCTCCCTGTTCCAGTCACATTTTTCCCACCCAAAGTCACGTTTTTCCTGCCCCCAGTCTCATCCGAACTCACCCGAACATGACCAAACTGTTGGGCCATTTTCAAGTTCAGTTCAGACGTTCGGTTTGGACGTCCAAACAGACTAAGTTTGCTCTGAACATCTGAATTGCATTCGTGCATCCCTAATATGCAGCCACTTGGTGAGGTCATGAGATGGTATGGGGTGCATTGTCATAAATATACTGATGACACCAAGCTCTACCTGTCTTTTCATCCGACCCAGGCCTGGCAGTCTCAGTGCTTACCCAATGACTGGTGGCTGTGAGGGACTGGATGAGGGTGAGCCAACTGAGGTTGAGTCCTGACAAGATGGAGGTGATGGTAGTAGGTAAGGCAGTGAATGTGGTGGCTCCCGTCATTGTGATTTGCCCTCCCCTAGCTTTCCAGGTTCACATTCTGGGCATGCTCCTTGATCCACAGCTGCACCTGGACCTCCAGGTGGGGGCTGTGGTGAGCAGTGCGTTCTGCCAATTACATCCGGTGTGATGGCTTCGGCCATATGTTTCAGATAGTGACCTGGCTACTATCATCCATGCTTTCATTACCTTGAGATTGGACTATTGCAATGCACTCTATGTGGGGCTACCCATCGTGACAGCTCAGAGACTGAAGTTGGCACAGAATGCGGCATCCCATCTCCTTGAGCCATTGGGCCGCCGTGAGCACATTACACCAGTGCTCCAGGCTCTGCACTGACTGTCAATAGTCTTCCTGGACCAATTCAAGCTATTGGTTTTCACCTATAAAGCCCTATATGGCCTTGGCTCAACTTACCTGTGGGGTTGCCTCACTCCCCATGCTCTGGAGCTATCTCTGCAGTCTGCTAGGAGCGCCCATCTTGAGGTCCCCATGTTTTCCCCGGAATAGTGTGTCACTATGGAGAGGCCATACTCTGTAGCTGCACCTAGGCTATGGAACTCCCTCCCAGCTGGCCCAGTTGACCCCCGATCTCTCTTCCTTCTGCCGTATGTTTAAGACCTAGCTGTTCTGCCTGGCTTTTAGAGAGGGAAATGGGGTGTAGGGTGTGGTGGGGGTTAGGGTTGGGGGTCAGGTTTGGTTCTGTTCCCCCCCTCCATTTTATTGTTTTATGGATTTTATGTGTTTTTATTATGTGAGCCGCCCTGAACTGCCTAGAGCAGGAAGGGCGGGATAGAAAATTGTTTAAATAAATAAATAATTCCCATGTTCCAAGGACCAAGGCTGTTATTCGGAAAACTTTTGAAACTTTGGAAACCTCAGCGTGCAAGGGGGCCAGTTGAGCTTCTTCTGGAAATGAAACTTAGTGCCATATTTGGTAGGAAGGGAGTATGGGGTGGGGGGGCAACTGAGTGATGGCAAGCCAGATGGCAAGTTTTGATTGGCTGGCCAAGTCAGATGGTCAGCTTTCGAACTGGCTGACAGGGCAAAATAAAAGTGCTTGCACTGCAATCATTTTGTCCATGCTCTTTGGTGAATTTGACTGTGCTGCATGCTACACTGCTGCTGGATCTGTAAGTAATCGGCTGAGTGGGGGACAGAGGGGTGCCTGGCATGGCCTAGTATGGTATGATATGGCATGGCATGGCCTGTCCATAGGGTCAATGCTGGGGGGTGGGGGGTTACATTACCCTTTACCATGCCATGCAGTTATTTTAAATAAATAAATAAATAAATGGGTGCCACATTGCTGCCTGCTGCTTGGGTGGCACTTGGAACCATGAGGAGGGATCTCTCTGCCTGGCTCCACTTCCCAAGTTTGCTTGGTCTGTTCAAGCTACCATTGCCACAATGCCATGCCGAGGAAGAGGGTGCCCCTGGAGGGTGAGGGGTGTGAATGTTTGGTTTCGTAATTTTGTGATTGCTGCTGGGGCCAGTGTTTGCTGGGGGTGGGGGGAATGGCGGAATTTTTCTCTATGCAGTTGCAGCCATTTTGCAGGGTTGGGTGTGTTGTCTAGGCTGTGGCATGGCACACAACAGAGCCTAACTGATTAATTGTAGCTAGGAATGGGCGAACAGATCGTGGTTCGGGTTCGGACGTTCGGTTCATCTGCGTTCGGTTCGTCCGTTCGGTTCATCCGTTCGGTTCGGCTGCGTTCGGTTCGTCCGTTCGGTGCGGCAGTTCGGTTAGTTCGCCGGGTTCGGCCATTCTGTTTGGCCATTCTGCCATTCGGTTCGGCCATTTGACCATTCGGTTCGGCCGTTCGGAAAATGTTATGGGTGTATTTTTTGTTTTTTATATGGTTTTTGGTTTTTTATTGGGTTTTATATGGTTTTCTTTTGTTTTTTATTTGGTTTTTTTGTTTTTATATGGGTTTTTAAAAAAATTTTTTATCTAATATTATATCTATCTATCTACACTAAATCTAACTTCTATTAACTATTTTAAATGCTATGGACTAAATGGATTATCTAATAAGTACACAGGCCTACTCCTACAAACACTAAAACTAAATCACTAAGGCTATCTCTATCACTAAGCTAGCTCCTACAACTACTATCCCTATTGTAAGCCATAGGCAGGGACCACGTCTTTATCTTTGTTCTGTAAAGCACCAGGCTCTTGGCTGGTGCTATACAAATGTTTATAATAATAATAATAATAATAATAATAATAATAATAATAATAATAACCTATCTATCTATCTATCTATCTATCTATCTATCTATCTATCTATCTATCTATCTATATGGGATGGGGGCGGGGAATCACAAACACAAGGTTTCAGTTTAAGGTTTAAGTTTCATTTCAGTACAAAACTGAAATGAAACTTAAAGCAATCTAATAATCCTATTCAATGCCTGCTGTTCAGGAACAGTGACTAGCTCAGAAGGTGTTGGGAAGCGGGGAGGCAGATAGTTTCATTCCTTGCTTGCTTCTCCACCCCTGGTGCCTGGAAGTCTGCTCCTCAGTGACTAGTACTACCCCTCCCTGTCACCTTACAGTGAACCTTTTTTTGCCACCAGAACATGATCCGAATGCGATCCCAACTGACCGAACTGTTTGGCTATTTTGCTGTTCGGTGCTGTTTGGTATGTTCGGGTTCGCGTTCGGTCGTCCGAACAGCCCGACCGAGGTTGGGCCGAACTCCGAACTTCCGAACTGCATTCGCCCATCCCTAATTGTAACATGTAATTTCTACTGTTCTGCCAGATGCTTGGCACCATGAGGCCAGAGTCAGACTGGGATCTCTCTGCCTGGCTTCACTTCCCAAGTTTGCTTGGTTGGTTCAAGTTACCATTGCCACAATGCCATGACAAGGAAGAGGGTGCCCCTCCGGGGGAGGGGTGTGAATGTCTGGTTTCTTAATTTTGTGACTCTTTCTGGGGCCTGTGCTTGCTGGCTTATTTGGGTGGTATTTATTTCTCCATGAAGTTGAAGACTGTTTTGCGGGAGTTGTTGTATTCTTGAGAGAATGTCCCTTGCTAGCCTGCATTTTTGTGCACTGCTTGGTTGGCATAATGATACACTGGGTGCACTCACTGCTAATGGTGGGTAATGCTGTGAGTACACTACTGTTTTGATTTCTTTGGGGATTTCTGCACATAGTTGCACTTTTTGGAATTGTCTTCTGGAGTGATTGCCTACTCTTACTAGCTAGCTTTTCTGGGTTGCTTTTCTAGGTAGTGCTTTGGCTGTGGGTTCAAAAACTTTCCAAAATTTTCAGCGTTCTGTGCTTTGGTCACCAAAGTCCAAAGCTTCAGCAAGAACACCAAATTGCCTCCGAGTACTCGGACCGACTATTCGGAATTTAAAAATTGGTCCAAATACCCAGAAGTACTATTTGGTTCAACCCTAGTGAGGAGTCTTCTGGCTGTACTCTCTGACGTGATTCTAGGACTCTCTTATCTTACACTCTTTACTATGCCTACTCTCACAACACCCCTGCAAGTATTCTTCATATGGTATTTGCAAGTATTCTCCGAGCCTCCGAGGACCTCGACAAAGACTCAGGAATTCCGATGGTGGGGGCCAAGGAGGAGGCCAAAGCCCAGAGGGAGCCTCGGGAGGGGAGGAAATGGCCAGGGAAGAGAGAGGCCTAGATGGGGCTGAGGGGTAGAGTACTCACCCTCCAGAGGGGCTCTGGTGACATGTGGCTTCCTCTGGGCCAGGTAAGTTTAAAAAAAGAAGAAGAAAAAGCTGGGCATGCTGAGAAGGGCCAGGTAAGTTGTTGTTGTTTTTTAAGAAAGCAGGGCATGCTCAGAAGGGACAAATGGCCCAGAGGAAGCCATGTGTCTCTGGAGCCCCTCTAGAGGGTGGGCACTCTACCCTTCATCACCCACTAGGCCCCCAACCCCTTAGCCACCCCACCCCTCAGCCCCCGCTAGGCCCCCTGCTCCCCCTTGCCTGACCTCACGAGCCTATTATCTCCTTGGCCAGCAGGGGTCAGGGAAGGGAGAACATGGGCCTAGCACTAGACTCCACCTTCTTTCCCTGCACTCAGTTTAGGATTTTCCGAGTTCTGAAGTTTCAGGGGCCATTCTTCGAAACTCGGAAAACTGAATGGAGTACCTCAGTCCTTGGTGTTTTCCAAGGAAAAACAAGGACTGAGTTTTAGCACTAGTACAAAATTATTATTATCCCTGTTTTACTGATGGAGAAAATAGACATAAAGAGATAGAGACAGAATTGTTTTCCAAGTCACAGCACCCTGTCAGCTGGGCCATTCTTTCTCTACATTTTTGTTGAGTAATAAATATTCCTACCAGTACTCCTATTTAATATAAACATTCAATATAATTTCCCGTTATCTTCTCTTTACTAACCATAAGTAAATCTGATAGGTGAGGTTTGTGTTTTAAGTATATTCAAGTAATTCAGATGATACCTTTTATTGGACCAACTTTTATAACTGAAAGTGTTCAACAGAGGTTAATCCAACAAGAGTTATCATCATAACAACCCTGTCTCCATTGCTTACATTTGGGATAAACACAGTGACCATACACTTTCTGTAGATGTAAATATATACATCTGTAATGGCTTGGATGTGGGGCATGTGCTGTTTTAGGATCAGGGCCCTGGGCCTCTGCCCCACCTCTCCAGGGACTATAAGAGCTTGATAATGGCTATTTTTAGATGGACCTGCCTCCTGGCTGGGTTTTTAAGTCCTGGGTAGAGCACCAGAACACTTCCAGTGAGTGGGATGGAGGACATTCACATAGCAGGGGATGGGTGGGCACTCCTGTGTGTCCACCTGCCCGCACCCAAGCACTGCCCACCCAAGCCCCCATATGGAGCAACTTGAAAAAAATCAGGTTGCTCAATGCAGAGGCATGGGTGGGTCGTGGGAGCACACCTTCCACCCATGCCGCCTTCAGAAATGTGCCCGGATCCGTGGGAGGTGGGTGGACCCATGTGGACATACCCCATCTAAAAGCAGCCAATGTAGAGGCTTGGCAGTCATTGGTTGGCTCTGAGAGAGAGCAGAGTAAGTGAGAGCTGGCTGGCCCCTTAGAGTTCTCCAAGAGAATGACTCATCCAGAAGACTGAGAGCCTGTATGTAAGGCTGGAGGTATAGTCCTGAAAGATATTGACTATGTTTTCTTGAGTTTATTTCTTTGAATATAGAATTGGATAATGGACCAGGCAGCATAACGGAGAATATAAATATAGAATTGGATAACGGAGTTTTGAAGCTCGTTC
Source organism: Sphenodon punctatus (assembly GCA_003113815.1). Classification (NCBI taxonomy): domain Eukaryota; kingdom Metazoa; phylum Chordata; class Lepidosauria; order Sphenodontia; family Sphenodontidae; genus Sphenodon; species Sphenodon punctatus. The sequence continues at coordinate 3,651,255 of QEPC01015736.1, read as the reverse complement.
CTGTGGTTACTCCCCCATGGAAGCAAGGCACCACCATGTGATCATTTCTATTAGTATGTTAATTCACCAGTATTTCATATCCATAACTTTAGGGAGCCACCAACATGTAGGTATGCCAAAACTAAGCAATGTTATCTGTGTTGCTATAATTCTTGGTGCACAGTAGGTGGTGCACATCAGGTCCAGATTTCTGGAATTTAAATCTATTAATGATAATCTTTAGAGGATGGGGCAAGTTTAATAAGAGTCAATAAAGGGGAGCTGGCCCTAGTAGCCCTAAATTTAGATTAGTGCCATGACTAGATCAGTGCCTTAGTTAAGGTTATGTACATGTATATGTTTGATGCTTTAGATTAAATTATAATGTATATGCATTTTTGTTTTGTTGTAATTGTTTGTTTTGTATGTGTGACCTCAAAGCAATGGTCTATGGCCACGCTTATAATAATAAACTGAAACTATAATTCTTGATTTTCTTCCCTCTCTATTGTTTGTAATTCTCTTGCCTCTTTAGGGCTAAGTTGTGCTTTTATATTTGTAATGCAAAGTGTCCATTATATTTAGAGTTCTGTAAAAATAATTAATAATTTGTGTATCTATGTGTAAATGAGCCATATGCATATATAATGTTATTGAGAACACACAGATTTCTATTAAGATCAAAGCAGAGTATGTTGATAACACTGAGTACAAAAGCATATCTTGCTAAGAGAATGTCATGAGTAACAGTAATGTACCATGCTTACTCAAAGGCCTCTTTCAATAACTTGGTGCAGGATCAGCATTACCTCTCTAATCACTAGCTAGGCAGCGCAAAATGAAAAGGCAATTGAGAGTATTATTAATCTTTTCTTTCTTGAAGTATGAAGATTGAGGTAGGAGATGGTGAAGTGCTTGCAGGTACTTTTGGTGAAACACAACTGCATGTGAATTAGCTGCTGCAGTGGAATGAGGGTCTACTCCTGCCTAATGGGAAATGAAAGCTAGTCTTAAAGATGTCCTTTCCATATTCTTCAATCTAACCAATTACGCCTGGGGATTTACATTTACCAATGTAATTTGTTGACTCTGTCTCTGTGAACAGCATGCTCATTGGACTGCCTCCACAATAGCTCCTATGTTCTTTTGCTTGCCTAGTCCATGAATGGAAGCATTAGAGAGAAACGGCTGTAAGATCATCAATTTTGCTTCTTCAAAGTGGCTTTATCTGTTAGCTGTTATCCGTGTTTTGAATACAAAAAGACCTCAGTGCTTGACAGGAAGCTGTCCACTTATGGGAGCTTTGTGCAGCTAACATAATGAAGATTATTATCATAATACAATCTCATCAAATTAGCATTATCGTGTTAGTTCTATTAGATAGATCTGCTGAGATCAATATGAAAATCTTAATACATGTTATATTGCTGAAGCATACAACAATTCTTGTACTCAGTATCTAGGTGAAAAAAAATCTTGTTTTCTTTCCACAGTCTCTCATTAACTTCTCCATGTATTACCTTAAAGCAGGACTCTACTTTATATGGTTTTTTCTCTATGTATTGCTTACTATGTATGTAGGGTGCTTTCTCTATATATTACCTTAAAGTAGGGCTGAAATGAGAATGCTTTGCATTCTAGTAAGAATGTGTGAGATTCTCACAGCCAGGGTGAGATTTCACAAGATCTCACCAATATTTTCAACTGCGCATGCACAAAATGGCTGCTACTAAGGCTGAAACGACAGGTCACTACGGTAGCTTTTTCCAACGGAAAAAGATCTTCCGCAATGAGCAGCATGGTGCAATAGAGACGTTCATTCTGCTACTTTCATTTTGCTGCTTCCACCGTTCTGCTACTTTCATTCCACTACTTCTGCCAGCTGAGAAAATAGCGGGAAAATGTTTGTTCCAACTGTTTTGATCTTCCGCAGTTTCCACCGGCACTGCAAAGTAGCGAAACAATGTTTGTCCTGACAGCTTTCGAATTAGTAGAATGTCAGCGGATTTAACAGGATGCCAGAGGAAAAGCTGCAGCAAGTCGCGGGCAATTTTGAAATGGCAGAATTAAATAGTGGAGTGGAAAAAGGAGTTGCTGTTTCGGCCATAGCTGCCACAGCCATTCTGCGCATGAACAGTCCACTTGTTGCCACTTGTTTCCAGTTTGTTCATGTGCAGAGCATTTTTTGAGGTCTCTCAAGAATTTCATGAGACTCTCGAAACTCCAAAATGCTCTGCACAAGCACAAATAGCCACCATAGCCATTCTGTTCATGCACGGCTGCACAGCAGCCATTTTCAACAATCTCTTGAGAATGCCAGTGAGAACACAAATTCTCATGAGATTCTCGACACAGAAAATCTCATTGAGAAGCTTATTCTCAATGAGATTTTCGCATAGGGAAAAATCTCATTTCAGCCCTACCTTAAGAGAACATTTAACGGCACACATGTAAAGCTTAGTTTGAAGATGTGACAACCTGTCATAATTATTAGATTTTGACAATAGTTGAGAGTACATTTGGTTAATGGCAATTTATGTAAATTTGATATTCCATCACTATTATCTGATACTCTTTGTTGCTGCACCCTGTAAGAAGACATGAATTTGGAGACATCATTTAGGGATTTAAAGGTCGCATTTGTTACTTGAACCATATCAGTATTATCATAACAAACTGGGTCCAGTGGGTCATACATGCAAAACATAACAAGAGGGTAGCCTGACGTGGGCTCATGTCTTATCTGTCACTAAACTAGCTAACCTTCATTTCACCGCCCACACCTCAGAGTTCCGTTGTGAGTGGGGTTATTCAATGTCCCATTATGGGACCATGCAGAAGGTTGGAAAAAAGGCCTCTGGATCCCCCATGATCACTTCTGTCTTCTGTGGTCCCCTGGGGACCACTTTCCCTGGGCCTTTTACTGTCACCTAGCCATGACCTGCCCTTGGTGCAGCTCACAGTTCCCATCTCATAAGGAAATGCCTATTAATCTATGTGTGCTCCTCTGATCTTTTGACAGGAACCCCAGTTGGAGCGATAGACTGTGCACCATGGTAGGGGGGTGGGCTAGGAGTGGAGCTGGCTAAACAGGGTCACCACTCTTCCTCCAAAGACCTGCTGTGGTGCAGCGTGGCACTCTATATATGACTCTATATAAATGGACAGACAAAAGCTTGAAGGACATAAAGGGACATACCAGACAAATATTCAGATCTGATATAAAGCCCATTGAAGACAATGGTAAGACTACCATTGATATCACTGAGCTTTGGTTCTAATCCTTAATGATGTACCTTTAAACCTTTTATTTTAACAGTACAAAACTTTTAAACTCACATCATAGTAAGGAGCTGTTGCAGTGGTTCAAGAAGAAGTGCCCATTGTTCAGAGAGAATGTACGCTATTCCTTAGTGGAGTGCTAACTAGTCCCTAAATTACACTAGTTTTTTGTTCCACAAACTGCAAATAAGGAGGGTTGGGCAGTGGTATTACCTTCTTCTGACCACTTTGGAGGGTGGATGTAGCATTCCACGCACTCTCTTGAGTCCAGGCATTTCAAGAGAAGGAAAGAAACGGGATCCTCCATTCAGACTAGGATATTTTCTCACCTGTCTGTACCTGTATGATTAGATAAACCCTGGTTCTGTATAAGTAAGAAAGATGAGGTCAAATGAAGATTCTTAGTTTAAATAAAATGCTATCTGAAAACTAGTATAAATTTTGTGGCCTGCATATGAAGGAGATTAGATTAAAATATTGTAATGATTCCTTCTGGTCTTAGTCTACAAAACAACATATCGTGTGATATGGATTGGACATTCCCTGCTAGATGAGAACATCTTTATCATCCATCCCTCTGTTAAATTTCTTGTTCAAAATAAAGCTTGACTTATAATGAACAGTAGTTAAGTGAACTCTGATCATCCATGCAACATAAAGACATCTTTTTAATAGGGTTGGGCGAACAGTTTGCGGTTCAGGTTCACCCGTTAGGTTCAGTTCAGTCCTCCAGTTCGGTTCCATCGCTACGTTCAGGTTAGGCCGTACAGTTCGGCCATGTTTGGTTCAGTTCGAGCATTCAGAAAAAGGCTCTCTGTGCAAGGAATGATGGCCCCAGACCCATGACGGTGGGTCCTGGGACTAGAGTCTCTATTCCATTCTTGTCCTCCTTGATCTCTCTGCTGCCTTCGATACTGTTGACCACTCACTCTTGCTGGATTCCCTTCACTCCCTTGGCTTTTGTGGCTCTGTCCATAACTGGTTCTCCTCCTACCTCTCTGACCGCTCCTTTAATGTGTCTCTCTCCAACTCCGCCTCCTCCTCCTTCCCCCTCTCAGTTGGTGTTCCTCAAGGCTCTGTTCTTGGCCCTCTCCTCTTCTCGATCTATACCTCATCCTTAGGCAAACTCATTGCCTCCCATGGCTTCCAATACCACCTCTATGCTGATGACACTCAACTCTATCTCTCTACTCCCTCTCTCTCTCCCTCTGTTCAAGCTCGTCTCATCAACTGTCTCTCTGACATCTCTACCTGGATGTCTCAACGTCAACTCAAACTCAACATGGCTAAAACTGAACTCCTTATCTTCCCCCCTCATCCTTCCTCTCCTTCCTCACTGTCAATAACTATTGATGGAGTCACCATCCTGCCTGTCCCCCAAGCCCGTAGCCTAGGCTTCATCTTTGACTCAGCCCTTTCTTTTAAACCCTACATTGACTCTGTTGCTAAATCCTGTCGCTTCTCCCTCCATAACATTGCTAAGATTCGCCCTTTTCTCTCTGTCTCGTCTGCCAAAACTCTTGTTCATGCTCTGGTCATCTCTCGCCTCGATTACTGTAACCTCCTTCTCACTGGCCTTCCCCGGTCTCACCTTTCTCCCCTCATCTCTGTCCAAAACTCTGCTGCCAGGGTCATCTACCTCGCCAGTCGCTTCGACCATGTGCAGCCCCTCCTCTCTTCGCTTCACTGGCTTCCCCTTCCTGAACGAATCCTGCACAAGCTCCTAGTCTTCACCTATAAAGCTCTTCACAACCTTGCTCCCCCCTACCTCTCTGCACTTATCGCCCTCCATACTCCAGCCCGTGCACTTCGCTCCTCCTCTGTCCCTTCTCTCACCCTTCCACGCCTTCCCTGCTCCCCTAAGCGCCTTCGTCCCTTCTCACTTGCTGCCCCCCATGCCTGGAACTCCCTCCCTGTCCACATCCGCCTTGCCCCCTCCCTTCATACCTTCAAATCTCTCCTTAAAACTCACCTCTTTCGCTCTGCTCTGTCTGACTCTTTATCCTGCTGAGCCACTATTCCTATACCTACGATCGGTTTACCCTTATCCTTGCAACATGGACCTGCCTGCTGTCATTCTCATCGTAACCAAGCCAAGTACGTGCACTTGAGACCTCGCATCTTCATGAATGTTAGACCCCTTGTCTTTCCCTCTGTTCCCCTTCCTAAGTCTCTCCCCCAGCTCCTGTCTCTCAGATTGTAAGCCCTAGGGGCAGGGACCGTGTCTATTTTATTACTTTGTAAAGTGCCAGGTACACTGCTGGCGCTATATAAATGTTTGTTAATAATAATAATAGAGTGACAGCTTCTGGATATTCGCCACAGCCCTCCCTGCCTGTAACTTTGCCCCAGAATCCTGATGGTGGGTCCTGGGGCTGGAGTGGCTGTTTCTTGATGCGCTGGAATGACATCATCTCCATGTGAGGAATGATGGCCCCAGATCCATAATGTTGGGTCCTGGGGCAAGAGTGGCAGCTTCTAGATATTGGCCAGTCACAGCCCTCCCTGCCAGTAACGTAGGACCCAGAACCCTGATGGTGGGTCCTGGGGATGGAGTGACTGTTTCTTGATGCGGTGGAATGACATCGCCTCTGTGTGAGGAATGATGGCCCCAGACCCATGACGATGGGTCCTGGGAATAGAGTGGCAGCTTCTAGATACATATTGGCCAGAGCCCTCCCTGCCTGTAACTTGGCCCCAGAACCCTGATGGCGGGTCCTGGGGCTGGAGTGGCTGTTTCTTGGTGTGGTGGAATGACGTCTCCTCTGTGCGAGGAATGAAGGCCCCAGACACATGATGATGGGTCCTGGGGCTAGAGTGGCAGCTTCTAGATATTATCCAGCCACAGCCCTCCATGCCAGTAAAGTAGGACCCAGGACCCTGACAGTGGGTCCTGGGCTGGAGTGGCTGTTTCTTAATGTGGTGGAATGACATCACCTCTGTGCGAGGAATGATGGCCCCAGACACATGATGGTGGGTCCTAGTGCTAGAGCGACAGTTTCTAGATACATATTGGCTACAGCCCTCCCTGCCTGTAACTTGGCCTCAGAACCCTGATGGCTGGTCCTGGGGATGGAGTGGCTGTTTCTTGGTGCGGTGGAATGACATCGCCTCTGTGCGAGGAATGATGTCCCCACACCCATGACGGTGGGTCCTGGGGCTAGAGTGGCAGCTTCTAGATACATATTGGCCACAGCCCTCCCTGCCAGTAATGTAGGCCCCAGAACCCTGATGGTGGGTCCTGGGGCTGGAGTGGCTGTTTCATTTTATATATATATATATATATCTACACTAAATCTAACTGCTATTACCAATTCTAAAACCTATTGAACTAAATGGAATATCCTAATAATTAACTACAAAGGCTTTGTCCTACAAACACACTGTATCTCTATCTATCTCTATAACTAAGCTAACTAATATGTATATGTATCTAGTAACTATCTATCTAATAACTAGATATTAGTGGAGGAAACACAAAGAACACAGGGAGGGGTACAAAACTGAAATGAAAATCAATCTAATAATAATCCTACTCTAAATAAATCCAAAACTTAAAACAGGGGAAAGGAATCAGGGATGGAATAAGAGGGAGAGGGAAAGGATTCAATTGAGGGGGGAAGGGAGGAAGGAAGATTGAACACAGGGAACACAGGGAGGGGTAAAAACAAAAAATAACACCTAAATCTATCTAATGTAATCTAAATAAATGATAATATGGAGGTAAATGGGTTGGATGGGTGAAATAGGAGAAGGATGGCAATAGATTAGGAATAGGAAGGAACAAAAACTGCTGGGAGAGAGGGAGCCTTCCAAAACGCCTGCTGTTCAGGAACAGTGACTAGCTAGAAGGTGTTGGGAAAGGGGGAGGCAATCAGTTTTGTTTCTTGCTGCAACCGCCTCACCGCAAGCCCCATTGGCTCCGTGCAGCCTAGTCCATGGCCAATTGCAGACTGTGAAGCCAGTGGTCTGAGGCGAAAAGGGATGGTGATTGGACAGGTTGGCTCCAAGCCTCTGCACCCCTGGTGCCTGGAAGTCTGCATGGGCCCTCCACCCTCTTCCAGAGGTAGGGGATAAAGCTGCGTCAGCGAGAGCAGGTCCCCAGATTCATAGGCCCCATTGCTATTCTATCTAATGTCCGTATTATAACTAAGGATAGGCATTATGGATTTGGATTAATCTGAAACTGTCCGGAAAGGCAGTTATGGATTAATCAAAAAATGCCACACCAATTTTGGATTTGTATTATGGATCAGTATGAAAAATAATAAAAACATTAAAATATTCATTGAAAAAATGGTTGCCAGGCTGTTTTCTGAATGCAAAAAATGGCTGCCATGCCACCCTTAATCAATATGGTAACAATAGCATCACCACCATTTTTTAAAGGATGACAGCCATCTTGTGCATCTGCAAAACAGCATAGCGACCATTTTGCGCAAGTGCAATAAATTTACGTTTTTTAATTATTTTTAATATAGATCCGTAATATGAATCCATAAAAAAAAGTTTTAAAAATCCAAACCCATAACAGATCAAAATCTGGAAATCCATCCCAAGTCTCATCCCTAATTATAACTACACCATATCTCTCTTGGGTAGAGTGGGATTTTTCCCCCTTCTGCAAACAGAATTTCCTTGCTTTTGAAGTAGTTTTGCATTTTTATCCATATATGTAACCAAGGACCTTAATGTATACCTTGCATTCCTTGAAAAGAATGAGGTTTGCAGTGCACTAATAGGAAAAAAATAGCTCTGCTCTGTAACCCTTTACAAAGATCTCATATTTTATGACATACGCGAGCTAGATCCCATCTTATCTTTTGCTATCTTTTGCTAGTATCAGTTTGACATATTTCTTTCTGCATCATTTAAATATCATCCATGTAAAAACAAACTGTGGATATCTCCCAGTGTCCCACAACTAAAACCATAGTTGCCATTGCTTTGCAGCATAAGCATATTGTAAAGGAAGACCTTTAATTTACCTAACAATGTAACAAGAGTGTACTGAAAACTCTTGCAAAGATCCAGCATTTCAAATCATTTGGCACATTCTGTCATGGCCACTTTGCATTTCATTTCTTAGAGCCGTATAAGAGGCTATAATAGCAAAGTAGAAATGTGACTAGCGATAGAGGTAGGTGACCCATTTGCTACCTAAAGAAAACCAGTATCTATGGCATTATGAATATTTAGATTTACATAATGTGCTATATTTGGAGTTTCTGCTGCTTATCTCTTCTGGCAGTGTACAGCAGCAAAAAGCGTGCTGAATTGTGTATAAAATTCTGCCCTCCCCTGGATCGCAAGGAAATTAACAGAGGCAAGTTTTCAGTACTGTACATGTAGGATCGGATGCTTTCTCGCTTCCTTATAGGAAAGAGTGTTCCTCTCCATTTCAGCACCATTTTGTCTCTCTTGTCATCCCTGATACTTCAGCCATATTTCTATGCTGCTACCACTCAGTTCTTCAGGGAGACCCCCCACTGTTGCTAAAGAGAGACTTGCATACATTCTCAGAGGGCCTGAACTTCAACTGTTGTAAAACAACATAGCTTAGCTCCCTTGACATCATTACTATTATCTGCTGAATTTGAAAAAAAATGAATGGTCTGGGCCCAAGCCTGCCCCACAAGTCATGCACCCTGTCCTAGAAACCACGCCTACCAGTCCAGAGCTTGTCAGATCTGGGAACTGAAGCCTTTTATCCAGCTAACAACCCATCCATAGAGTAACTGGAAACAGGAGTTTTGTATTCAGGTCGTGGGGCAAGAAAACCAGTCTTCGCCAGCCTATCTGAGTGCCCTGCCTAGGTCCCAGCCTGCTTTCCCTACTGCCTCTCATGCCATGCTGCCTGTCTGCCTGCCCAGGTTGCTGCCAATCTCAAAGCCTGCCTCAGCCCACCTTCCTGACTCTCATGCCAAGGTGCCTGTCTGCCCACCCAGGTTGCTGCCAAGCTCAAAGCTTGCCTCAGCCCATCTGCCCGCCTCTCATGCCAAGGTGCCTGTCTGCCCACCATGTCAACATTGGGTGATGTGCCCCACTTGCCTGGTAATTCCGCTGCTGCTGTCTGCTGGTCCGTGGGTGGTCTGCTCTGGTAAATCCAAATGTGCCCATGCAATCCTGCTGCTGCCATCTGCTGCTGTATGGGAGCTCTTCCCTGGCAAATCCTACCATCCTGGCTCAGCTCCATGGGTGAAGCGCACAGGCAAATCCTGCCAATGCTTCTCTGCTGTTCCCCAGGTTCTGTGCCTGGACAATGCAATGTCTGCTCCTGCTGCCAATGCTTCCTCTAGGCAATCCAATGTCTGCTTCTTCTGTCAATTCTGCCTCTGCTGTGCCACTGCATTTAGCCCTAGGACCCACCCTCAGGGTTAAGGGGACGTCATTCCGCTCAAAGAGAGCCATCATTCCACAACATCAAGAAACAGCCACTTCAGCCCCGGGACCCACCGTCAGGTTTCTGGGTCCTAAGTTACTGGCAGGGAGGTCTGTCAAATATCTAGAAGCTGCCACTCTACTCGCAGGACCCACCCGCAGGGTTCATGGGCCCATCATTCCATGGCATCAAGAAACAGCCACTCCAGCCCTGGGACCTACCATCAGGGTTCTGGGGTCTACGTTACCAGCAGGGAGGAATGTCCATATCCAGAAGCTTCCACTCTAGCCCTAGGACCCACCCTTGGGGTAATGGGGATGTCATTCTGCTCAAAGAGAGCCGTCATTCAACAGCGTAAAGAAACAGCCACTCCAGCCCTGGGACCTACCGTCAGGGTTCTGGGGCCTACGTTACCGGCTGGGAGGGCTGTCCATATCCAGAAGTTGATAATCTATCCCTAGGACCCACCCTCAGGGTTCTTAGGCCTGTTATTCCGCTCGCGGGGACTTGCCATTCCACTGTCTAAAGAAGGAGCCACTCCAGCCCCAAGACCCACCGTCAGGGTTCTGGGGCCTATGTTACTGGCAGGGAAGGCTGTTTCCAATATCTAGAAGCTGGCTGCCACTCTACCCCAGGCCAGGACCCACCCACAGGGTTCTTGGGCATGTCATTCCACGGCATCAAGGAACATCCACTCCAGCCCACTGTCAGGGTTCTGGGGCCTACATTACTGACAGGGAGGGCTGTCCAATATCTAGAAGTTGCCACCCTACCCCCAGGACCCACCCTCAGGGTTCTAATCTGGGGCCCGTCATTCAACAGCATCAAGAAACAGCAACCACTCTAGCCCCAGGACCCACAGTCAGGGTTCTGGGGTCTACGTTACTGGCAGGAGGGCTGTGTCCAATATCTAGAAGCTGCTGACACTCTAGCCCCAGGCCAGGACCCACCTTCAGGGTTCTTGTGCCCTGTCATTCCGCTCACCGGGCACTAGGGATGGGTGAATGTGGTTCGGGAGTTCGGACCGAACTCGGTCTGTTCAGTTGACCAAACCAAACTTCTGAACCAAACTCGAATTTCAAACCGAACCGAACCGAATTTCTGAACTCCGCTTTTGTTCGCCCATTCCTAGTGGCAACGCTCACCAATAAACCTGGTTTTGAATGGCCAAACTTGGTTCGGAAGTTCGGAATTCAACCGAACTTGGTCTGTTCGGTCAACCGAACCGAACTTCCAAACCGAACACGAATTTCAAACCAAACCAAACCCAACCCAATTGCCGAACTCTGTTCTGTTCGCCCATCCCTACTGGGTGTTGTCATTCCACCTTTTCTTTAAAGTTAGCAACCTGCTATTCATGGCGAAAGAGAGAGAGAGAGAGAGAAATAAGAGAGAGAGAGAAAGTCTCCCCACTGCTAGAAGGAGATACAGGCATGATCCCACCCATACTGCACTATATGGCCAGAGAGAAAGGGGGGGAGGGAGAGAGGCTCCCCACTAGAACGAGAGAGATGGGGGTGGAGGGGGAGGGGTGTATCCAGCTCAAGCTCCCTGCCACCTGCCAGAACCAGTGAGAGCTCACATCTGTGCCCACATCCACCAGCAAACCTACCAGAATGAGATGGAAATAATAACACTCAATGTATTATATGTGCCTGCCTGCCTGCCTGCCTTAGAGATGGGTGAACAGAATGCAGTTTGGATGTTCGGATGTTCGGTCGTTCAGTTTGAAACCCAAGTTTCTGTTCGATGGTTGGGTTCAGCCGAGTTCGGTTTGGCCAAACTTGACAAACATTCAAAAATAGTGAAACCAAAACCGAAACAAAATCGAAACCGAAACCGAATATTTGTAGCTGGAAAGACGTTTCCCCCCCCCTGAACTCATCTGAAGTCATCTGAACATGACCAAACTGTTCGGTCGTTCGAGAGTTCGGTTTGGATGTTCGGTTCCAATGTCCGAACAGACCGAGTTTGTTCCAAACTCCGAACATCCGAACTGCGTTCGCCCATCCCTAGCCTGCCTGTGTGCATTCCTGTACCTGCTACCACCTATCATATGATTGAATGAAGAGTGCCCAACCATGCACTAATTCTAGGGGCATTATTCAACTCCCATAGGCTGTCATTCCACTGTAGCTGAATCAGTCACGCCCGCCCATCCCAGGAACCATCAACGAGATTCTGGGACCATCATTCCAGTCACTGGTGGCTGTCATTCCATTCCACTGAATCCAGAAGCCCGGTGCCTGCACACCAGCCTGCCCCCCCACCCCCACCAACCTACTCCTCCACACCCACCCATGGATGCCCACTGAAGTTAGCTGCTGAAAAAAAAGCCCCTCTGACCACAAACACCACCTGCTTCCCGCTGCCAAGGAGCCTGTCTCTCTTTCTCTCTGGCATGCCGACAGAGACACAAGACCTGCCCCTCCTGGGGGGCTGTCTGAAATTTGAGACCCTGCTGCTGGCACATCTTTGCGTTAATACCTGCTATGCTACATGTGGTGCCAGGTGATGCTGGTAGGGATCGACAAGCTGTATGAGATTCTGCCACCTGCCAGAACTTCAGCACAGAGGGATAAAAGATTGGAGAGGTCACACAAAGCTCGTAACAACAAATATAACTTTAATGAACACTTTTTAAACAAGAACAACAAAATTATAAAACCAAAACCAAACATATATAAAAAGAAAGGAAACTTTTAACTTAGGGGTCTACAAGTCTTTGGGCCTGTCCCCTGGAACTTCGGGGAAAGGCAACAGACGGAGTGCAGCACAGGACCTAGGGGCGGGCACCCTGTGCTCCGGCATTTCGTAGCCCTGGGCCAAGGTGATTCAAACTCCACAGCCCCTGCCATGGCTGCATGTCACCTGCAGACTGACTGGTCATACAGTTCCAGGTTATCCATCTCAGTGGAGACATACAGGGAGTACGCCTCCACATTCTTTTCCTCCACCTCAAGCTCCTGGAACTTTTCCACCAGGAGGTTCTCCATGGTGGCTGCATGCAGCCGTAGGCCATCTACAAAGTTCTGGGTAGGCCTCTCCACTTCAACCAGAAAGGCCCTTGCCGCTGCAGACTCCCGGGGTCCAGGGGACTCCTCAATGGAGCTGGAGGAGGGGGAAGGGCTTTGATGGTAGCGCTTTCGGGTTGCCTTCCCCCCCTTCTTTTGGTGATGATGCTGCACCACGGCCACACCAGAGTTCTGCTGCCTAGCGACCTTCTCCCCGTGGAGTTTTTCAATATGGGCGATGAGCCCTGATGTGGTCCCCTGGCTGGCCCTTTTACATGTTTTGCCGCATACCTAAAGAACATAAAAAGATAGGAATATAAGAAGTGCCATACTGTGTCAGACCAATGGTCTGTGTCAAGCCCTGCCTGCATTCTGTCTCCACAAGTGGGTGGGTGACCAATCTCTCTCTGCAGGGGACTTCCTAACAGGTCATAGGGCAATTCATTCCCTGTTGTTCCAGCCCCCGTGCCTTACCGTGCTGACGGTGAATCCATTCTGGTTCTTAAACCACTGCCAGACATCGGACCTCATGCTCCCGCTGTCTGGCAGTGGCGACCTCCAAGTCGATGGGGTTCTGGTGGGCCAACGGACAGCAGCAGGGGGAGTGGCATCCTCACCCTCTCTGAAACAGGAATCCATAAACAACACCTAAGTAAATAATATCATGCATTTAATGATGCCTCTAGTCCTCCCTCCTTGGGGTACTATGCTAGGGATGAGAAAAGGAGAGACCCTTGTCTGGCACGTGCAAATCCTACCCTTCTTGGGGTGCTAGCACTGGAGACCCTTGCTGGCACGTGCAAATCCTGCCCTTTTTTGGGTGCTAGGGATGGCAATGGTGAGACCCTGGATGGCACGTGCAAATCCTGCCCTCCTTGGAGTGCTAGGGATGGCAGCTAGAAAGACCCTGGCTGGCACGTGCAAATCCTGCCCTTCTTTGGGTGCTAGGGATGGCAATGGAGACCCTGGATGGCACGTGCAAATCCTGCCCTTTTTGGGGTGCTAGGTATGGCAATGGGAGACCCTTGCTAGGGATGGGCTGGCACGTGTTTGGGTGTGTGCTTCCTTCGGCTCATGCCTGACTGCTGGAAGAGCCCCCCACACCAGCTCTCTCTGTGGCAGACATCTGCTGCCACCCACGCACCCACCCGCATGACAGTGAGCTCGCTCTAAAGGATAGTATTCTTCTTGTCCTCAAAGTAAAAAAAAAGTTTACAAACCTGGCAGCACCTCCTGTGCCCGACTCTTGATCCTCTGAGGAGCCGACCTCCACCAGTGAAGGTCCAGGGGCAGCAATCTCCTCCACCGGCTCCACCACCTTGGCCTTCCTCCAATGCCCCCTGTTCAGCTTCACCCTCTTCATTTCCCCCCCCCAAAGTCCTACACAAATACAGCCAAACAAAAACACATCCACCAAGTCACCAACCACAACCAACCAAAACAACAAACCCCCTCTATCTCCTCTTCTGTCCGCTCACGCCTCATCAACTGCCTCTCCGATATCTCTGCCTGGATGTCCCGACGTCAACTCAAGCTCAACATGGCCAAGACCGAACTCCTCATTTTTCCTTCCTCCTCTTCCTCTCCCTCTAACCTGCCCATCTGCATCAATGGAGTCACCATCCATCCTGTTCTCCAAGCCCGTAGCTTGGACTTCATCTTTGACACACCCCTCTCTTTTAAACCTTACATTGACTCTGTTGCCAAATCATGCCGATTCACCCTCCAAAACATTGCTCAGATCCACCCCTTTCTACCTCCTCGGCCAAAACCCTTCTCCGTGCCATGTTTATCTCTTGCCTTGATTACTGCAACCTCCTCCATGCTGGCCTCCCTCGCTCTCACCTGTCCCCCCTTATCGCAATCCAAAACTCCGCTGCCAAGGTCATTCACTCTGCCCGTCGCTTCGACCATGTACAGCCTCTCCTCATCTCTCTTCACTGGCTCCCCTTCCTGAACGTATCCTGTTTAAACTCCTGGCATTCACGTTCAAAACACTCCACAACCAAGCTCCCCCTAACCTCTTGGACCTAATCTCCCTACACACTCCTGCACGCGCTCTCCGCTCTTCCTTTATCCCCTCCCTCACTCTCCCTCGTTTCTCCTGCTCACCTAACCGCCTTTGACCCTTTTCCCTCGCTTCCCCCCATGCCTGGAACTCCCTCCCTACCCACATCTGTCTTGCCCCCTCCCTCCGCTCCTTCAAATCCCTCCTCAAGACCCACTTTTTCCTCGCCACCTTTCCCAATGCCTGCTCGTCGTTCCCCATATACTTACTGTCTGCCCTCCTCTGCAGACTGCTGCAACCAACCTGATTGTAACCAAGCCAAGCACACGCACCTGAGACTTCACATCCACTTGAATGTTTGTTTGTCTTCTCCCCTGTCTCTCCCACTGTCCCCTCTCCCTGTCTCCCCCTCCTTGTCTTTTAGATTGTAAGCCACAGGCAGGGACCACATCCATTTCTATGTTCTATATGGAGCCAAGTACATGACTGGTGCTATATAAAAGTTTATAATAATAATAATAATAACACAGCCAAACCAAACCAACACAAAGTCCAACACAGCCAAACAACACCACACAGTCAGCCAGCCACACCACACACGCTCTCTCTCCACACAAGCTCCACACACACTCGAATTTCCAGTTTCCGGTGTGATCACAGGACCAACCACACAATACCTAGACTGAAACTGAAACTGATTTCCGAACAGCCGGACCGAATCGAATGCCACCGAACCCGAACTCGGTCCCCGGACCAAACAACCGAACCCAAACTCAGCTCCTGAACCAAACGACCGAACCGCAATCTGTTCACACATCCCTATAAGGAGTCTGCCAGAGCACTGGGAACCCACCCCTGAAGGTACCACTTAGTAGCTCCGCCTGAGTCCACATCAGATGGACTGATGACAGGGTCCAAAGACCTGTGCAGCATCCCTCTCCCCTCTGCACCATAGGGTTGCAGGTACTCACCCAGCACTCTAGGCTGGAGTCCATAACTCCAGGGTGCTGAATGGGGCAACAGTCGGGCACGGAGCTGCACAATGGGTCACCCCAACAGATGGGCAGCAGCAGCACATTTGGCTGTTGCCCTGGGTTTGACTGGCCCTGCCCTGCTCAGCATGCTCCTGCATGTTGCAGAGAACTCCATTCTGGGCTGCCCCAGAGCAGCCCCAGCCTGCTCCCAGGCACACATTTGTCAGGTGCCCTTTAGACGGACTGATCTACCTAAGAAGTGACAGGGGTATCCGTGGGGACCCCTGACACTGCCGTCCATCTGTTTACACCCAAAGAATCAAAAACACAATACAATGATTCTATAGCAGAAAGCCATTTTATACAAACTGAGAATCTATCCCTCCCTTCTTTTACCTTTCCTTACCTCTCTGCTATTTCCTCCTCTCCTGCAGTAGACTTCTTTTCAATAGTGGGCGATTTGGACAAGAAGGAGATTCCAACACTGCTAGTATTTAAGCAAAGCAGTGCACCTTGGTGGCAAATATATTAACTCTTAGTGCTGAATTGAGCAATCACAGTAAAGGCTCTTTCTGTTAGAAACAGACCATTCACCAGTGCTTGTGCAATGAGGAAACTTACTGGCTTTTTCACTATTTTTGGTAGTTCCATTTGGTAATTGCCATTGTTTGGTACTTCTGGTCATTCTTCCTAGGCAGGATCAGCCACACACCACGTAACACTCTTTACATGCTGCTTATGTTTGCTTGAGTACGATTGCAAGCTCACTACGTAACTTTCATAATTTCCCTTATTGGTCCTTGTTTTGGCTCCTTGTAAAGTGTATTTTGATTGGTATATTTCAAAGGATAGCCCTTGTTTTCTGCATGCTGGTGCCAGATTGTCATAAATGATGGGAACTGATAAAAAATACCAGAAACTAACTGGCAGAAAATGGAAAAAAAATACATTCAGGCACCTATTTCAATAACAGCAGAAGTGTGGATTCAATGGATAGTGAGAAAATACCGACAGTCACAAGTGCTCCCAAAAGGTAGGTATTTCCTGACAGTACAGGAACAGTCATTCTCACCTCAGATCTATTAACTCTGACTTTTAAGCTTTGAGTTTGATTCATTTCCTAATAAATGTGGATAAACCAGAATAAAAACAGATCAACCCAGGCAGGTATGTGCTGCACAGATTCATTATATGAGAAGCAAAATATGCATGAAAGGGGGAGAGAACAACCCACCCTGTTATTCCATCTACAACGTATAGAGAGACCTAGTAATCCATGTCTCATTCATCCATAGTCACTGTTTGTCCCTCCTAGAATAATCCAAATGAGATGTGCTGGCAGGGTGAAAGTAGGGCAGAGAGATGCACAGATGTTACAGATATGCGAATGTAGTTCGGACGTTCAGAGTTCGGTCCAAACTCAACTAGTTCAGACGGCCAAACCAAACACGCGAACCGACCTCCAACCCCTCCGAACAGTTTGGC
>QEPC01015736.1:3573493-3619593 GCA_003113815.1 Sphenodon punctatus | reverse complement strand
CACACACACACACACACACACACACTAGACAGCCTCGCTTGGCCTATCTGACTGACCTCATGTTGCACGGTGGCATTGGGAAGCTGTAAGTCTGCCAGCCAGCCTCTGGCTAGACGATCTCGGCCTGCCTATCTGACTGGCTCTCTCTCACTGCACAGTCTTCACCAGCCTATCTGAGTGCCCTGTCAAGGTCCCAACCTGCCTTCCCTACTGCCTCACATACTACACTGCCTGTCTGCCCGCCATGGTTGCCAACCTCGAACCCTGCTTCAGCCTGCCTTCTACTGCTCATGCCACACTGTCTGTCTGCTGCTGCTGCCGCTGCTGTCTCTACTAAGCCATAGGTTCTGTGCCCCGACAACCCAATGTCCGCTTCTACTGCCTGTGCTGTGCCATGGATTCTGTGCCCTGGCAATCTAATATCTTATTCTACTGCCTCTGGTGTGCCATGTGTTCTGTGCCCCAGCAATCCAATGTCCAGTTCTGCTGCCTCTGCTGTGCCATGGGTTCTGTGTCACGGCAAGCCAATGTCTGCTTCTGCTGCCTCTGCTGTGCCATGGGTTCTGAGCCCCGGTAATCCAATGTCCACTTCTGATGCCTCTGCTGTGCCATGGGTTCTGTGCCTCAGAAATACAATATCTGCTGCTGCTGTTGCTGTTGCTGCTGCTACTGCCTGTACTGTGCCATGGGTTCTGCTACCGGGCAATCCAATGTCTGCTGCCGCTGCTGCCTCTGCTGTGCCATAGGTTCTGCTTCCAGAAGTTCCGGGAAATCCAATGTCTGCCGCTGCTCCACTGATGCCTGGAAGCCTGCAATGCCCAGCCAAGTAGGGGTGCCAGACCAGCCACCAAGCACCAAGCCTTCCTGGCCTCTGCTGCTGCTGCTGCCACTGGGTTTCAGATGGCCAGCCATGCCCCAAGGGCCAAGCGCCAAGCCTGCCTGCCCTGGCAACCCAGCGTGCCAAGCCCCAATCCTTCCCAGTCTCTGCTTCTGTTGCTGCTGCTGTGTCTCTGATGGCCTGCCATGCCCTCACGGGCACCTCTAGAACACCCTAAGCCTCTACCGTGGCCGAACTTTCTGAACATTCAGGGGGGTCCGAACTCCATGGGACCGAACCCATGAACCCAAACTAAGTTTTTGGGTTGAATGACCAAACAGTTGAACATCCAAACCCCATTCTGTTCACACATTCCTAATGGAAATGCATTTGCCAGCCCCCTTCTCTGCACTGAACTGCACACAGTGACCCATCCCCCTGGCAGACAGGCAGGCAATGACATCCACCATGACAATAAGAACTGCTTGGACTCTGGATCAGGCCCAAGTAAAGCAGGCTTTCAGGTATGAATGCCCGCTTTACCGTGGGTCCAGTGGCCGGATCCCAACCATGGTTGCGACTAGCCCAGACTGTGACTCAGGTATTTCCCCAAGTCACAGACCAGGTTAGCCCCCACCATGGTCAGGATCCAGTCTGGGGAAACATCTGGCAGGCACCTTTGAACATGACACTGGCCCCTGGGTTAAGTCATGCTAAAGCGGGTTAAACTGTGCCACCGTCATTACTGAAAACACCCTTTGATTCCTATTTCTCCAGAAAGTCCAGAAGAAATTGTGAACTTGGGGCAACAGAAGATGTTGCCACTCTTCCTCTTTTCCCCCTTCTCCTTCCTGGCTGACCTTTTGTCAGCAAATAAGGTCTCCCACCAGCTACAGAAAGCTATGAGCAGGGACCCGAGTTGACTGCATTGCTGCAACTTGCAGTAATTTTTGCAGAATCAGTCAATCTTCGTAGAATCAGCCAATCCTCGCAGAATCCTCACATAATCTGCCAATCCTGACCATGACCCAAGGGTAAATAGGCCCCTGGGAGATGAATAGGGGGTGGTTGGGGTCTGAACGCCCTATTTTTGCATGAGGGAGGTGCTGAAATTCCAGAGGATTTGAGTTGTGTTTGATTAGCAAAGTTGTGATTCTAGGTCAAACTGTCACTGGGGGGGTTGTTTGGGCACTTGCACCATACACACTCATTACCAAGGCTATCCCTGGCCTGAAAGGGGTTAGCAGGGTGGAGAATGCCCATCAGGATAGTTTTGTGGCCTTCACCTCTCCAGGAGAGAACAGGCCTCTATATTCATAGGGCACTCGAGACACAGGGGAACCAAGGTCCGCCCCAAGGGGCACGCACTCCACTAGCTCTCAGAGGAGCGAGGAAAGAGGGAAAATGTGGGGTCTGTGAATGAGTCAAGAGGAGAACCATACAGGAAGCAGGCACTGAGGCACTCACACAGGGGGAAGATAACCCAGGGAAGGAGGGGGGTAGGGGAAGGGCTGCCACACTCCACTCACACACACACGCGCACTCACCAATTAACTCCAGGGAAGTTTCCAGGGAATCCAGATGTCTGGGGCTTAGCTACCACTCTCTCTCACTTGCAACCATGCATTTCTCAACAGGGTCTCACTCGCAAGGGGGGCAGGTCTCTGCAGTAAGCCCCACCACGGTGCATACCCGCAGGTGCTCCAAACGCTGTGGCGGGGTGGGGGTTCCCCCACATTCTGTGTCGGTGCTGGGGGTGTGGCTGGGCCCTGGGGCTGCAGGCTGGGGCCTGACGCAGGTGTTGTGGGTGAGGTCTTGGATTGCGCTGCTGGGGGCCAGACCGCTGGGCGCCATAGGCCCAAGGAATGCTCTCGCTGGGCTTTCAGGCAGGACCGCAGCCACCGCTGATGAGCGGGGCTGACACAAACCTATTGCAAATTTGCTTCCCAGCATGCAAATCAAATTAATTATGCAAATATTAATGCTCACGGTGAATTTGCAGAATTTGGCTTCACTGGTTGCAGAGTTTAAGATTTTTTGGTGCAGTCAACTCGGGTCCCTTGCTATGAGCACCACTAGGGATGGGTGAACAGATCGCAGTTCGAGTTCGGCGTTCGATTTGGCTGTGTTCAGTTTGTCCGTTTGGTTCAGCCATTCGGTTCATTCACCGGGTTTGAGTTCAGCCATTCGGTTCAGCTGTTCGGTTCGGGTTTGGCCATTCGGGAAACGTTTTTATACGATATTTTAAAAATAAAAATAGGGTTTTTGGTGTTTTAGTTTTTTATTTGGTTTTTTAGTTTTTATAGGAGGGGAGGTATTTAAATTTTTTATCTAATATTATATCTATCTATCTACACTAAATCTAAATGCTATTAACTATTCTAAATGCTATGAACTAAATGAATTATCTAATAAGTACACAGGCCTACTCCTACAAACACTAAAACTAAATCACTAATGCTATCTCTATCCCTAAGTTAACTCCTACAACTGTCTACTATCTCTAACCAAAACTGTCTACTATCTCTAATCTAATAATCTTACTCTAAATGAAAAAAACAGGGGAAGGGAAGGGAATCTGGGATGGAATATATGGGAGAGGGAAAGGATTCAATGGAGGGGGGAGGGAGGAAGGAAGATTGAACACAGGGAACACAGGGAGGGGTAAAAACAAAAAATAACCACTAAATCTATCTAAGCTAAGCTAAATAAATGAATGAGAATATGGGGGTAGATGGGTTGGATGGGTGAAATGGGAGGAGGATTGCAATGGATTGGGGAGCTGGGAAATGCTGAGAGAGGGAGCCTTCTGAAACGCCTGCTGTTCAGGAACAGTGACTAGCTCAGAAGATGTTGGGAAGGGGGGAGGCAGATAGTTTTGTTTCTTGCAAGCCTCTCCACCCCTGGTGCCTGGAAGTCTGCTCCTCAGATGACTACCCCTTCCTGTCATGTTTGACCTTCCAGTGACCCTTTTTTTTGCCACCCGAACTCACCCAAACATGATCCGAACTGATCAAACTGTTCGGTATTTTTGACATTCGGAATTGAGTTTGGTTCGGTCAGTTCATGTTCGGATTCAGGTTCGGGTTCAATCGTCTGAACAGGCCGAGTTCGGGACAAACTCCGAACTTCCAAACCACGTTCGCCCATCCCTAAGCACCACTTCCTTCCTGTTTCTTGTCTCTCCTTCTCTTTCCTGAAGCTTTGCCTAATGCCTGGGTCTACCTGGGCTTCAATCCTGACCTACCCCAATCTAAGTCCTAATACTGAGTCTGCCCACACCCCAAAAGAAGTGAGTGATTGGACCCTGACAGTAGCTAAGATGGCTTCAGAGGATGGGCGCTGTGGGTGGGATGGAAGGAAGCAGATGATTCTCCACCACCAACATCCTTTTCATTTGGACACTTCTTATGTCCTGCAAACATTTGGATGATGGGGGTTTCTATTGAAATCTTTTTGAGAATACAAAAATAGGTGGTAGGAGAAGCCATTAATTAAAACATGAACTAACAATCCAGAAACTCAAATATTTTCTAGCCACTCAAAGGAATATAGAACAGACAAGCCTTTAAATATAAGTGCTCATTATTAAAAACCACTGGGAGCCTTAGGAAGAAGACAAACATGTCTTATCTAATGGCCCTTGGGGAGCCAACTTATACATATTAAGATTCCATAAATCTATTTTCTGGTTCCTTTACCTGATTCATTGGTCCACTGGCTGCAACACTCTAGCTATCTTTTTTCATCAGCAACTCAAAAGAACCTTTAGTTGCCACAAATTCATGAGGTAATTTGTCTTAGGTTCCTAATTGATTTGGAATATGTCCCATTTAAAAATTAAAGGACAATGGACTCAATTTTCTCATGGCTTAATAGAACACTGTTTTCAAAGGTTGTGTTTATGCCTTTTTGACCAGACAGATTAGCCATTATGTCCCCTTGAACAATTCATTAGCTCCTAATGGCTGCAATGACATCTTCTGATGACAGTGAAGCTGATCAAATGCAGCTTTTGCTGCTGGTAAAATCATCTGGCAAACTACTCATAAATTCAACAGCTGCTTCCTCCTTCTTACCCTCTGTGAGAATTCATGGCCTGTTCTGATGGAGCAATTAACATTATAGTCAAGATTCAAAAACACCTGAACCCACTACTTGTCCTGTAAGGAAATGTACAAATGTAGTTATTTATGGAGTAATTTTCCATAGGCAGTCCAAAAACACAACTGAAAAGTCATCATACCCCACAGAGTACAATGTGCCTAGTACTGCCTTGAGTTACGTGCACGGAAGGTAATTATTCATTAAGCATGACATGTTTTTTTAACCTTTTCTAAGTCCCCACTCACCCTCTCCTCACAGTTTGTCTCTCTGTTTGTCACAGTTTGGCTCCTTGGCTGACCCGTGACGTGGAGGGATTTGTGATGGCAGCCCACCCCCCACCAGGATTCCACAAGGAGAGGGGGCTACTCATTTGAACTGCCCTCCCTACTGTCCTGAGGTGTGGCAAGTGCAGAGGCAGTGGCCCTCCCGGGGGCATCTGATTCACCTCCGTCTGATTTGTGTCATCTCCCAGTTATGGTATCATAGAATCACTGGGTCTTAAGGGACATCAGTTTCTAGAAAAGGGATGTCTCACAAATCATAGATCATCCCCACATCATGTTTATACTTGCAAGATAAAAACTTATTGCATATAAGGAATATTTTAACTGATCAAATATAGAACATTAATTGAAACGTGAGTGATTAGAAACATTTCTTTCACTTTAAAAAAGAAAACGTATCTTGACCTTGCAGGATAATTGTGGGAGAGTGCAGGGGAGAAAGGAGAAAGATCAGCACAGTAGGTTGGGGAGAGGTCCTGCTGATCAGGGAGGACCAAAGCCTGGGATCTGAAGAAGAGAGACGCAGGGAAACAACTAGGGCATAAGGACAGCAGAGAAGGAATTCTGTAGGAGCAGAATACAAAGATGGTGGCAATTCTCTATTTGTAGCTAAAGGGCATTCTGCTTTGGAGCAAGGGGGTTGGACTAGATGTCCCTTGAGACCCTATGATTCTATGATGCCATAACTGGGAGATTTTATTTATTTATTTTTTATTTATTTCTTTTTATCTATTGGCCACCCCTTCATGTCTACAGCATCCCGGGGCGGCTCACAACAAATGACACAACAGATGGCACAAAGGGTGAAAACAAATGAGGCAGAGGTGAACCAGATGTCTTGGCTGCCCCTGGGAGGGCCACTGCAGCTGCCACTCCTCAGGATGGTGGGATGGGCAGTTCAAATGAGCACACACACCCTCGCTCGGGAATCTGGGTGGAGGGCTGACATCACAAGTCCCTCCACATCACGGGTCAGCCAAGGAGCCGTCAGCACAGGACAAGACTCCTGGACCTCTGCTGCCCAGCAGGATCAGGCAGGCCCCTGGGAGAAGCTGCCACCAAACAGCTGATTGGGAAGCGGAGGAACACCCTCACCCGGTCTGCCAAACTCCTGATCAGGGACCTGAAGGAGTGCACACACCTGGCTCACCAAATAGCTAATCTGGGCATCCTTGAAGAGCATTCCTGATCAGCTGTTTAATGTATGCACCCAGGCTAGGTCAGGGTGCTTCTCTACCCCACGTCAGCTATTTGGGATGCACACCAGGGCCGGGTAAGTGCGCTCCCTTGGACCCCCCCCACCTCCGATCAACTGTTTTGCAAACGCACCCAGAATGGATGAGGGCATTTCCTCCAGCTCCCCTGCTCAGCTATTTGGTGCATACACAGACTGCCAAGCAGCTGATCAGGTGGGCCTGGAGGAGCATGCTCACCTGGCCCACCAAACAGCTGATTGACTGTAATGTGTGCTCTCCCGGGTGGTGCGTGTCAAACAGCTGATCTGAGGTGTTTCTTAAGGCCCCCCAATTAGCTGTTTGGTGGGTGGGGTGAACATGCTTCTCCGGGTCCATTCCTTGGACCTTGCCTCATGATGGGTTGGGTGGGGCCTTACAGACGGGAGGACACACAGTAACCTGGATTAACCCAGGTGAGTGAGCCTTAGCCCGGGATGCTTTACTGATCTTCACCACATGGTGCATTCCATAGGAGCTGGCCTCCTGCTCCGAGACAGATGTGGGCAAACATCTGGTGGCCACTAAACTGATGAGGAGCTGACTCACAGGCTACTGCAGGCTACTGTCTTGTTTGCCCTCAAAGAGGAGGGTGGGAAGAATGGGAGAGCAAGGGAATGTACCTAAGGCAGATTCCAGTGACTAGTGATGAAATGAATAGATTTTGTATTTGAGGATATTATTTCCATTTTCATAGAGCCCTCAAAAAGATATCTGCAACCAAAATGGATATTTGTATATCCACTTATCCCATTATTGCATTTTGGATACTTTTTTAATTTGGGTATTCCAATTATTTTGGTTATGTCAGCATTCTGGTTACTTTATTTCAGTTATTGAGCATGCACAGTACCACCAAAATAAAGTAACCAGAACAGAAAAATGACCCAATTGAAATAACTATAATACAGAAATAACGAAAGCAAAATATCCACAGTGGATACCTGGCAAACCAGAACTGAATATTTGCTTCACTGAATCTGACACAAAGCGGGCAAATTTATCAGATAATGCATTTGTTGTAAATATTTGTTTTAGTTCAACCAGTGACTATGTACAAAGTGATTCTGCTGGAGAAGCCAGCCCCTGAATGTGACATCATGGCCAACCAATATGCCCTCCCTCACTTTAATAAATTGCCACCTCTCTAATGCTCCCCCATCCCCACTTGTTGAGATATTGGGTGATTTCAGATGTGACGAGATCACGCTGAACCACACTGAACCACGGTGAACCCCGCGGCGGGGCGAAAGGCCCCTGCACGTCTGCACAGCGTGTGCCAGATGTTGGCCACGCTGAATCTGCAGATGGGGTCAATTTGAACCACGCTTCCCGGGCTAGCCGGGGGAAGGTCCCGGGAAGCGTGGTCAAATGGACCGCGGGCCGTGGCGAACAAAAAGTAACGTCTGGCCGCGTGCCACGGGCCGGGATCCCCGGCGGGATCCCGGGCCGTGGCACGATCGGCCAGACGCGGCGGCCGCATTGGCCCCGCCGCCCGCCCGTCTCCTCGGAGGGCGGGCGGCGGGGTGCGTGGAGGGGGCGGGGCCGTGCGGCCGCACGTTGCGCCGCGCGGCCCCGGCCCCTCCCACTTTCCCCGCCGGGATCCCCCCGGCACGTCTGTTGGGCCGTGCAGGGGTGACCCCGGCGGGGAACGAAGACGTTCGTTACGGTACGGGGCCAAAGGGCCCCGTAACGTCTGAAAGTACCCATAGTTTCTAAAATCTAAAAATGTGGGTTGTGTAGGTGAGAGGGATTAGCAAATAAGGCTATTTTCAATTTTAAATGCAGTTTCCAATATCCTTAAAGTTAATCCATTTTAATTTCAATTGGTTTAAGTTAAACCATTTTTCATTAATCCATATAATAATTTTCAAGCCAACAGGACAAAACATCACATAACATGTGCTGCAATGCAAGAACCAATTCAGACTTTTTCATCCGATTTCAGTTTGTGAAGTTTAGAAGGCAACTTACTGAGAGAACTATTTCATTTATCTGTACCTTGCCAGGCTCCATAATTTATTGTAATTTAAAAATGGTTAAAAAATATACATCTAAGCTCCTTAGATGAAGTTCCAGTGAAGTCAATCGAGTCAACTTGAAGTGAGCTAAACATTTCATTTTATTTTAATTTAAGATATGACTGCTCACACCTTCCAACAAAGAGTACAACATTTGCCTGTGACAGGGAGGGGCAGGGTATAAAACTTTTTAAAATAAATAAATAAAATAAATAAATATATGCTCCCATAATGAGTTCTTTTGAAGTCAAGTGGACTTTTCAGTTGTTTTTAATGAGTGCAGGATTGGATCCACCAATTTGTGCATGCATTTATTATATATAATTCTGCTAAATATTTCCCTCAAAATACCCACAATGTAATTTATATTATCATAGTTTCCAATGCACAAGGATTTTTTTCTAAAAAAACATGAAACATCTCTTATAAGCAAATAATATTAAAATCAAAGGAAACAAACATAAATGTGAGTAATTACCTCTCTTTGTGCATTCCCCCCCCCCCCCCCCAACGCATACACAGGAAAGTTAGACCATTTTCCATTCTGAGGCTACATGGAAGTCCCCTTTCTCATCTGTGGCATTACAGCAGCAACCCTGACTGGTGTTGCCCAATGCCCACTTTCCAAACTTGTGGAAGAGATGGATGAAGCACTTGCCTCAGAGATATCTTTATTTCTGACCCTGGCACAGTTTCACATGCTGATCTGACCTTGGCTCAGCTACTGAGGGCCTTAGGGATTCCGTCACAATGGAGACTGCCTCAGCACTATTGGTTCAGTCCATCTGTCAAGATCAATGCACAGTATTGAACAGAATGATTTTTCCCTTTAACAGGCACAAATGCTGTTACCCTGCCTTCTGAGTAGGTGAGTTAGTAATCTTTTTCCAGGCATAAATTGATGCTCTCATAGACTGACCAGGAGATGCACTTGGGCAAAAAGAAGTTAGCTAGAAGCACCCACCTCCACTGTAACTCAGGCATGTCATACCTGCCATGTGTTCAGTCAGTCATGGAAATGAAAGATCAGAAGCTCTTTCTGATCAATGCTGTAGAGCTTGCAGCACTGGTGCTAAAGCCACCAGGCCAAAAGTAATGCTCTTATTTTATAAATAGGGATCAGAGTTGTGAATCTGGAGGGCAAAATGGTAAAGTGAGATTAGTGAACTTTAAACATATGCATTTAATCAGAGTTCGAAAGGGGGATCAGGATAGGATTGTATAGCTAGAAAAGAAAGAGAAAGGATCCAGATTTTCATTTTATAATCTTTATTAAATCAGAGCAAACGGAGAACAGGTGAGTCTCTGCCACTGTCATCTAGATGAAAAGGAAAATCAGTATTTTTATTTTGGCGAGCTCTCTTGAAAAAATGTAGCCACAAAAATATACACATGTTCACAAAGATTCCCACCTTAGGACGATCAGAATAGCCACTACCATACTAAAAATAAATTACCTATTTTTTTTTTTAGAAGGGTCTACATCAAAACCCTCAGTGGCCAATGCTGTTCTCTTACCATTAAGGAAGGATTAAGAAAGGGATGTTCCTGAGGGACAGACTGTCCTACATCTGCATGTGTCCGGGTTCTTCAGGCTTCCGCTGAAGTATCTAACAGTGGTCACTATCAGAAATGGGAAAAGAGACCACATGAACTTCAGGTCTTCTCCAGTACAGCAATTCCTGTTTTCTTATGGATGCATAAAGCAGCATATTAGGCCCTTTTCACACAGACACTCTAACACTGATAAAATGGGTGTTACATTTTATTATACATGTTGCAGATGTGCTCTATGGGTGCCCTGCAACATTTATAATAAAATGTAACACCCATTTTATCAGTGTTAGAGTGTCTATGTGAAAAGGGCCTGTGTGTGAAACCAGTAATTTCCTGGATGGTTGCCTACATAATGTGCAATGATCTGTAGATGCAATGAAGTGTTTGTTCTGGTTTTTTTTTTCCATTTTGGAGATTTGGCCCTCTTAGTATTTCAGAGCTCCAATCATACCAATGATTTCACTCAAAGTGAAAGAACAAAGTGTTAAATAAATTCTATATTTAAAAAATATATATACAATTGCTACTTTCGAGCGCCGGCACTGTGCAAAGACCATAAGTAACCTACTAGCTAATATAGCAGCTGTTTCTCTATCCAACGACACAGATATTGAATCCACAGCCATAAAGGCCAGCAGTGATGAGAATGTCTTTTCACAAGTATTAAGTACTCCAGTGCTGTGAACGATGGGTCGGATCCAAAGCACACTTAAGCCAGTGGAAAAACTGTTGATAATTTCAGTGGGATTTTTATCAGGCCCTATTATATGCCATATGGGCTGCATTATCAGAGTGGTCTCCATCAGGCTCTCAAAGTCGGGGTGTATTTTTTCAAATTTAGATTTTACCCTGGAGAGTTGCCCACCTAATTTTTGCGTACACATGAACTAGGGAGAAAAAATATATATGTAAAAACATGTATGTGAAAAATTGCTGGTAAATTTTTTGAGTGGGGTGTGTTTGCAAATTGGGCTATGTTTCTAATACACAAAAATGAAATTATCAGCTTAACAAATGCTGTGTATTTGGAGAGCATATTTGACACTGAAGGTTCTGGGAATGAATAGAAATGGACATTTCCCTGGCTTTCCTGACCAACTAAATCAGTCTCTTAATGGAAAATAAGTAGTCTATACTGAATGTTTCTCTAAGATTTGGAGAGGAGGAAAGTCTGTAAGTTGTTACTCATTAAGTTGTCAATCAATACTGGTGACTGGAATTGCCTGGTGAGCATATTTTGAATGGCTGAATGAGGGCAACTGAACAGCTGATGTCATGGTCACATGAGTTTCTAGATGCCTCCGAATTTAAACCTTTGCAGTCAACCCAGCTTATAGCAGAAGAATGAGACATGTTTTGGATGAGACTGATCGTTATGACAGCTGTGTGTACAAGTGAACAAGTGAAATGTGCTTAGCCACAATGGGTGTCTTACACATACACCTACTCCAACTCTACCATGATTCATCCCAGGTGGTCTGTCCACAGAAAGACGGGGCACCCAGAACTGAGGTGGAGCAGAAGCAGAGTAAGTGCTGCCTGTTCTGGGCCTGCTCTGCTTGCAGTGCTCTGGAATGTCCAGGAACACCACAAACAAAGCAGGATGGCCAAACCTGGAGCTCTGGCCAGAAGCAGAGAAGCAGTCCATTTAATGGCGGACAACTGCTGAAGCATCGCTCCTGGCCATGGATTGTCCCGGCAACCGTTATAGAACTGTGGGCAGCAGCCTAAACAGTCTGTCTAAAAACACCCATTGTCCCTTGTGGCAGTCCAAGCTATCAGTATCTCAGTTCCAGGAGTTTTATAATAGATACATTACCCTGGAACACTAATATCTTTATATCATTAAAAGTAATGGTTAACCTATCTAAAATTACAAAGTAGTTTTGAAGGAAATATATACCAGCTTCTTGGCTGATAGCAACGTTTGCTACAAGAGGCATGCTTTGTTTTTTGGTTTGAATATGCATGTGTTTGAGGCTAAGAAATTGTTATTCTTCCATAGACAAAGGAAGCAAAATACAAACCTTCATTCTATTGTGCTTCAAACACATAATGCCTGTTTGCCAATTAATGGAAAGCAGGACTTTAGGGCCACTCACCTGGAGAGGCAAAGAAGACAGGCGGAGGGGAGCCCTTGTTTCCCCCTGCTAGGAGGATGGCTGCTGCAGTGGCGGCTGGGATCTGTGAGAATGGACGCTCTCACAGCGGTGGGCAGCAGAGAGAGCTGAGCTGCTTTGGCTCCTCAGCTTTCCCGCCTCTGGCAATAGGCAAGTTTCACAAGACGCAAGACTGGAGTCATGTTTGCTGCGCGCAGCTTGGATCAAGCTGCAGCGGCCATTAAAGTGGAGAGAAGCATCTCTCCTGCATCTCTATTCTGTCCTAAATTACTGTGCAGTTAGGACAGCGCACATAGAAAGTCTAATAAGGTTATCAGTGCTAGGTGTTTAGCTATGAGGTGGGATTATTCACAATCCTGGAATTGTTTTTGGAAATCTGGAATTGTTCCGGAAAGACAAGGTACATCTTTCTGGGTTAAGTACTGGGATTTATTTGAGTGAACTTCAGAGGGGTTTGGAAGCGTACTAGGAATCTGAGTGTCAGAGGTCATCTGGCTTAGCCAGTGAGTTCTGTGGCGTTCAAACAGTGCTTTTTTCTTAAGGGTGGTTCAGGTCATAGTTTATAAGGCATCCCTTTGTGACGTGGTTGGGGTCGCCTGATAGGGCTCAAGCAGTCCTGTGGGCTTGTGACCTCGGAGGGGGGAGCGTGCAGCAATTTTATTTAAACTGGGAGGTTTGGTTAAAGTATGGCATGTATGCTTATGCTACCTCCCCTCCTTGCTCAATTGGGTAGGAGGTATCCAGTGGTTTATATCAGCTGGTAAGTATTTGAGGGCATGGAGGTCCCCCCCCCCTCATGCCCATGGCCTCTATGTCCTAAGCCGGGGGGGGGGGAGGGTTACCTTATTCCCCATGGGTGAAATCATTAGGAATTTACCTTATTGTTGCACTGTTTATTGTTGACTGGATTCATATTAAGAATGGTGCTGCAGATTTTTATCCAAACCTTACTGTGTCTGTCATTATTTGCCAATGTGGACGTAAAGTAATGTTCCAAACTTATTCTGAAAAAATTGTTCAACCTGGCACTAAGATATCAATACTAGCCAACTTACTGTTTAATTTAATTTATTCCTAGGCATGAACTGACCACATTATAGTTTTCTCAGTGACTTACAGAAACCCAATATTCATTCTAAATGATAGATTTAAACTCATGCTGGAAATATCAAGCTACCGAAAGGAGAAAATCAAAGGACAAATCCGTTCCCTTTATTCCCTGTGTGAAGACATGTGAACTCAGAATACAGCTGTGCCAAGGCACAAAGACAGGAAACAGGATAAAGCAAGCCCCCACCAGAAAATCAAAAAGCACAACCACAAGGCACTTCCACTCCAAAAAATTTCACCTAACCCTGATGGCTGATTGGAGACTGCATCTGGTGCAGAACATAGCCTGGCTTTTGACAGAGGTGGGCAGAGGAGAACACATTACACCATTGCTTCAAAGTTTGTACTGGCATCCAATAGCTTTCCAAGCACAATTCAAGGTTCTGGGATTGATGTATAAAGCCCTAAATGTCCTGGACCATACATATCTGAAAGATTGCCTTCTCACTTACACTCAACAATGATCCTTAAAGTAAGTCAAGAATGACCGCTGGTTTCATCAGTTTTCCACATCCATATGGCAGGGCATGCATAGAGTGTGCATTCTCAAAGGATGCACCAACCCTGAAACTCCCTTTCCCTGAAGGTTCACCAGAGGCTGCATCTGACATTTTTCTGGAGGTGATGTAGGACATCTTTGGGTATTTTCAGATGTGATGGGGCCAATTGACACGGGGCCACCATGTCACAGCCTAACAGATGTGTTGGGGGCTCCCAGCGGGGAATCGGGGAGGGAGCGGGGCCGCGCAGCGCAATGTGCGGCCGCATGGCCCCGCCCTCCCCACGCTCCCCTGCCGCCTGCCCTCCAGGAAGTCAGGCGGGCACCACAGCCAATGCGGCCGCAGCGCCCACCCGAATTGACCATGGACCGGAATCCCTGTATGGCTTCTGGTCAATGGCTGCCGTCCAGACATGACAGCTCGGTTCATCGCAGTGGGGAATCGCCTTCACCACGCGATCACCACCGGCCCCGCCGGTTCAGCCGATCACGTGGTGAATGTGATTCCCCACCGCGATTGACATTGGTGAACATCTGGGGGGAGAACATCCGTTCCCCCCATCAGACGTTACGTGGTCACAGCCACCACAGGGAATTGACTGTGGTTGACTGTGATCTGGTAACGTCTGAAAATACCCTTTGTTTGACCAGCCATTTTCTGGGCAGTAATGGAAGCTGGGGTTTGGAGTTCTTAAGGGAATTGTTATTCTTTTTTTCCTATTGTACATCTATTATTTTCTGTGTTTTATTTCAAACTCATTTGATGTAATTTTTATATGTTGTTACCTGTCTTAAGAAAAAACAAAACAGGGGAATATCTTTGCCTAACAGGCCTCAAGATATCAGGAAATACAAAAAGAAAAAAGGATAAGATTCCCTATATGGAATTAAGCAATTTGGTATGTATCTCTCTTAGGAATACAAAGTCTTAAGCCTTTGGGAAGGGTGGGATACAAATCTATATATTTTTTTAAATGAATTAATAATTATACAGAGCCCTATTGGTTTTGCTGACCACAAATCTAGACATTCCTAGTGTATGAAGAAGAATGGGCCGAGAGAAAGAAACATCCACATCCATGATCTGTGAAGGTAAAGACCCCTTTTCTTAGGTTACCAATAGGTTGCCACTATACAAAGAACTCAATCCATTAGAAGAGAAAAAAACCCATGGTCCTCCAGGTTAGATCCAATTCCTAGTGAAGTCCAGGAAAATATCCAGGCTACTAGGGTGAAAATAACAGAAACGCCTGTGCTAGCACATGGCCTGTGCCCAACCATTCACTTCAAAGGAGAGTATAAGGTGGACCTATGTGGTGCCTTGACCATTTTTTATTCTCTTGCCCAGTGCATGAATTGTCCCACAATTCCCAAATCCCAATCAACAATCTGGAATACGCCCTTTAAAATCAATGAGATGACTTTGGAGCGTAAGGATTGCAGCTTTAGGCCCAAACCCAAGGTGTGTGCGCATGCACCATGCATGCCGTATGTACTGCATGTGCACAGTGCGCACATGGGTCGCAATCCTTGGCCCTGAGTGCACTGGGAACCTATGCAATGCGCATGGGATGCACACACAATGCACACACGCAGCCCAGCCTGGCCTGAACCTCCGTGTCCATGCACCCCACTGCCCAGGGGATTGAAACATATGCTCTGTGGAGCAGACAATGGAGGAGACAGGGTTCATGGTTGCAGGGTTTTGGGTTGGGCTGGGCTGCACACTTGCCGCGTGCAGTTCTCCTGTGTCTATGAGCACTGGCGCATGTGTGTATTGCATAGACATCCCATGTGCATTGCATGCACATTGCTCAGGTGGCTGGCACATGCAGGACATTGTGTCCATGGTGTGTACGTTGCTTTGCACACACTTAGTAAACACTGTGAACATACATTATGCATGCTGGGTATGCACATGTTCCACGTGCACCCACCCAGTGTCAGGGATCACAGGCTGGGGCACAGAAGCCACTTTCTCATGTGCATTAATACGGACCTGTTGGCAGCACGGGGAAGTCCGGGACTCAAAAAGCGCAAAGCTTCTGTCTTGTGAGAAGGATGGAAATGTGGATCTTTGCCTGAAAACATGCGCATCCGGCAGAATCCCTTTTCCCTACCCTGCCAGACGCACATGTTTGCAGGTAAAGATCCACATTTCTGCCCTTCTCATGAAATGGAAGCTGTGCGTCTTTTGAGTCCTGGACTTCCCCGTGGTACCAACAGGTCCATATTATTGCATGTGAGAAAGTGGTCAGAGAGTGGGTGCAGGAAACATGGTCAGAGATTTTGTGCAGGATCGGGTCCTGAGAGCTGGTACAGGATTGGGGTCCAAGGTTAAGGAAATAGTGTGGGATTAAGGTCCAAGGGTCATGGTGGGGATCAGCACACAGACTAAGGAGGTAGGTATAGACAAGACAGGAGTGGATGGATGAGATGAGTCGAGATAAGGCAGGACTGGATGAATGAAACAAGGCAGATGAGGCTGGACTGGACAGACAAGACAAGGTAGAACTGGACAAGACAAAGCAGAGTTGGTGCCAGGAGGAGTATGTTTCCTGGTAAGTCGCATAGTAGGCTCAGTGGGCAGTCATGTAGGGGGCTCATCCCACAGATGTCCGGTTTCTATTGAACCAGATACTGAGTCCCCATCAATGCAGATGCCAGGTCCCAGTATCCTAGGAGCCAGACTTGGCAGCAATAGAGCCAAGTCACAAACGACTGTTCACGTACCATCAGGAAATACCTACTTTTCAGGAGAATTTTCAACTATTCATCAGTATTCCCTCACTATCCATTGAATCCATGCTTCCACTGTTGTCAGGATCGGCGCCTGTGCTCATATGCCATTTTCAGTAAATTTTGGTATTTTCCGCCAGTTGGTTTCTGGTATTTTGGTCAGTTTCCAGCATTTTACAGTAGCTTCCTTCCCACATCAGGATGCAGAAAAGAACAGCTAGCCTTTGAAATACACTAATCAAAATACAGTTTACAAGGAGCCAAAACAAGGACCAATGAGGGAAATGATGAAAGTTGCTTAGTGAACTTGTGATCATACACAAGCAAACATAAGCAATATGTAAAGAAAGTTATGTGGTGTGTGGTTGCTTCAGCCTAGGAAGAACAATGGCAATTAATGAATGGAAACTAGAGAAAACAGTGGAAAAGCCCGTAAGTTTCCTTATCATGCAAGCACAGGCAAATGGTCTGTTTCCGACTGAAACAGCTTTTGCTTTGATTGCTCAATTCAGTACTAGCCAACAGGATCAGAAGGGACCAGGTTCTCAGAGGGAAGGTCAGAAGGATCAGCCTCCAGCTGGCCCAAAGGACACAGTAGATTCAGGGAGTTCAGAGCTGGTCCATCTGTGGAAACATGAGGAGGAGACACAGATGGTGGAAATAAGAAGGCAAGACAGGAACCAGGAAGTTATTGATGATGACCAGTCCAGCTTCCTGTGGCTATTGGTGGCCTTATATGCAGGTCAGAAGCCAACCAGAAAGCTGGGGGCATGGAATGAGGCTGACGAGGGATGTGGCTCGACCACAATGGGGGAAGGTCATCAGCACCAGACCTGAGTCCTGGCCAGACCACTGGGATGGACGAACGCGTTTCGGATGTTCGGAGTTCGGACTGAACTCGGTCTGTTCAGACGTCCGAACCGAACGTCTGAACTGAACTCTCGAATGACCTAACAGTTCGGTTGTGTTCGGGTGAGTTCAGATGAGTTCGAGGGCAGGAAAAACGTCTTTTCAGGGGGAAAAAAATTAAGTTTTGGTTTCGACTGTTCGGCCAAGTTCGACCAACCCGAACTTGGCTGAACCGAAACATCAAACCCGAACTAGGCTTTCGAACCGAACGACCGAACATCTGAACATCCGAACCGCATTCTGTTCGCCCATCCCTACAGACCATCTCAGTGTTGTGCAGGCAACAGACAAATGTACTCAGGGCCCTGATGGTGCCAGTTCAACCTTGGGTCCATACACCCAGCATGTAGACCTTAGATCATCCCGTTAGTGATTGGTGCAAGATTTGGAAATGGGATTACCAACTCCTTCATAAATAGATATGCAACTGAACAAGTTTTTTGTCCGCATCTGAAGCACACACAGAAAAGGCTCTGACATCACTTAGATGTCGGATGGGTGGTTAAAATTTTTATTAAATGCACTGCAGATTTCTGTAAGTCCTCGGCCTTGTTCATTAACTTCAAACCTTATAGGAAAGGAGAAACAAGTTTTTCTGCAAAGAAAGGATCTTCATTGAAACAATGAGTTTTCAAATGACAACTTTAAAAGAGGAACATATAAATGGAGGTTAAATGAGGCTTTATTAAAAATGTGACTTGCTTTTATTAAATGCATAGATTTCTTCCTGCATCTTTTAAAGATATAGATTTCAGTATCTCTGTGCTCTGTGGGATTGTATTTTTGTTCCCTTGAATAGCCAGAAAAAGAAGATATGAACTAAGAGAATTGTTAAAGCTACAAAAGAGTCTCTCTGTGTTTTCTTTTGAGGGTAAAGGTAATTTGTTAAGAAACCTCCTTGACAGGATGATGAAGCATACTTCTTTTGTTTTTTTCCCCACAGTGTATAGCCATGAGAGTCAAGCAAAAGCTAGGCTTACTGAAACACACTGACTGACAATTAGATGTTTAAAACCTAGGAAACAGGATCTCATAATGGTACCTAATGGGATTCTGAAATAAAGTCTACTGCTCTCAGGTATCATCAGGTAGTGAAATTAAAAGAAGAGCACAGAAACTCAATTATTGCCAAAATTGGCTCTTTAAAGCTGCTGTCACAAGTGGAAGTTTCTTTGGCTCCATGGCAATATAGCAAATTTTAGAGTTCCTGCACATTCGAGGTTATTATGCCTCATAAAATTAATAAATGTGATTCAATTCTTTTGGCACGCTCCTCACACAAAAGCCTTCCGAGATTTGTTTTGATGCTTCAGAAAATGCAGCATAAAGAAATTAAGCAATCTAACAGGAGGTGCTCATTTGATAGAGCACTGTGCTAAAAAAAAAGTCTCAAGGAGTGACAATTTAGCACCTGGCACACACAAGCTGTGGCACCTTCTGAAAACTGTGTCAGTCTCAGCTGCCTTTAGATGGACACCTGCTCTTCTCCTGGTCCACCCCACCTCTGGGTGGCCTGTCTGTGTAGAGGCAGGCCACCCTGGGGTGAGGCAGAGCAGAAACAGAGCAGGTGCCCCCTGCTTCTGGCCAACTTCGCTCATGATGCTCTGGACTATCTGGGAGAACCACGAGCAGAGCTGGCCACCTGAACCTGGAGCACCAGCCAGGGGCGAAGAAGCGTTCCATCTAAAGGACAGACAGCCACTGCAGCTCCACTTCCGGCTGCGGGTTGCCCCGGCAATGGCCATAGAGCTGTGGGCAGAAGCCGCCCCCGCAGCTCTATGGAAAAGGGGAGGGTGTACATGTGGGTGGACTGTGGGCAGCAGCGGAAGCGGGCGCTAAGTAAACCCACCATCCCCAGAGCAGCAGTCCCGGGGGTGGCCACCCCCAGGTCTGTCTAAAAGTACCCATTGTTTTCAATGGGTCACATGCTGTTTGAGCTTAAACCAATGACAGTTCCCAGAATGACTCAAGGGCCCAGGATACATTACACAATCCACTTCTTAACAGAACAAGCTGGGTGTCACTTGTGACAGCTCCAGCAGGCACAGCATGGGGTTTGCTCACAGCTGTTTGGAGCTAGATTGGGTTTGTGCCCATCAAAGTTCTCAGGCAGTAGCAGCAGCAGAATACCTGCTCCCAGGGGAGGAAACAAGTTTCCTTTTCAGGAAGGAAGAGGGGATATGTTAGCATGACAAAAATGAGTTGTGTGTGAGTGTTTGTGAAAAGCTGTGGTCTGAGTTCAGGGTTGGAAGAACGGAGCTGTGGGGAGTGATTTGGGATATGTTGGCCATCCCTCCCCTACTCAGCTCCTTCTCAAGGCCAGCCTTAGAATTTGCAGGGGCCAAGGTGAAGAAAATGTGGGGCCCCTGGTGACCCACCCTCTTGGGGGCACCCTCTGTGGAGCCCAGAAGGTGGTTGTGTATGGGATCCCTCTGGGAGGAAGGGAAACACACACCCTTCCCTGGCTGTGGCCCTGGAAATAAAGAAAATAAAATAGTGGAGCTTGGGGCAGTCACCTGGGGTCATCCTGTTGTAAGGCTGGCCCTGCTCCTGCTCCCTGTGCCACACAAAAGCTCTGGAAACAACTGCTCTACAAAATTCCTTCTATTATAACTTCCCCACCCCTATTGCCTCCATTCAGAGTTTATCCAATTAGCATAAATGTCTCCCCCCAAAAAAATAAATAAATAAATAACTGCAGTATTACTTGTAATAATCATTGGGTTAAGTAAGCAGTGAGCACAGACACTCAAGAACGAGAAAGGAATCGTACTTTAATACACAGACGTTCACTCTTCCACCATTACAGTACAGCTCATTTCCTTCTAATCAGGGACCATCTCCCAATTCACATCTTCCTAACACTGTCCCATGTAAGGGAGTGTCTCTAAATAATATCTTCTCTAAATTATGCATGTAATATGCAGTCTTCTGGAACAACTTGTAGTAAAATGATTGCCATGCTTGAAACCAATTATACCTGATTTCCATCTTCCTTTTACACATACCTATGGAGCACTTGCCTACTACATGGAATTTTCTAACTAATCTCCCCCAGGTGTACATTCACTTTAATGGCCTTACTGGAAGAGTACAGGCTTCAGGAAAGTTGATACCCATATATCCTAAGGGTCTACACAACATGGCTGTTTTCCTTGAAAATAATCAGAAGTCTCATCCCTGACTCCAGGTCTTTGACAGTTTCCAGTGATTCTGGGCTTCTGCCAATTTTTTCATCATTTTCTTCACTTTCCTGGACTTTTTGTTTTTTGTCACTTTCCAGGACTTCTCGTCACTTTCTGGGAATTATACCACAGTTTTATGGCAATTTTACATCACTTTTATGGCAATTTACAGCACTTCCCCAGTACTTAGCTGGCAACCTTTCATCTCCACGGCTAGGGATGGGTGAACAGAACCGAGTTCGGCAATTCGGTTCGGTTCAAAAATTGAGTTCAGTTCGGAAGTTCGGTTCGGTCGACCGAACTATTCAAGTTCAGTCCGAACTCCGAACTTCTGAACAGAGTTCTGAAATTCAAACCCCATTGAACTAAATGGAATATTATCTTATAGGGATGGGCGAACAGAACCGAATCCGGAAATTTGGTTTTGGTTCGGTTCGAAAATCAAGTTCGGTTCGGTCGACCGAACTTCCAAACCGCTCATGGCACACACAGGGCTTGGGACTGGGCCATTGCGACCCCATTCAACTTGTGAAATATAATGGAGAATGGTGAAAACGTCCAGAAAGCTGCTAAGTTTTCACATTGGATACATCTTGTCAAATGCCCTGCTTCCAACAGAAACAGCATTCACCAAGATTTTTCTTTTCCGGTCTAGCAGTTCCATCGCCCATAACATTTAGCTTGAGCAGCCATGGGTGCCTTCATATGTTAACAGGAATGAATTTTGTCACAACTTGGCAGAGGTCCAGTGCAAAGGGATAAAATAAAGAAAATTAGGGTTTTAAAAGAGACGGCACCTTCAAAAGAAGTGAGGGTTAGGGCTGCCTCCAACCATGCTAATATGTGCTACCCATGGCAGGGCATCCCGGGGGAAGCCTAAGAGAGAGCAGGAGCAGCACCACCTCACAGGAGATTGGCGTAATTTGTGCAGGACCCTCCGCCCTTCCATGGGGATTTTACAGGCAATATCCCTGAATATGCTTCCACAGATGGGTCAACCATGACTAGGAGGAGTCAGTGGAAGTGCACTGGACCTAGGTTCATGAACATTGCCCATCCAGACTATGTTGTATTAGCTGAATAAAAATGAAATAGTGCTGAAACTCAGTATTTGAAATTACTCAGTTTTTACAACTCGGTTTTACCGAGGCTTGGTACTCGGTAAATCCTTGAATCAATAGCACATACAGGTCTTTTCCTGCCCCTATATAAGGGTATTTGGTACTCAGAAAACACTCACTACCCTGTTTTATTTTAGCGAGTACTAAGGCTGAACACTTGGAGCCAGTCCTTGGAAACTCGGAAATACTAATGAATATTTTTTTTTACTTTTGGTCAGCCCTAAGTTGCAGCCATTGCTTTCCAAATGAATTTCAGAGTCTGTATCCTTGTGGGGCCACGTGTCCCTGTGAGCTGCCTCGAGTCGACTTGTTCGAGAGAGTGCGGAATATAATAGATATGGTATGGTATGGTAAGTATTTCTGATATCAGGTTTGATTTTCCTATTTAGCTGTGTAAGCCATGACAGCCTTACTACAAACTGTTACTGCAAAAATAAAGCTTAGGTAGGTGCCCTCTTGTGACAGCCAGTGTGGTACTGTGGGTAGCTTGTTGAATTGGAATTAGGAGTCCTGAATTCAAATCCTGAGTAGCTTGTTGAATTGGAATTAGGAGTCCTGAATTCAATCCTGGTCTCACAGAGTGATTTTTCTCTTACCCTCAGCTCCCTA
This sequence comes from Sphenodon punctatus, assembly GCA_003113815.1. Lineage (NCBI taxonomy): Eukaryota > Metazoa > Chordata > Lepidosauria > Sphenodontia > Sphenodontidae > Sphenodon > Sphenodon punctatus. The sequence goes on along the minus strand of QEPC01015736.1, from coordinate 3,597,283 downwards.
GCTATAAACTGGAGAGCCAGTGCCAGAACTGGCCAGACAGTTGCTATACAGAAGGCTCAATGGCTCAGCTCCATTTTATTAGCCTTAACGTCTGTCAACAGGATTCCCAGGGTCTTCTGAAGGCTTATGGAAAAGGATGGGCACCTTTTTGTAAATTCGTATTATCTTAAAGTTCCATTCCTTTTAATTTTTTTAGCTCCATTAGAAAAAATAATAATATTCCAGACTTTTCCTATACTCTGTCATAATTTCTTTTGAAAGGTTATGTAGAATATTCCTCCTTGCACAATTTCCTTCTTACTATTGCCAGGCTTGTAAGTATCTACTATTTCACTCAATATAGACATCTTAAAGATCTGTCTGTGTTTCCAGCTAATCATAATGTTTGTGTGCTTTCCTGATGGAGGTATAGTTTCGCTGTCCTTGATCATGACTGCAAGTTAGGCAACAATTAATAATGTATGTACATCTGTTTTAGTCACTGCACAGACTAAGAAGAGTTTCTGGAGTACATTAAGTGACTTCAGCTGCGGTTCACAGATTTTTTTCCTGAGTCTCAGGGAAGGCATCCAGAATGAGTTCATTTATCATACACGTGGGGACAACAACTAGGCTTCAAATGCTAAAGTTATACAAACAGGACTCCACACCCAAACACCAAGGCCCTTTTTACATGGACCTCTTCCACTCATGAATGCACAGAAATCTGGGAGAGGCCCATGTGAAGGACGTGGCATGGGCGGGCACAGTGAATGGGAGTGCGTGTGTGCTCCTGCCTAACACGCATTCCGATTAACCCCCCACTCACCAACACACTCAGAGAAACTGGGGGAAACAGAGCTTGCTCCGTGCGTGGGGATGAGTAGGGGAAGGGGTGAGTGGGGATGTGTATGCAGTCGTGTGCATGCCCCATCGACCCACGCACCAGTAAAAATGGCTTATATTTGAGCTCTTTTGTGCTTCTTGCTGCCTTATTTAAATTCTTATCTTGCTCTCCTCTGTATATATATTGTGCCAGGTTTTGTTCTCGCTTTCATGTGTGTAAATCAGAAATAAATGTCACCTAAATCAAGGTAAAACTGGTTTATAAACAAGAGGAAAAGCAAGGACATTAACTATGGGAAGTCCCCCCCCCCTCCCCTTTGAGACCTGGCACCGAGGTGTTTGGCAAGTGAGATCCCCATCGGAGGATGTTTGCTAGGAAGGGGAATTAGTGAGGAGAGGGATGTACCCTCCTGGTGAGAACAGGAGGGGAGGAGGGGGTAGTAGGGCGGAAGCTGGACAATTTTGTTAGAGGTTCGATACTGTGATTGGTATTGGGACGAGTGGGGGAAATGTTTCGTATGTTGAATTTATTGTATGATTTAAACTGAGGGTTTTTTGACAATGTTCTTTTGTAGAAAGGGGCCCTCCTCTTCGTGAGAGCAGGAGGATGGGTGGAAAGTTGGTCCCCACCCCCTGGTGGCAGCAGGGAGGTGAGGGATGGATGTAATGATGTTAGCTGGTTCAACATTGGTAATATGGGGAGGAGAATGGAAGGGTGTAGTATTATGATTTATTTTGTATAATATTGAACTTCTTGTTATTGTATTATTTCAATTATGCTGTTGATGAATTGTATTAGGCTGGTTGTACACCTGTGTTTATATTATGTGATGGTCTATTGTGGACCTTATTTTGTGCTGTTGTGAGCTGCCTCGAGCCGCCATAGGCGGGAGAGTGCGGGATAAAAATTAAAATTGAAATGAAAATGAAATGAAAGATCATTGTTTGTGAAAAAGTATATAGTAGATTCCATGCTGCAGTCCAGCGCCTTCAACTGGTATGATTATATGGAGGGAACTAAGAGAACAAACATATCCTAGTGAGGGACTTGTCCAGTAAAGAGGAATACTAATTGCTGTCAAAATGGCTTGGCAGGCCAAACTTTAATACCAGCCCCTGGCAAAAATGGACATTTCATGTGTATGAAAACTCTCTGTCCCTAAGCTATGAGAGCCTCTTACTCTCATTGAGAGGAATGGTTGCCTGCCTTAGGACTGAGACGCTGGATTCAATATAAGCAGGGCTTCTTCAATTCATGAATCAGATGTAAAAGTTTGATGCCATTAATAAATCCTCAAATTGAATTTATTCACTTCGAAATCAGACAAACGTCTGAATCAGGCCCAAGCTGTTTGTACAGCCAACCGGACAGATCCCAAACAGGGCTTCATACTGTAACCAGCTACAAGGCCAAATGAACTAGATTAGACCTGGAACCAATCCATTCAAGATAAGGATATCTCTTTCCAATCCATCTAGGACTGAAAAGAGCAATTGGAGCAAATGCTGTTTCCATCAGAAACAGATCATTCTCCTTCATTTGTGTGACAAGGAAACTTAACGGCTTAACCTTGCCTTGCTGAATTCCTTAAATTGTCTGAATTGTGCTGCAGTTTCTGCCTGCCTTATGTTGTGCCTAAGAGCTGTAAATTGATGGAAAGTGCCAGAAATTTACAGAAAATACCAAAACTGATGAAAATTGAAAGAACTGCTGGAAATTGATGAAAATGCTGGAAATTTACAAAAAAAGACAAAAATTACTGGAAGGGAACCTTTTGGGTCCAGCCACATGAGCTGCTGCAGCCCAATCCCCATGCAACCCTGTGGTGGGCAAGCACAGTTAACTGCGGGTTGGCTGGGTCACTACTGGAGATCCCAACCCTGCCCCGCCTCCCTCTCCCAGCCTGAGCCAGATCCTATCCCCAGACATGACATGACCACACACGACGGGTGACTGCTCAAAGCCCCACAGCAGAGCTCACTGTGTGGCAGGGCAGATACAGCCTGGCCACACGAGTTTCCCTGCCTTGGGTAACCTTACCCGATTTGGGGTAAGACTGTATGCGATGTGTCCTTACACATTTTCCAAAGATGCAACATGTAGCAGCTAGTTGTTTGCCACACCCTGTGATGGGGGGAACATCTGGCCTTCAAGGTCCAGGCCCAAGCCATGATTTCTATTGTCCCTGCACATGGCCTACCCTATTAACCAGGGTCCCAGGCCAATCCAAGGAGCATATACAAGTGCACCTCATGCATGAAGTGCATGCATGCACCAAGTGCTAAAAATGTGCACACTATATGCACACTGTGTGCATGGTATACATGCAGTATACATGCAGTGTGCATGGTGCACACACATTCTGCACTTGGTGTGCATATGTTCTGTGCTTTGTACATGCATGCAAGCTGCGCACAGTGCAGTCATGCACCGTGGATTGGGTCCCAGGTTATTATGAGGCAATATATCAGCCTGAAGTCTCTTTTCTGCGTACTAGTTGCAAGGTGGGCAATAAACCTTCTGTTAGAGTCGGAGGGACAGGGATATGGGTAACAATAGACTGCTGCTGCTGGCACCAGGCTTATTAGATTTAATCCACTTGTACCTCCATCCTTTTTAACTGTCACTTTATTGATGCCCTGTTCCTACAAGTGCCGGCTTTGTTCAAATGTTCCGTCTTCCTACTTTTTGAAGCTGTGCTTCTAAACTGGTTTGAGCACACCAAGCTTCTGTTGCTTTGTGTGTGTGTGTGTGTGTGTGTGTGTGTGCGTGTGCGTGTGCGTGTGCGCGTGTGTGTGTGTGTGTGTAGAGGACAAAGTGGAGGAGAATCCCAACGTGACGCTGCTGGGGCATGCACATGAATGGTTCGAGTTGGCCAAAACGAAAGGTTGTAAATCATGCTCAGAAGGAGATTGATGATGTTTGTGGAATATTCTCTCTGGGTGCCAGAGAGGTGTTTGTTCTGAGGCTTAAGAATTATTTTTGTGGAAGGTTTTTATCATTAAGGTTGATGATGTGCCTGTAACCAAGAAAATAAAAGAGCAATGCTTGCAACGGCACAGTGATTTGTATTCTTTTGCATGACAAAAACTTTCATCATCCATCCTTCTGACAGTTATGATTTGTTCAAGTTTTCTTCAGGTTGTTTGCAACAAAGCTTTGAATTTATTGTTTTGTGATTTGCATCTTTATTTCTACCACGTACGAAATCTGTAGCATTTAAGGGATCTGGTTCTCATACTTTAGATCTAATTTACATACAGTGGAGGCCTCTTAAACACTTGGTGTATAATAAATTCATTCATTTTAAGAGGCTGCTTTGTTTTATGAGGTGTTAATTAAAGAGGGTCTCACCATAAGATAGCACATTCATAAATGGTCAGACAGCAATTCTATTAATTGAGATATGTTATTTTGTATGATGCTGCTATCATTTTAAAGTGGGTGCAGATGTCTGTAATTATTGTGAAACCTTATGGAGAATAAATGTATAGGCAGATACATATATTTTGTAGATAGATAGATAGATAGATAGATAGATAGAAATAGAAATAGAAATAGAAATAGAAATAGAAATAGAAATAGAAATAGAAATATGGAAAGTGCTGTTTTATTCTACAGTCAGCTTTTTATTGAGATGGAGCTCCCAGTATTATTATTATTTTTTGTCCAAAACAACTTTTGTTTTACTGTTTTTTTGACTAAAAGTATTCTATAAAGCAAAAAGGTTGCAGCATGCTTGCCATGGTATTAATTTTCCTTATCCATAGCCTGGAGCCTATACATAGTAGAATATATTAGTCATGCTATTTAATTACTTGAAACTGTGCACCACAAATCCCAAATAATTCAGAAAATTAATTCTTCCGTACGACTATATCAAACAAACACATATCAAACTTGCTTTTCTAAACTCTAGTTAACTAGTGATATTAATGTTCGTGATGATTCAATGGCTAAAGCTCTGCCACCATGAGTTCCCTAATCTCCATAGGACTAAAGCCAAATTGATCTCCATAGAATCTTAGTTTCAGCAAGGCCAGGGGTGACCAGGTGAGGAACTTGTGACCTATGGGCCAAATTTGGTTCCTGGCTCCATGGACCAAATTGATCCATGTCATTGATCTTATTATCTGGACCCTTCCGTTCCTTCACACATCCTGAACATTACCTTTGTATGTGCCTAATGTTACATACCTAATTCTTTGCAAGATCAGGACCATAATCCTATATGCTTACCTCAATATTCTTTGGCTGCACAAATGAATCAGATTCACAAAGCTGTGTGTCAGGTGTCCACATTTCTTTTTGTCTACAATTCTTCAGCCTAATACATTTTATATTCAAGGTCTGGTGCGCCAACACCTTCAGCAGTTAGAAAGAGGCCAAGCAGAAGAAAGGTGGGTTGGATTACCAGCAGGTTTTTCAATGCCCATCCATCTTCCTATCAGCTCATTGCACTCTATGACTTTTTAAAAAAAACAAAATAATAACGGCTTTTGACTTAATCTCCAAGATCAAGTAGATTTTCTATTCAGAGAAGGAGGAGGTTCATTGAATATGCATTGTGTCCAATTCCCTGCAAATATTACCTGTATAAGCACTATAGGCTGATGTAAAGATTTTCCAGAGGAAATTGAAAGCACTGCAGAGAGGAATCTTTCTTCTCTGAAACAGCTACAGTGTTTTCGACACTGCTTAAAAAATAGAAATTCAGCTAACTAAAATATTTTAATCTCATTGATTGCCAAGTAAAAACTCAAACTGAAATAACTATGAATTTATGCAAAATATTGTGTTTGCTGTTGTCGTAATTGGTAAGCTAGACCCCCCAAAAAAGTGTTGATTTTTTTTCCCCCTCTTGGCTAAATAGAAGAAAATGTTAATATGCAAACAGTGGCAATCCTTCTTGTGAATTTCTTGAATTATATATGCAGTAAATGAGTAAATTTCCCTACTAGTTAGATATTATTAAACTGCCTTAAAACCCCAAATACAGATAATTATTTATTTGTAACCTACTAGGCTTCTATTAAACTTTAGATAAATGCTAGTAAAGCAGTCCATATACTTAGATCATTCATACAAATAGCTGTCACATTATTTCCCCTCTCTTGATTTGATGTTAATTATTTCCCTCAGATAGAAGAACAGTATGTCATAGAACCCTATAAAGCCAAAGCTCTTCTTTTTATGATCATTATAAACCATTATTGGAACTTTTATTAGATTAAAGCATTTAATCTATCTATGTCATGTTTTTAATGCCAAGTAAAAGAAAAGAATTCCTTACATACAGAGACACTGAAATACAAGCATCTCCTGAAAGAAAGCTGGTAACCAGATGGCTGGTGACAAATCAGAAGTCAGGAGGTCAAAGCCAAAGTCAGAAATTAGGAAATCACGCCAAATGACATACCAAAAGACAAGGCAAGGGAAGGAGAGGAGTATACCGAGCCTGGAGGAGAGTAGAAAACACAGGCCTATGCAGTAGGTTTTGAATCTTGCAGATAAGCTGCTAGGTATCATGGTGCACAGGCACTTCCTGCTTGAGTGTTATATATCACCCAAGGTAGCCAATGGGAAAGTGGGATGAGTGTACCCAATAAAGAATCATAGTATCAACTGCTGAGACTAATTTACTGAACAAAATTGTAGCAGTACCAATTCCAAGAACAAGATGCTAGAAAGATGAGCAGCCAAGGCATTTGCCAGGGATTCCACAGCTCTTTGCCATGTTGTGACACTGTAAATCATTTACTGTGTAGGTGTTCTGGAACGTTAGCAGAAACTCTGAGGGAATTCTGGATCCTTTGGTGAGAACAGGTTTAAAAGGTAGTGCCTTTGCTGAAAATAGGGTGTCAGAGAGGAAGAAGAATTCTCATGTCTAAACTCCTTTTGAAAAACTAAATGAACATAAGAAATGTCTCTGATGGTGGTCAAGTACAGATGCTTAAGAGCACACAAGTCATAATGGAACAAGTAATTTCCTGCTAATCACTGTCGATTTCGTTCCTCAACAGTATCTTGAATGTGTGCCTATGTTCTCCATCCTGATACAGGCCAGTAGCGATGGGCAAATGCGGTTCGGAAGTTCGGACCGAACTTGGTCTGTTCAGTCGACCGAACCGAACATCCGAACCGAACTCGAATTTCAAACTGAACCAAACAGAACTGAATTTCCGAACTTGAATTTCAAACCGAATCGAACCGAATCGAATTTCCGAACTCCGTTCTGTTCGCCCATCCCTACAGGTGAGCCCTTTCATAGGTCGCTTGTAAATGGATGACACCCCCCCCCCTTCACCTCCTGCTGGGTGTGTGGGCAGGTGTGCAATGAGGGGGGGACATATGTGTGCACGCAATGGCAGTGGGTGGGGGGGATGGGTGTTTGTCCGTGCCAACAGCATGGGCAGTGGTGGGGTGTGTTTGCACTTCCAACGCACACCTACCTCCACCCATCACCCACCCATGGAACCATCCAGCAAACCGGAGGAGGCTCAGTGGGTGGAGGTGGATGTGCTTCCGTGGGATCAGGAGCACACCCACCTTCACCCACTATGGTAGCACACCCATCCTGCCACCTACTGCTGCCCATGTAAAAAGGGGCCATAGATAAAAATCTTCCTTTCCTCTTGATCCCAATTCATGCACTGGCAATTACAATTTGATCCTTAATCATTTTTATTTATTTATTCATTCTAAAATTTATATGCCGCCTCCTCCTCTCGGGGCAGCTCACAGCATTTTAAAACATATTAAAACAAACAATTATAAACTACAATTAAAACAATATAAAACCCATCCCCCCACTCTAACCCAACTCACCCACCCTATCTCCCTCAGGAAAGGCCTGACAGAACAGTCACATTTTACACTGCCTACGGAAAGAGGGGAGGTCAGTAATCAAGTGGACCTCCAATGAGAGGGAGTTCCACAGTCATGGCGCAGTCAAAGAGTGCGCCCTCCTCATGGTGGACACCCGGGAAACCTGGGGGACCCTGAGGAGGGCACCTCCATCCAACCACAGGGGCTGATCCAGGACCCAGAGGGTGAGATGGTTCTACAGGTAGGTGGGACCCAAGCTGTTTAGGGCTTTAAAGGTCAGCACCAACACCAATAATAAGCAATAATAGATTACCTGATTACTAGAGATAAAGAAAGAAACCAATGGCATCATCAGCCCACAATAGGAGCTTCACATGAATTTAGGAAGGCTGAATGTACAGCAGTTTAACTCCAGTATAGCCATAAAAGAGAACAAAAGCCATTTTGTTGTGTGTCTTGTTTGTGAGGAGCATAGATTACAGTTTTGAACATGAGAATTTCTATGATCAACTCCATGGCAAGGACTCTGTGGATGGCCAATCTGTTGCCATTAAGCTGTATGTGCTGCACATTTTGCAAATACCTCTAATCAATTATTGTGACTAGTGCTGACATAAATATTCATTAAAAGAAATCCATTGTATTTGTGCTATCGGAACCATAACCCCCAAAGCAGATAATAACCATTATCCATTTACATTTCTACAAAAACTCTAATTTCAGACTTTTCTGTTTGGTCATTTTGATATTTTGATAATTTCATTTTTGTTATTTTGGCATAACTATGCATGTACATAAACCAAAACAAAGTAACCAAAATCACAAAATAACCAAATTACCAAACAAAAATAAAATAAAATGAAGTAACCAAACCAGAATTCTTCTTTAAATGTATATGCAAATACTAATTTCAGTACAGATATTGGGCTCTTTCTCATGATACATACCATGCACAATGTGCCCCTGGGAAAGAATCCAGGAGGCAAAGCATGTGTGAGGTCTGTAACGTGGGACTGCCCCCCACGCATTTTTGCCAGATATCCTGCAGAAGATTGCAGGGCTGGATTTCCCTACTCTGCAATCCTTCACAGGCTCGCCGGCAAAAATGTAAGAGGGGGAGGATGGTTCTATGTTACATGCTGTTCCCCCTGGATTCTTTCCCAGAGGCAAATTGTGCATGGTATGTATCATAGGAAAGCACCCATTATTTGGATACTTCGATAGCTATCTGGAAATGTGAATAATTTCCAGTATTTGTTTCAGTTTAAATTGTAACCCATGTTCTAGAATGTTTAAGAACCAAATATTCAGCAGTTGAAAGCTGAAAATATTTGTATGCAAAAACATAGTGCCACAATTGTGCTTAGTAAACTAATTCTGCATACAAATGTAGGGGCATGCATGGGTACCGTCAAATCTCTCCTCAAAACCCACCTCTTCCGCTCTGCCCTCCCCGACTTCTTGCTCCCCTCACCTAACTCCTGCTGATACCCTCCATCCAGTACAATCTGTTACCTAAGGTCTGTGTACTCAAATCCTCACCACATGGACCAACCAACCAGCCATCATTCTTGATGTAACTAAGCCAAGCGCGTGCACCTGGGACCTCGCATTCTTGTGAATGTTACACTCCTTGTCTCTCCCTCTGTTCCCCTTCCTTCATCTTCCCCCACCCCCACCTCCGTCTCTCAGATTGTAAGCCTAGGGCAGGGACTGTGTCTATTCAATTACTTTGTAAAGCGCCAGGTACATTGCTTGCGCTATATAAACACTTGTTTAATAATAATAATAATAATAATAATAATAATAGGTGTTTTTAGATGAACACGTCAATGGGGGGGGGCAATCAATAAGTCCCTCAGTAACAGAGAAATATTCTTGTGATTTGCAAAGACCACTTCCCCCATCCACAGCACTTATGAGCAGCAGACCTATCTGCTGGCGTTGCTGGCTGCCACTGTTCATACAGGCAGGGACCTCGTGGCCACCCGTTCCCACGAATCTATTTGGCTTACCCTACATGGTGCACTCTGGATTTCCCAGCAGTAGTCTCTGAGTGGCTGACAGTGGGTGCTCCATGGCTTGCAGGAGCCTTGCAAGGGCTCGTGTGATGCTCCAGATGCCCCACCTTCAGACAGGTATTCAGATCTGTGGCTCATGGGTGGCCGTGCAGGGTAGCATCTCATCTGAAAACACACAGTCTTTACAGCAGTGCTAGGGCAAAATAAATCCTCCTCCATGAAAGTCAATGGTAAAGCTCCCATTGACTTTCATGACGGAGGATTATTCTGCCCACCTCTGTCTGCTGAAAAGGCAGCCCTTTGTGACCTCAAAGAATCACGCTCACAATCTGATATGTCATATTTCACTTCAAAAAGAATATATTTTCACCTAATAAGGTGCTAGCACATTTGGTCAAAACTAATTTAGAGGAAGATCACCACATGAGTTACTCACCTCATTAACTGAAGATATACATTTTCAATCTCTTCTCCACATAGAAAGCCTATGGTTCAAAATATTAGAACACCCACCAATGTTCTCAGCCAACATAGACAGGATTATCTCCACTGAATTCAGGAAAAGATTGTGTATTTACAGGAATTATGTGTTATTCAATGGATTCCACTCTAAGGACAAGAGAGTGTTTGTAAATTAGATTTTTAATAAACATTTGTCACACTGCTGCTGAACTGTACTGAGGAGTAGAGTTATTTCATGGAGCTCTCATACTTTCCCCTACGATTTTGTATGAGTGGAGAAGAAAAAAAAGGACTGGATCATTTACAGAAAACTTCACCAGAAAGAAGATTAGCCAGTGTACACTTTCCTAGAGTAAATTAATCTCACTTTATTGAGCAAGCAAAATAACTTACCCAATAAGCATCCTGTTTCTGAGGTAGTTGGAAAAAAATATTTTTCTGTTACTGAGGGTATAGGGGTGGGACTTGGGGAAAAATATTGGTTACTGGTTTTATCGGATATTGGTTCTTCGATTATCGGTATTACCTGTATTACCAGTATCAGGTTTTTTCCCATTGAAATTAATGGGTGAAAAAACAGGAAATACCTGCAATAAAAGACATGTCTCTTGTCAAACAGAGAATGACTGGTTCACTTCTTTCCTTAACCAGATTACAGTAGCCCCAGCCACCCACCACTACTACATTTTTTTCTTTAAAAAATAGGATTTTTTTCACAGCATAATACAAATAATAAACTCAAAGTCATCAAATCAAATCACAACTGTCAGGGAAGGATACTAGCACAGTGGCACATCAGTCACTCAGTTTAGTTTGCAAGTGACTGATGGCTGACTAGTTTATTACTAGCCAATCCGTAGACGCTAGTGGCCACTTGTGAGCCACCACCAGCCAGTGGCATAGTGTCACTTTACATTTGTTTGCCAAATTTGACACACAACAGTTTTAAAACTTTTTTTCACAGCACGCAAAAGACAAAACCAAACAAGAGCAGTTGTTCTATCAACTGTCAGGGGATACCCATGCGATGCCATACCTCCACATTGCCAATGCCAAGATTGTTGTCAATCCAAAATCCTGTGTGACCCCCCAAATGACCAACAAGTACAACATGCATTAAATGCTAATAACTAGATTCAAAACCTAACGTGTCCCACTCCCTGGGATCTCCAAGATGACCCACATATTGCCAATGCCAACATTTCCAACCATACTTTACCAACAGTGTTTAAAATCAATGCCAAATCACTTACAACCCCTAAAACGACTCTCTATATAGCCAATAATGCCAAAAACAAAATCTGTCCATTCAAAATTGTTTGCCTCAGTGTCTCGGGATCCCCCCAAATCACCCACATTTGGCAATGCCAACAGTTCCAATGCCAACACAACAAACACAGTGTTAATCCCAAATTTAGTGAGACCCCCAAATAAACCATATCTCCCGCCATTTGACCATAACCCCAACCATGGGGACAGGCAGTGCATGGGACCCCAGTAAGAGGTTCTCCATCCTTCTGAGGTAGGGCCTAACCCAGGAGCAAGTGGTTCACAGAGTTAATATTGGAGGGAGGAACATTAGTTAACCCTGAACTCCCTGCAGCTGTGTAAAGCCCTGCTACTAGGGGGATATAGAGCCTTCTGGGGTCCGTGTACTGTCTCTCCCCCAACCAGACCCCATTGGTTCTGTAACCCAGCATGAAAAAAATAGATCACGTTCCTATTGCCTACCTTTATCCTGAACCCTCAAATCCTTGATTTTCATGCCCTCCATGGCCACCTGTTGTCTTCTGAAAGTGTAGGCTTTGGGACACAAATCTTCCTTCTGGCTTGGAGAACTCGGGGGACTTAGTTAACTCCCAGTCCTGCAACAAGCCGAATCAGAAGAGATGAAAGGGAAGAAAGGACAGGACAGAGTAGAAATAGGAGGTAAAGGGTTTGCTTTTGTGCACAAGTTGAGGAAGGAGAAGATGGGTTTTCAGCAGGGAACATGGGAAAGGGGACTCCGGTGTTGTTGTCTGCAGCTTTCTCTTCTGCCAGGCTTTTTCCACTTTCTGCACCGTCCACAGGGAGAGTGATTCATGGTGTGGAATCTGATGATATCTCAGAGAAATTGGAGGGGGGGGATTTTATGTGCTGTTTGAATTTGAGACAGAGAATTTTAAATTCTGCCTCCTTATTGACCTCCTTCCAAAGTTGAGGTACCACAGCTGCTGGGTAACTGAGGCCTCAAGACATACTGGGACTTCATGACTTCTATGGGAAGCAGACAGAACACCACAGAAGTCTGAAGTTCTTCTGAGTCTGGAGGTGCAGTGGTGGGTCGCGATGTTGTATTCCATTCTGCTGTGTGTGGAGAGGTCAGTCCCACAGTTGGTTGAGGTCCAACGGCTGGGGTTCTGGAGGTGCCCTCCAGATGTGATGTGTCTTCTGACTTTAGTCAGGCTCTGGCACATGACTCGACTGAGGTCTGGTGACAGAACTGTGTCTGGAGTTGAAGTGGTTGGGGGGGGTCAGTTTCTGGAGGAGCGTTCCACCCTCCCAATGCCCTCTGTACCTCTTCTTGGGGGCAGGGGTGGGCCCAGTTTTGCCTTGAGCCAGCATGGACTGGAGGAGAAGCTTTGCTCCTTGTGAGGGAGAAGGGGTGTCCTGTGCGGGGGCCACTTGGTCCAATCCTGTTGTTAACCCAGGGAATGCCTGGCCATTTGGTCCAATCCTGTTGTTAACCCAAGGAACGCCTGTCCACTTGTTCCAAGATCCTGTTGTTAATCCAGGGAACTCCTGGCCACTTGATCCAATTCTGTTGTTAACCCAGGGAGCTCGTAGCTGTTTGGCTAAGTCCTGCCCAACCAGCCTCAGTCTCTCCCATCCTGTTGTTAACCCAGGGAACTCCTGGACACTTGGTCTAATCCTGTTGTTAACCTAGGGAACTCTTGGCCACTTGGTCCAATACTGTTGGACCAAGTGGCCAGGAGTTCCCTGGGTTAACAACAGAATGGGAGAGATTCAGGCTGACTGGGCAATGGGCAGGGCTTCTCATAGCTGCTGGGTTAATGCCCTGTCACTGCATTTCCCTCACTGAGTCCTATCTGTGCAGAGTAAAAAAAAAATCATGTTGCCATCACCTCCCCCAACCAGACCCCATTGGTTATGTAATCCAGAATGAAGATAGATCACATTGCCATTGCCTACCTTTATCCTGAATAGGGATGGGTGAATGCGGTTTGGAAGTTCGGAGTTCAGCCCGAACTCGGCCTGTTTGGACGACCGAATGCGAAAACAAAAACGAACACAAACATACCGAACAGAACAGAACACCAAATGGCAAAATGGCCGAACAGTTCGGTCAGTTCGGATTGCGTTCGGGTGAGTTCGGGTGGCAAAAAAAGGTTCACTGTAAGGTGACAGGGAGGGGTAGTACTAGTCACTGAGGAGCAGACTTCCAGGCACCAGGGGTGGAGAGACTTGCAAGAAATGAAACTATCTGCCTCCCCCCTTCCCAACACCTTCTGAGCTAGTCACTGTTCCTGAACAGCAGGCGTTGAGTAGGATTATTAGATTGCTTTAAGTTTCATTTCAGTTTTGTACTGAAATGAAACTTAAACCTTAAACTGAAACCTTGTGTTTGTGATTTCCCCCCACCCCCACATCCCATATATAGATAGATAGATATATAGATAGAGAGAGAGATAGGTTAGGGATAGTAGTTGTAGGAGCTAGCTTAGTGATAGAGATAGCGTTAGTGATTTAGTTTTAGTGTTTGTAGGAGTAGGCCTGTGTACTTATTAGATAATCCATTTAGTTCATAGCATTTAGAATAGTTAATAGCAGTTAGATTTAGTGTAGATATATATATATATAATATTAGATTAAAATAAAAAAAAACCCATATAAAAACAAAAAAACCAAATAAAAAACAAAAGAAAACCATATAAAACCCAATAAAAAACCAAAAAAACATATAAAAAACAAAAAAACCACCCATAACATTTCCCAAACGGCCGAACCAAGTGGCCGAACGGCCGAACTGAATGGCTGAACGGCCAAACAGAACGGCCGAATGGCCGAACAGAATGGCCGAACCCAAACCTGGCGAACTAACCGAACTGCCGAACCGAACGGACGAACCGAACGCAGCTGAACCAAACGGCCAAACCAAACACAGCTGAACTGAACGGATGAACCCGAACCGCGATCTGTTCACCCATTCCTAATCCTGAACGCTCAAATCCTTGATTTTTGTGCCCTCTTTGGCCACCTGTATTCTTCTGAAGGTTTAGGCTTTGGGACACAAGCCTTCCTTCTGGCTTGGAGAACTGGGAGGACTGAATTAGCTCCCAGTTCTGCGACAAGCTGAATCAGAAGAGATGAAAGGGAAGAGAAGGATAGGACAGAGGAGAAACGGTAGGGAGAAGGTTTTGCTTTGGTACACGAGAAGAGGAAAAGGGAAAGATGTGTTTCAGTGGGGAACAGGGGAAAGGGGACTCTCTTGTTGTTTCCAGGCTTTTCCTCTGCCAGGTTCTTACTTTCTGCACAGTTCACAAGGAGAGTGAGGTGAGGTGTGGAATCCTGTCAGATCTCAGACAAATTGGAGGTGGGGGGAACACAAAACAAGTTAGTTACTGAGATGTTTGAATTTTATTTTGGACACAGAGAATGATTATATAATTTTGCCCCTTTGTGGATGTGTCTCCAAAAAGGAGGTTCCAGACCTTCCCAATCCCCATGCCATCATGTACCGTTATCCAACTGGAACACTCTGTTTTCATGATCTCTTGCACTGCCTGTAGTTTTCCAGGGTCTAGGCTCCAGACACAGAAAGACTACTGAATTCAGACACTCAGCACAAACAAACAACCCACGAAATCTAGAAATCCCTAATGTGTCTTGAAGCACATTGGTGGGAGGTGGGTGGATAATATTGCATTCTTCTGTTGCTGTTGAGGTCCAGGACCATAGCTGTTGAGGCACCACTGCTTGGGTTTTGGAACTGCATTGGGTTGTGGGGGATATTGCAATTCTGTTGTTGCTGGAACGACATTTCACTGTGGAGGTCTGCAAACTTCAGAACCCCACTAGAGCCTGAAATTCCACTGTGTCTGGAGGCAAAGTGGTGATGGGGACATTGCTTTCTATTGCTGTAGAGGTCAATTGCTGTTGTTGATGAGGTCCCACAACTGGGGTTCTGGAGGCCTCCAGACAGATACAGGAGGACTGCAGGCTGTGGAAGTCTTCATATTTCGTAACCCCACTGGAGCCTGCAGTCCCACTGCATCTGAATGTGCAGTGGTGGGGAAGGACATTGCATTCTGTTGCTGTAGAGGTCAGTTGCTGTTCTTGAGGTCTCATGGCTGGGGTGGTTCTTGAGGCCTCCAGATGCAGAGAGACTTCATACTTCAGTGGGTGTCCAGAAGCCTGGCCTCACAGAAATGTGAAGTCAAACTGTGTCTTGAAGCTCCTAGGGGATATTGCATTCTGTTGACCCATCAGATGACTGAGGGGTGTGGGCTGCGGTTTAGGAGGAGAGGAAGAGTGAGGTTGTGGGTCCACCCATGCCCCCAAGAAGAGGTTCCACCCTCCCAATGCCCTCTGTACCTCTTCTTGGGGGCGGGCCCAGTTTTGCCTGGAGTCAGCGTGGGCTGGAGGAACAGACTTGCTCCTTGTGAGGGAGAAAGGGTGTGGGGGTGTCCTGTGGGGGTACCAACCTCCACCCCCAAGAATAGGTTCCACCTTCCCAATGTCCTCTGTAGATCTTATTGGCTGGGCCCAGTTTTGCCTGGAGGCAGCGTGGGCTGGAGGAGCAGACTTTCTCCTTGTGAGGGAGAAGGGGTGTGGGGGTGTCCTGTGCGGGGGTCTGCCCCAAGAAGAGGTTCCACCCTCCCTCCAGGTGGAACTCTTCTTGGGGGTGGGGTTGGCAGTGTAGCATGAGGGAAAAGAAGGGGGCGTGCAAGGGTGTGTGTGTCCGGGTGGGCTGGAGCCAGCATGGGCTTTAGGATTAGCTCTTTAAAGAGTTCCTAAGGGAACTCCTAAAAAGACCTCCTCCTTAACCTTCCTGCCTGAAGAGCATGAATGAGGAGGAGGGAATCCTCTTTCCCTGCTCTGGCATGAAAGTCGGGGGTGAGAGTGTGTGTGACACTGTTGTGTACAGGGGGGGAACTAGGGTGGAATGGGCCCTCTTGGGGCACTCCACTCCAATGTGTGGACTGTGCACATTCACATTCATGGCTGGCATGGCACATTATGTATGGGGGTAGGGGGGAATGGGCCCTGCTGAAGAGGTGCATGAGAGGGTGAAGGAGGGGGGGGTTAGGTGTTGCCGACCTCCACCGCCCAAGCCTCATAGAAGAGATTCCACCCTCACACCAGGAGGAATTCATATCATGGCCCAGGATGGTGGATCAAGATGGAGTGTGAGAGGGTGAAGGGGGGGCGGGTTAGGTGTTGCCCGGTTTCTCCATCCCAGTCTCGTAGAAGAGATTCCACCCTCACACTGGGAGGGACTCATCTCGTGGCCTAGGACGGTGGCTCAAGGCGGAGCGTCAGAGGGTGAGGGTGGGTGGGATTGGAGGGAGGCTTGGGGTTATGGCCCAGTTCGTAGGAGGAGAATGAGAGGGTGAAGGAGGGGGACTCTGTGTGTGTGGAGGAGGGAGGGGGAGGGAGGAGGCTTGGGGTTACTGCCCCAGCCTCGTAGGAGAAGCATGAGAGGCTGAGAGAGGGGGGCTCTGTGTGTGTGTGCACCTGATGGTGGGGAGTGGGACCCTGGAGGAATCTGCCAGGGTTCCAACAGAGGAACCCCAGTAGGGCAGTCAAATTCTCCCCTCCCAAATTGAAAGAGCTCCTAAAAGAGCTGCTAAAAACAAAGACCTCCTTGGCCTTCCTGATGGAAGGGGTTGAAGGAGGGAATCCAAATCCTCTGTGGCATTCAACACCAAAGTGGAGGATGAATAATAATAAATCTGCAAAAATCTGCAAAAATAATGTAAAGGGGAAGGAAGTAGTACTTCTGTACTACTTTTCCCTGGTGGAGTGATTGGACTGGGAAAAATTGGCACCAATAGGGATGGGTGAACGCAGTTCGGAAGTTTGAAGTTCAACCCGAACTCGGCCTGTTCGGACAACGGAACCTGAACCCGAACCGACCGAATCGAACCTGATTCCGAACTCTGTAACAACCGAACAGTTCAGTCAGTTCGGAGCGTGTTCAGATGGTTCAGGTGGGAGAAACGAGACCACAGCCAGTTGGTGACCCACTGCCTGACACAGGTAGGCATTGGGAGGGGGGAGGTCAGCTGAGGAGCAGACTTCTAGGCACCAGGGGTGGAGAGGCTTGGAGTAGCAGCCAGCCTGCCCAAACACCATCCCTTTTCTCCTCGGACCACTGACTTCGCAGTCTGTGATTGGCCAGAGGATAGGCTGCATGGAGCCAATGGGGCTTGCGGTGAGGGGGGCACAGCAAGTAACAAAACTCATTGCCCTCCCCCCTGCCATTCCAACACCTTCTAGGCTAGTCAATGTTCCTGAACAGCAGGCATTTCAGAAGGCTCCCTCTCCCAGCAGTTTTGTTTTCCTCAGTCCATTGCAATCCTCCTCCTATTTCACCCATCCAACCCATCTACCTCCATAATATCATTTATTTAGCTTAGATTACATATATTTAGGTGTTATTTTTTGTTTTTACCCTTCCCTGTGTTCCCTGTATTCAATCTTCCTTACTCCCTCCCCCCTCCATTGAATCCTTTCCTTCTCCCTTTAGATATATTCCATCCCTGATTCCCTTCCCCTGTTTTTTTATTCATTTTGAGTAGCATTAGATTGATTTAGGTTTCATTTCAGTTTTGTACCCCTCTCTGTGTTCTTTGTGCCCCCCCCCCCATCCCATAGATAGATAGTTGTAGGAGTTAGCTGAGGAGTTAGGGCCTCGGGGGCAATAGAAAGATCTAGCCCCCAATGACAGAAGAGGGATGGTAGGGATGCTCATCCAAAGCCATACGGACTATCTATAGTCTCATGGAACATAGCTGGCTGGAGGGCACGATCCCAGAACCCTGATTTTTTAAATTTTCTTAATAATTTTGACATAATTATGCTACAGGAGACTTGGTTGTTAGACCAGCCTTCTAGGCCTCCCCTTTTGGGTTATGAAGCTTATTTTTTGGAAGCTACATCCTCACAGCGGCAGGGGAGGCCTAGTGGGGGCCTAATCTTGCTGGTAGCGAAAAAACTAGCTGTGAGAGTTAAATTGATGGGCTCTTATAAATCGAATTTTGCCCTATATTTGTGTCAGCTTACCTCAGGATTCAAAGTATTTCTGGACAATATGTATGTCCCCCCATTTACCTCATTCTATCATTATCCAGAAATGTGGGATGAGATATCAAAGGTTACTAGTATGGTAAGAGGTAATTTCCCTGAGGTACCCTTACTAGTAGGGGGAGATGTCAATGTTAGACTGGGCCCAGATAGTGATGGTGTCATCTTTCCTCTGGATGATGATGTTATACAATATTCAATTTTTCCCCCTCCCCGCCAATCTGTCCACATGTATTTAGGTCCAGGTCGGGATGATATGAAGCTTTTTTTGTTATCACATGACCTGATAATTGTGAATGGGAGAGTGAATGGGGATCTAGAGGACCATTTTACGTTTCACTCCCCATTGGGTTCTAGTACATTGGATTACTTTATGATATCTTCTGGGATGTTCCATCTAGTCCAAAAGATGATGGTGACCCCAGGTACAAGACTTATCATTTTCCAATTGCTCTCTATTTGGGTAAGGCAAGGTCCAGAGGGGTGGGGGGGCTAACTGTGGTAACAGTGTGAAGAAAACATTTAGGAAAAGGAGGAAATGGTCTGAGGACTTTTCTAGTTCCTTTAGGAAGTTTATTACGCTCTCGGCAGTGGTGGATTTATGTATCAAGGCAATGTTGAGCTGCAATACTGTATGGTTTACTAACCTATTGACCCTTTTGGAACCGCTGATGTTTGAAGATAATCCCCGTTCATCATCTCAGGGCATGACAGGCCCGGTATGGTATAACATCAAATGTAAGCAGGCCAGGACCCTCCTATGCCAACTATCTAGAAAGCTTAAAACTTCCCCCACCCAGGCCCTTCGAGAACAATTATGGTCCCAACGTTGGAATTATCGGAAGTTACTTTTAGAAACCAAACGAATTTCTGTAAACAACATTGGGCAGAACAGCTTGGGGCTTCAAATGAAAGAAATCTGGGTAGATTTTGGTCACTCATTAGATCACTTACACCAAGGGGAGGCAGTTTGAGTCAGCAAACCCTTCTTCCAGTCGATTGGGAAATCTTTTGTTGTCATTTGTTTGCAAGCCCTCCCTCCTTGGTAAATCCAGTAAGGATGTCTCTGAGTAGTTGTTTTGAGACCTGGGCCCCGGTAACTGAGAAGGAGGTTATTGTGAAAATCAGGGGATTGAAAGCAGGAAAAGCTCCTGGGCTGGACGGAATCTCTCCAGAAATTTTGAAATGCTGCCCGGAATGGTGGGCCAAGTTGCTAGCTCCTTTATTTACAGCCGTAAATGACTTGGGAGAAATCCCAGAGTCATGGCTAAATAGCATCTTGGTGCCCCTCTTTAAAAAGGTGACCCAAAACTGCCTGAAAATTACCACCGAATAAGCTTGTTAAATATAATAGGAAAATTTATATGAGCCTGTTGTTGGATAAGTTAAAGACCTGGTTGAAGGAAAAGGACATCTTGGCCCCGGAGCAAACTGGCTTCCAAGAAGACAGGTCAACCATCGATTATATTATGGCCTTAACAGCGATTGGCAAACATTATTCTAAAAATAAAGGAAAATTATATCTCTGTTTCATCGACCTGGAAAAGGCATTTGATTTTGTTAGTAGGGATCATTTATGGCGGAAGCTTAGTGCCTCTTCAATGGATCGTAGGCTTTTGTTCCTTCTGATGAAGTTGCACTTTGGGAACACGCTTCAGGTATGCTGTGGTTCACAGGGTGGCCTATCAAAACAGGTCTCGGTCACGAGGGGCGTTAGGCAAGGATGCCTGTTAGCACTGGCCCTTTTCAATCTATACTTGAATAATGTTGTAGAGTGGTTGAGGAAAAATGAGTTTCATCTCCTGATGGTAGGAGGGCAGAGCATTCCCATACTACTTTTTGCAGACGACACAGTATTGATGTCAAGAACTGAGTGGGGCTCAGACGTTTGATATCGTCTTTCATGGATTTTTGCCATTCAGAATTACTAAAAATCAACTACTCCAAAACAAAAGTTTTGGTGTTTGGCACTAGGGGGCAGCAGAGATCCCATCATTGGTATATCAATGGTAATAATTTTGTGCAAGTAAAAGTTTTTAAATATTTGGGGGTTCTCTTTTCTTTGTCATTGGGCGGGAATCTGCATTTTAAGACGGCCCAAGCCCAGGCAAATAATACTGCAGACAAGTGGGTAGGCTGGTTTTCTTCATGCAAGGGGGTAGACTGGTTTCCCCAGCCATACTCCTCTTTAGAGCAACAGTTTTGGCCCAAGCTTTGTATGCCCTCCTGGCTTGGGCCATTTCCTTTATAGAAGAATTGGAACCTCTCCAAAATGGATTTCTGCGATCCATCCTGGGAGTTCCACGGGGCACCCCTCAAGTCCTCCTCAGGATGGAAACGGGCCTGCCGCCTGCTAGATTAATAGCGGTCCAGCAGATTGTCACATACTGGGTCAAATTGGTGCTATTACAGGTTCCTGCAAATTCTTTGCTCAGGACAATTCTAGAGGACGGGTTTTTGGACTGGTGGATTATGGCAGTCGAGGAAGTTGTCAGGTGCTTGGGGTTTGCTAGGGAAATCCTGCTTAGGATAGGGCTAAAACCGTTTAAACAACTGGTCGTTAATTGTTTAAAATATCAGAATATTCAGCTGGAAGATGCCTTATTATCCTCTCAAGGGGTGGCATTATGCTACGTCCCTTATGTGCCTTCACTGCCGGGAGCTTGTTACCTTTACAAGTGATTAGAGCTTTCAGCTCGTATAGCATACACCAAGCTAAGATGTAATGTCTTTACTTCTGCAAATTTGGAGGGGAGATATAGAGGCATCCCAGTGAATAAAAGAGGGTGTACATTTTGCCAGCAAGATGAGGTGGACTCCATCGATCATATTTTGCTAAATTGCCCTTTTTTAATAAGCCCGCGTATTAAATATCTTAGCGGACCACTGGAAGCTTTTGTGGATTTTCCTCAGGCTATGTTGATGCGTAAACTCCTTAGTCCTGTGGACTTGCCCCTAACTAGGGCAGTTGCTGATTTTGCTAGGACAGTATTAAGGATTAGGGCCCAATGGGAAATAAAGTCAGCCAAGATCTGAAGGGGTTTTTGCTCTTTTCTGGAGTGATATGCAATGTTTGAACAATTATAATATTTTACTGATTACACTAGATTAAGATGGTCTACTTTTGTGTTTATGTATAAGCTTTGTATTGATTTGAATTAAGTTATACTGTGTATTAGACTTTTTAATTTATTATTATTTAATGTATTACTTTTGCTTTGTATTATTATTACTTCTGGCAATGGCCAGAGGCCACGCCATTAATGGAGAAGGGAAGGAGACGCCGATATGCTGCCCGTAGGGGAGTCAATGGGGCACGTGCCAGAGGCAGAAGGGGCCGTTTCAGGGGAGTGGCAGCAGGCAGCAGCAGTAGCCTGAGCACATCATCACGCCCCAAACTCAGCAATCCTGCTTTAGGGCAACAGGCTTCAGCGGCTCAGCATCAACTCCTGGCGGGGCCCTCCTCCACTGCCACACAGGGCACTGGAAGGCCTGCAGGACTTGAGACTGTGTCTGTCTCTGCTGCTTCTGGTGCTGGAGCAGGTGCTGCTGCTTCCAATGTTCCTACAGGGCCACTAATGTCCCCCACTGTTGAGGAGATCCCCAGCAGTCCAGAGCTGGTGGATCCCACACCGGCTGCTAGAGGCAGGGCCCAATCCCCAGGCAATGGCAGTAGGGAGAGAAGTAGAAGCAGCAGCAGCAGCAGCAGGACTAGCAGTTATAGAGGGGGGCACAGGAAGAGTGCCAGCAGCATGGCGGGCATGGGCAATCTAGCCTCAGGGTCCCAGTCCTCCCCTTCATGGAACATCACTGTGTTCAGGGACAGTGAGGAAGAACTTGACACTAGTGCCGCAGAGGAGATGTCTGTAGCTGAGGCGATGGCTGAGCCTCCTCCCAGAGCTGTGTCACCAGTGCCTCCAAGTTCTCCCCCTCCCAACAGTGCTGGCAGCAGTGCATCACCTGGGGCGGGCCAGAAGGCAGGAGGGGGGGGAAATCCTCTGTCTGGGAACATTTTTAGCTGATGTGGGCAGATGATCCCAGAGAGGTGCAGTGCACTTTGTGCAATAAGCTGGTGGAGTGTGGGCAGGTGCTCACCAACCTTGGGACAACTGCAATGGCAAGACAGCTGAAGTCATGCCACAGTGCTCTGCTGCTAAGTGGGAAGGCAGGGGAAGTGGATGCCAGTGGGTTCCTGACTGCAGCGGCCAGTCACCTGGCTCCTTCAGCGGGAAAGCATCCTGCACAACTGCTGCTGCCTCTAGCAGCAGGAACAGTATGGGGGTAGAACAGTGGCAGGAGCCTCACCAGAAGCATCAGTCTACTATGGAGGAGCTGGGGTGGGGGCAGCTGCCACGGCCATCAGGTGCTGGAGGGTGGCGTGGCTTCTTTCAAGAGAAAACCAAGCACCTGTTGGACAAGATGATTGTGCTTTATGGGCAGCCCTTCTCAATTGTAGAGGACAAGGTCTTCCAGTGGCTGATTGGATTCTTGGCCCCTCAGATTAAGCTGCCTTCCCGCTCCACCCTCAGTCAGACTGTGGTGCCACAGCTGTACAGGGCTTTGAAGGAGCAGGCAGGGAGAGCTGGCAGGGGCAGGGGGGCACTGTCTGCTTTACGACAGACCTGTGGTCAAGTAGGAATGCACAGCATGCCTACCTGGCAGTGACTGCACACTGGTGGCAGGACGCAGAGGCAGCGCTTGGCAGTGGCAGGAGGGGTTCTGAAGTAGGGTTTGGTGGTCCCTGCTTCAGGTGCAAGTAATGGACAGCTTCCACACCTCAAGGAACCTCAAGGCAGCCTTGTCCGCCATAGGGAGGGAGTGGGTCACGCCAGGTGTGACCTTCACCAAGGGGTGTGTGGTCAAGGACAACACAGCCAATATACTGACGGTAGTCGATGACGGGGGCTTCACAAGTATCCCTTGTGCCACACACACCCTCCATCTTGTGGTCAGGGACACTCTGGGCTTGGGGAATAAGTAGGGATGGGCGAACGTGGTTTGGAAGATCGGAGTTCGGCCCGAACTCGAACTGTTACGATGACTGAACTCGAACCCGAACCCGAATGCGAATATACCAAACAAACCGAACACCGAATGGCGAAATGGCCAAACTGTTCGGTCAGTTCGGATTGCGTTCGGATGAGTTCGATGGCAAAAAAAGGTTTACTGGAAAGTCAAGCATTACAGGGAGGTGTCAGTCACTGAGGAGCAGACTTCCAGGCACCAGGGGTGGAGAGGCTTGCAAGAAACGAAACTAATTATCTGCCTCCCCACTTCCCAACACCTTCTGAGCTAGTCACTGTTCCTGAACAGCAGGTGTTGAGTAGGATTTTTAGATTGCTT
>QEPC01015736.1:3508876-3570840 GCA_003113815.1 Sphenodon punctatus | reverse complement strand
AGAGAGAGAGAGAGAGAGAGAGAGAGAGAGAGAGAGAGAGAGAAAGTCTCCCCACTGCTAGAAGGAGAGACAGACATGGTCCCACCCATGCTGTCACATGCACTAAACTATATGACCAGAGAGAGAGAGAGAGGCTCCCCACTAGAACAAGAGAGATGGGGGGTGGAGGGGGAGAGGTAGGTGTATCCAGCTCAAGCTGCCACCTGCCAGAACCAGGAAGAACTCCCATCTGATTGATGTCCATTGCCCACATCCAGCAGCAAACCTACCAGAATGAGATGGAATATATCAATATAACACAACGTATTCTATGTGCCTGCCTGCCTGCTTGCCTGCCTGTGTGTGTTCTGTACCTGCTGCTACCACCTATAGAATGATTAAATGAAGTGTGCCCAACCATGCATTCATTCTAGGGACATAATTATTATTAAACTCGTATAGGCTGTCATTCCATTGTACTTGAATCAGTCATGCCCGCCCATCCCAGGAACTATCAACAAGATTCTGGGACCATCATTCCAGTCACTGGGGGCTGCATTCCATTCCATCCAGAAGCCCGGTGCCCACATGCCAGCCTTCCCCCCCGCCCAACAGTCTACTCCTCCACACCCACTCGCAGATGCCCGCTGAAGCTGCTGGAAATAAAAGCCCATCCAACCACCAGCTCCCGCTGCCTGCTGCCTGCTGACAAGGAGCCTGTCTCTCTTTCTCTCTGTCACACCCACACAGACACAAGCCCTGCCCCTCCTGGGGGGCTGTCTGCAAGTTGAGACCCTGCTGCTGCCTAGCACATCATTGGGTTAATACCTTAACTACACTAGATGTGGAGCCAGCCAGATGCTGCTGGCAGGGATAGACAAGCTGTATGAGATTCTGCCACCTGCCAGTCAGAAATTCAGCACATAGGGATAAGAGATTGGACAGGTCAAACGAAGCTCGTAACAACAAATATAACAACTTTTATTATAATTATTTAAATAACAACAACATTATAAATCCAAAACCAAACATTGAAAGGAAACTTAAGGGGTACTACTATTAGTCCTTCCTTGGGCCTGTCCCCTGGAAATTGAGGGAAAGGCAAAAGACAGCAAGGCGCAGCACAGGACTGAGGGGCGGCCACCCTGTGCTCTGCCATTTCGTAGCCGTGGGCCAAGGCGAACTCCGCGGCCCCTTCCATGTCTGCCTGCCACCTGGAGACCGCCTGGTGGTAGAGTTCCAGCCTCTCCATCTCAGCGGAAACGTACTGGGAGTATGCCTCCACCTGCTTTTTCTCCACCTCGAAAGCCTGGGACTTCTCCACCAGGCAATTCTCCATGGTGTGTATGCCCTTCATCATCTGGCAGCCAGACCTCTCCACTTCAGCCCAAAAGGCCTTTGCTGCTGCAGACTCCCGGGGCCCAGGGGACTCCACATCGGGGATGGAGGAGGGGGAAGGGCTTTGATGGTGTTGCTTTCGGGGTGCCTTCCCCCCCTTCTTCTGGTGATGATGCTCCAGATCCACGGCCACGCCAGAGTCCTCCTGCCGCCTCACTATCTGGCCATGGAGCTTTTCAATATGGGTGATTAGCCCTGATGGGGTCCCCTCTCTCTGCCTCCTGAATCTTTTCTTGCAGATCTAAAGAACATAAAAAGTTCGGAACATAAGAAGTGCCATACTGTGTCAGACCAATGGTCTGTGTCAAGCCCTGCCTGCATTCTTTCTCCACAAGTGGGTGGGTGTCCAATCTCTCTCTGCAGGGGACTTCCATTCCTAACAGGTCATAGGGCAATCCATTCCCTGTTGTTCCATTCCTCATGCCTTACTGTGCAGATGGCGTATTTTTCATGCTTCTCAAACCACCTCCAGACATCGGACCTTGTCCACCCACTGTCTGGGGGTGGCACTGGCAACCTCCACCTCATTGTCCTGTGCGGCGTGGCACCAGTGCTGGCATCTGATTCCTCTCTGAAACAGGAACACATAAACAACACCTAAGTAATATCATGCATTTATAATGATGCCTCTAATCCTCCCTACTTGGGGTGCTAGGGATGGCAATGGGAGATGGTAACCCTGGTTGGCATGTACAAATCCTGCCCTCTTTGGGGTGCTAGGGATGGCAACTAGAAAGACCCTTGCTGGCACGTGCAAATCCTGCCCTCCTTGGGGTGCTAGGGATGGAAACTAGAAAGACCCTTGCTGGCACGTGCAAATCCTGCCCTCCTTGGGGTGCTAGGGATGGAAACTAGAAAGACCCTTGCTGCACATGAAAAGCCTGCCCTCCTTAGGGTGCTAGGAGATGCTAGAGTTGGCAAATGGAGAGACCGTGGATGGCACATGCAAATCCTGCACTTCTTTGGGTGTTAGGGATGACAATGGAGAGACCCTGGCTGGCATGTGCAAATCCTGCCCTCTTTGGGGTGCTGTTATGGAGGGAGAGCAATGGAGAGACCCTGGATGGCACATGCAAATCCTGCCCTCCTGGGGCACTAGGGATGGCAACTGGAAAGACCCTGGCTGGCATGTTCAAAGGAGTGCTAGGTAGGGATGGCAACTAGAGAGTAGAGACCTTTGCTAGGGATGGCTGGCAGGTACATGTTTGGGTGGGGGTGCTTCTCATGCTCATGCCTGACTGCTGAAAGAGCCCCACACACTACAGTACCCTCTATTTCTCTGGCAGACATCTGCTGCTACCTGCTGATGCCCACTGTTTGTGCTTGACTGATGCCCACCACCCATGCATCCACCTTCACACCAGTGATTTCGCTCTAATGGATAGACCCTTTCTTGTCCTCAAAGTAAATAAAAAGTTTACCAACCTGGCCTCCTGTGCCTCCTGCTTGCTCTTCATCAGAGGAGCCAGCCACCACCATCAAAGGTCCAGGGGCTGGGACAGTGACCTCCTCCTCCTCCTCCTCCTCCTCCTCCTCCTCCTCCTCCTCCTCACCACAATTAATGGCTGCCATCATGTTCTTTGCACTATCGGTTACAAAGTAACTGACCTTGATGACTGTTCACCACTTCAAGGATATTGTCCGCCGTGTGTTGCTGGTCAAACACCTGGGCATGCAACAATGCACATCGATGTTGTCCGGGCAACACCGTCCCCCCCAGTGCTGCTGCTGTGTGTGTGTGAGACTGTGTGTATGGGCGTTCTAATGGGAGGGTCTAACTGGGGGGGTCTAACTAGGGCTGGGGGTCTAACTAAAGGGTCTAACAAACTCACTAGAACTAGAGTGTTTAACTAGGGCTAGAAGGCCTAACTAGGGGCCATGCTAGAGGTTCGGAGGGCTAGGGGGTCTAACTAACTAGGGGGTCCAAGTAAGGGGTCCAACTAAGGGGCCTAACTAACTAACTAGGGCTAGGGGGGTCTAACTACATTGGGGGTATACTTAGGGGGCCTAACTAAATTGGGGGGATAAGGTCTGGGGATTAGGGGCTAGAGGTCAGAGGGCTATGGGTCAGAGGGTCTGGGGCATGGGGCAGGAACTAGGGATTAGGGGTCAGAGGGCTATGGGGCTAGGGGTCAGAAGGCTATGGGTCAGAGGGCTATAGTGCTATGGTTCAGAGGACTATGGGGCTATGGGTCAGAGGGCTATGGGGCCAGAGGGTTTGGGGGGTTGGGGATGGGGGAGGGACTAGGGTTCAGAGGGCTATAAGCTAGGGTCAGAGATCTATCAGTCAGAAGGCTATGGGGGATGGGGCAGGGACTAGGGATTAGGGGTCAAAGGGCTGTGTGGGATGGGGGTGAGGCAGGGACTAGGGATTAGGGGTCAGAGGACTATGAGGCTATGGATCAGAGGGCTATGGGGCTATGGGTCAAAGGGCTATGGGGCTAGGGGTCAGAGGGCTAGGGGTCAGGGGATGGTGCAGGGAGATTAGAAACTGGCGATTAGGGACTAGGGACTGGGGTTGGAAGGGACAAGTCTGTGGGTGTTGGGTGAAGGCTGTGTTGGGTGAAGGGGTGTCACTTACCTGGCGATGTGAGTCTGCTTAACTTTGCATGTCACATCCGACACATTGCCAACAGTCACCAAAACCAAAGATGCGCCGGTGGTTTGAGTTTTAAATAAAAAGAGGAAATTTGAATAACTGTGACCTGACAGACAGTGTAGTACATGCTCCCCCTAAGAAACAAAAAACACAATAGATAGGGGGCCCTAAAACCCAGGCCTTAGCAGCACCAACCTCACTGAATCACCAAACAAATGCAGCACCAAAGCAAACTGCTGTATTACAAGACAGTGGCGGGGAGTTCCCCAGCTTAATGGTGCAATACTGGCCTACTGGGACAGTTCCTTGCCCCAACCATCCAGCCTAGACATGACTTGACAACAAATGCAGCATCAAAGCACACTGCTGCAAGACAGTGGCAGGGAGTTCCCCGTGTAAAAAGTGCAATAATGGCCTACTGGGACAGGGGCCCCCAACAACCATCTAGCCTTGGGGCACCCCACCCCCACCCAGCCATGACCTGACAACAAACACTGCACCAAAGCACAGTGCTGCAATACAGTGGTGAGGAGTTCCCTGGGTTAATGGTTCAATACTGGGACAGCCCCCAACCATCTGCAACCTTGGGGCACCCCCTCACCCAGCCATGAGCTGACAACAAACAGCACCAAAGCACACTTCAGCAAGACAGTGGTGGGGAGTTCCCTGGGTTAATGGTGCAATACTGGGACAGCCCCCCCAAACCATCTTCAGTCTTGGGGCACTCCCTCACCCAGCCATGAGCTGACAGCAACATTACAATGAATCTTCCAAACCCTCCTGCACCTCAAGACACAAACCCCAGGCAAAACTGTCAGGGCATCCCTAATTCCCCTCCCCCACACATTGCATAACCTAAACAAACCCCTCATGGTGCAGGCAGGCACAGACCTCACACAACACAGCAGCAACTTGCAAGTCTTGGCATTGCAAGACTTAGGCAATCCATGGCTGCAATCCTCCATACCACAGCACCCCTCCACCCTGCCATACACACACAAAAAATTGACACCCCCCCAAAAAAAAAACCCAAGCAAACAGGCCACACCAGAACCACAGCCCTGGGGCACCCCCACCCCCAGACATGAGATGGCACATGGCACACACCCCACTATGGAGGAGCCAGCCACATTTCCCCCTTCCCCATTGGCAGAGCCTCAAAGCCTCCTGCATGCTGCATGCTCCATGGCCTGGCCTGCACACACACCTTGAAAATGGAATCCGGCCAAGACACAAGCCTCAGACCCCATTGCATTACTTTAGTTTCCCTTGCTAGGGGGCACTAGGGGGTCCATAATCAAGACACCTTAAAACCCCAAATGAAACCATGAGTTACCAACAGTTGCACGCACACTTCCAGCAATCTGTGGCACTCCTTCCAGGATCCCAAACCTTCTGTAAAATTGCTTCCAAGCCCAAGGTCCCAAAAAGGGGGGGCGAGGGAATGCTACATGGCAATTGGCCAGCACAGCCAAGTGCCCACTCCCTACTCACATCCCTACCCCTCTCTAAAAATCTTAGGAAAGCTTCAGGATTGGATGCCTTTTTTTAATTCAAAAAAAGCAACCAATCCAAGGCAGTGTAAAAAAAGGTGCCAAATGTAACCATAACAAAGTTGTCATATGGAGGGGGCAGGGACGGACTGAAGAGAACTCAAGGAAAGAAAGAACACAAAAAAGCTGTGCCCAAGAGTCATTTTTAAAAACCAAGATCCGAGACTAATACAAAAATCCGGTATGGCTGGTTTTACTGGATCTCAGATTTAACTCTGGTACAGCCAAATACCAGATATCAGCAAAACTGGTATTCCCACCCCTACTGAGGGACTTATTTTAGCCTTTGTAAAACATCTATTATGTGTCATAACTTTTTGAAATGTCTTGTTTCAGTTTTATAAATGAACTTGAACACACTGTAGTTCTTTATTATAAGCAGTAGTATTTAACTTCTGTCCTGAAAACACTTAGGCTGTATTCTCACCTGCGGCAGTGGTGGCGGTAGTGGGAGGGGCAAGGGAGTCCGGAGGAGCCAGCCGATAGGAAAAGAGCCGGTGTGAATGGGGATCTGCCACGGCTTCTCTCGCACATGTCAGGGCAGAATTTTACACCCTGACATGCGTGAGAGAAGCTGCGGCAGATCCCCATTCACATCGGCTCTTTTCCCATTGGTCGGCTCCTCAGTGCTGACGCGTCTTCCCTCTCCCCTCCCACTGCCGCCAACTCTGCTGCAGGTGAGAATGCAGCATTAGTAATAATCAGTTCATCTAAGGAATAAAAATTCTCTTTCCCAATTCATTTTTCCATCTGCTTGCACATACTGTGAAATTATAATAATCTATAATTTGCGATAGAGATGTGCCAAACATTTTTAAACCATTTTAGAAAGTGGCATACTGGGGTTATTGCCAACTTGCATGCCATGCAGATGTATCTTGTTCTTCTCACTTGCTTTACCAAAGTGGAATGGTATATAAAATGAGCCTTAAGAAGCATTCAAAACCCTCCTTAGGACTATTGTATTGTCATCTTGATATCTTATAGTTTGGGCCCCTGATCCAAAGTCCAAAGTCCAGTAGATCCCTACCTCTGCTGAATAGCATCTGTGCCTAACCCTTACTGTTAGTGCAACTCACACTAACCTCAATAGAATCTCTGCCAGTGCTAAGTACTACTGGTGGTGCTAAATACCTAGAGCATCATGCCCTCCCATTTTATAAATAACACACACACATCTAAAATTATTCTCATAGAGGATGCTAAAAATCACAAAGGACACATTCTTTTTGAAAGACTTCTCCCTTTTTTCATTTCTAACAATAATTGATAAGCACAACAAATGATATTTCCCTGTATTGGAAAAAAAAATGTTAAAGGAAGGACGCAAGCCAATGGGATTAGGACTGTATCCCAAAAGCTTGTAAGATGTGCAGTGTTTTCTTCCAGAGCATGACTCTATTGACAATAGACTCGTGGCATGACAACTATCTAACTTAAGTGAAAGAAATATTTAAATTTCTAATTTGTTTTAACTTCATCCCCAAACACCCAAATGATGACATCAGTTCTCACAGCATTCCACTAGTAGATTTCACAGCACCAGATACATTACTGGTATAATAATAATAATAATAATAATAATAATAATAATAATAATAATAATAATAATAGCCTCATTGTCTTTTATTATTTTTTATTTCTTAACATTTCTATGCCACCCCCTCATGCCCACAGCATCTCGGGGTGGCTAACAATACAATAAAACAATAAAATACATTAGAACCAACATCAATTTTAAAATAATTTTAAACCCACCAACCCTAACCCTACCCACCAATTCCCCCAAATCCCCTACCCCACCCCACCAACCTCCCCCATCCCTTCCAAAGGCCTGGGCAAACAGCCAAGTCTTGCATGCCCACCGAAAGGCGAGCAGACCTGGGGCCAGACGGACTTCCTTTGGTAGGGAGTTCCACAACCGTGGCCTGATCACCGAGAACACCCTCTCCATGGTGGCCCCCTGCCTTACATGGGGGACCTCCAGATGGGTGCCTCCAGTGGATCAGAGGGTTAGTCTTGAGTCACAGAAGGTGAGGTGGTCCCCGAGATAAGAGGGACCAATACCGTATAGGGTTTTGTATATCAATAATAACACCTTGAACTTGGCTCGGTATGCTATAGGCAGCCAGTGCAGAGAGTGGAGCACTAGTGTAATGTGCTCACGGCGACCCATCCCTGTAAGGAGACGGGCTGCCGCATTCTGCACCAGCCGCAACCTCTGAACCAATATCAAGGGAAGCCCCACGTAAAGTGCGTTGTAGTAGTCGAGGCTTAAGGTAACGAAAGCATAGATGAGAGTGGCCAGGTTGGGTCTGGAGATATACGGGTGCAGCCTCAGCACCAGATACAGCTGACTGAAGGCGGCTTTAGCCACCGCCTCCACCTGCCGATCCAGGCAGAAGTCCGCATCCAAAATCACCCCCAGACTCCGAACCTGCTGGGCAACTGGAGGGCAGACCCCCCCCCAATAGGGGGAGTCAACTCCTCCTTCACCCTCCCCACTACCATCACCTCCATCTTGTCTGGATTCAGCTTCAGTCTGCTCTGCCTCATCCAATCCGCCATGGCCTCCAGACACTGGGAAAGTACCGAGATGGCAGGACCTCGGTCCATTGAAAAAGAGAGGTACAGCTGCGTGTCGTCAGCATGCTGGTGACAACACTCCCCGAACTGTCTCATGATCTCCCCCAGGGGCTGCATATACACATTAAATAACAGGTCATGTACCATAAGAGCACTTTAAGAGTTGGACAGTATAGTTCCTCATTTTATTTAAAGAGAATGATCAACATATGCAAACCACAGATATGAATTATTCTGTAATGTGTTGGCAAGTTTATCTCAGACCATAATGGGAAATCTCATCAAAATCTTGGTTCCCAATACCATCTTGGTCAAACCAAGAACCTCTTGGTAATGTCTTGACTGACATTTCATTTCTCTTTTTATCATATTGCCACATACCAGGATCCCATTTATCTCTTTGCCATTTATCGCTTTGTCAGCCATTTCAAATCCTAAGAGGTAATACCAATGCAATACCACATTTCTTGTACTCCATTTCCCCTTGTACTTCCTTATTGTTCATTGGCTGGTACACAGATTCCTTATCTAATCATAAATCCAGTTGCAGTGTGGTCAAAGCAAAAAGGAACAACAAGGAACAACAATTCTGATTGGAAGCACTGGAGTGTAGAAAGAGGCTCAGCAATGCAATAAGTGGTAAATGAACTGTCTGCTGAAAATGGTAATCAGGATGGTATCTCATGGTATTGCAAGAATCAAGAAATCAAACTGGTATTGGGAAACAGTTGAGAAATCGATCCTGGTTCCCAATATTGTGAAATTTCTCACAAGCAGCAATTTAGTCGCTTGTTTCAGCCCTGTCAATTACCCATTCAATTTGGTTTCTTCAAATCAAATGCAATGAAGAGGATTTTTATCCAGCTACACACCGATATCCATTTTGGATTTTTCATTTTGTTTCTTTGTTGATTTGGTTTTTTGCTTTGCATTAGGGATGGGCAAACAGAATCGAGTTTGGAAATTCAGTTCGGTTCGAAAATCGAGTTCAGTTTGGAAGTTCGGTTCGGTCGACCAAACTATTTGAGTTCGGTCCGAAACCCATTGAACTAAATGGAATATCTTATAGGGATGGGCAAACAGAACTGAGTTCAGAAATTCGGTTCGGTTTGGTTCGAAAATCAAATTCAGTTCGGTCTACCGAATTGGTCGAGTTTGGTCCGAACTTCTGAACCGCGCTTGTCCATCCCTACTTTGCATGTCTAACCAGCACCAAAATGAAACAACTGAATAAACAAATAAACTAAATGAAAAACCTAACAACCAAATAAATTAAACAAATTTAAAGAAATAATGGAGTACCCATTTCAGATGAAGATACTATCTGAATATTTGGATGGCTTTCTGAATATGTAAATAATAGTGGCAAATACCAAATATGATATTTGTGTTACCTCTAGTATGAAGCGGCTCTAGCTCTTTACAGGAACTTGCAAAACTGGGGTTCTAGGAATTTGCTATGCGTATGCATAGCCTAATCAGATTCTTACTTTTAAAGTGTATGTGTATGTACATTTAAAGTCAGTGAGAGGCTCATTCCAACTACAGTAATGCAATCTGAAGTGTTGGCAGGGTGATTCTAAACATAAATTGAACTGAAAAGTACTTTTAATCTGATTTGCTTTTAAGAAGATTCTGTCAACTTTTTCAGCCACTCCAATGCAGTCACATGCCAGCTGTTCATTCTCTGTGATATGCTGCCAAAATTTTAACAAGGGACTCACACAAAATTCCTGCACCCTGTCAGATTTAGGAGTCTTATGCATGCATACAGCAGGTGCTCACTGAATCAGAAGGTGAGGAGATAGGTAAAACCCACTGATTCAGATTATTAATAGAGCTAATTTTTAAAAGTTTTAAAAATAAGAAATGTATACTGATTTTTATTTATATCAAAATTATAAAGATTTTTTTTTTTTTTAATACCTCCAAAGTTAAGCCCAGCTGTACAGAACTTTATCCCAAAAAATCATGTATAACATTGGAATTTTTGATGGAATTTAGTGGAAAAATATGTAAGAAAATAAATTCTTCCCACTGACTCCCTAGAAAGTATTCCACTCTGAAAGATTGGCATGTGCTTTAAGTACCCTGCTGAATCCAGGATTTAATGCACTAAGAATACATTTGGATATGACATTTGCTTCCTTTTTAGGTCACTAAAAGACGTGACAGATATTTGAGCAAGAAGCAGACCGATAAGAAAGCAATAAACAAAGATTAGAGAAGCAAAGCTGGTCCCCGATAGTCTCGCTGCCAAGTAGTTTGTAGCTACAAGACACTACCTGCTTGCCAACATCTTTAAAAGTTCTTTCCTTTTCAATACATAGCAGAGTGGAGAAGGGGAAAAGGTATTGATAACAGATTACACGTCATGCAACTGCCAGAAACTGGATATACAAATTCTGCTCCCCATAGAAATGAAATCTAGTAACACAAGGTGCCACTCCACCATATTTGTCAGATGAGATGGCTTCAGCCCAAATTAGAAACAAATATTTAATGAAAATAATACAGGTTATAAAAGTGGCTCAATGGATGAGGCAAGGGAAATGAGTATCGTTTTTTAAAAGTTTTTCTTTAATTAAAGTTTTAGTTGGAAGACATTATTCACTCAAAGCAATTTCATTTAAAATGAAATTTAATGTTATATAACTCCCAGTGCAGCTTCATTTTCTCCCCTTTAATCTATAAATTTAACCCAGATATTCTTTTATTCTGTGAAAATGAAATCTTTATGGATTGACTGGACCTGTGACCATAAGTATCTTTTGGATCATGCCACCTATTTCCAAAGACTGTGCATCATTGCTGATGTGTCAGAGCTTTTCTTCCTAAAAGAAAATAAAAGGAGTTCTCATACTGCAGCAAAGCTCAGTGATTGATCAGAGGGTGCTTTTTTAACTTACTTGCCATCAAAGAAAACCTCATTTTCTTTCTTCCTTCCTCTCTTCATTTTGAATGAGAAGGTCAGTGATGTAAACAACTCTGTCTCAGAGAGGAGTCTAGTATTTCTTCTTGGCCTTTTCAATGAGGTACATCCAGAAAAAGTTCACAAAACATTGCACAACATGCAAGAAAAGATTAAAGTAGAGCACACAAAAATTACACCTAAACCATTAGGGAATAAGAGAGACGCCAATATTGCTGTAACTTCCCCAAGGGAGGAAAATCACAAGGCCTGATAAAGCAAAATAAAAAGGGGCAGTCCAAAGAATAGAGTAGTAATTGTGTTCAGTATTTACAAAGCCCAGTTAGCTAGGCTGTATCAGTCTCACGTCTCTGTGTGATCTTGTCAGATCTTGTGAGACAAACATGATCATTCAGTGTCAATATTTGGGTAGCGGAATGGCAAAGGAAATCCAAGATGCTGTTAGATGTAGCAGCGGTGATCTAGTAAGTGCCACTCTTTCCTCTGAACCCTTATGAAATTAGTGCTGCAGTGTGTGCAAATCTGCATCGTCTACTATAGGTTCTGTGTTTTTAAATTAGTCAAAAACCTGAGATTCTAACTGCTCCACTTAAGATTCCTGAGCATTCAGATGTGAAGATTGTTAATTTCAATTGTTATTCCTTGCTTAGCTAAGATACCTTAGGGTGCTATTTCATTGCTAATTGTGATAGTGTTTATGATGTGGTATCCACAGGGAATTGCACTAAAATCAATGATACATCCTAATAGACTACTGACCAGACAAAGAACTTCAACCAAATCTGATTTCAAACCCATTGTTGCTGTATGCATTAAAATATTATTATTTGTGCCCTCAAAAATCACAATTTTGCATTTTTACTAGCATTTTAAGTCCTTTCTTAGTGCATTACAGGTTTAGCGAAACTATGCTAGTAACTGACAGTAATTTCCCCCCTTTTTCTGTGAAAATTGTGGAAGTCTTGACTTGTTAAGACTAAAGTTAAAATCAATGTTTGTTTTGTTTGTTTTGTATGTTTGTCTATATTTGGCAATCTGTGTACATGGAAGTTCTAAATATCATAGTGGCCCCCACAAAATTATTAGAATCTATTGTTATGGTGAAATCAGATATAAACATTTTTTTCTAAATGGAGTCAACAAGATCTTTAAATACAATTATATTTAAGCCATAATAGAAGCACTGAGCTGTTTTATGAGGCAATAATTTGGTTCCCGGGTGGATAAACTATAAGGCTTATGGCTGGTTAGAGTATTTCAATAAGAGTACCAGATTATTGCCTTGTAAAACAGCTCGGTGTGCCTCTTATTGCTATTATGCTACAACTCTCTTGGAAGTTGGGTTTTCAAAGGAAAAAAATAAATGTCTAAAATACAAGCAAATATTTATAAAACAATAGAAGTGGCATAGGAAGTAGTAAAAGGCAGAGGTGTGTTGTCCAAGTACTTTCAGAATTACAGATAAGATCCAACAAATAATGGAGTCAACTTGAGTCTTTCCATTCACTTCTATGGCATAGAATCAGTCTGTTAAAATGTACTTATATCAGACAAGTTTAGACATCTAAATCTTTAGACAATCTTTTAGATTGTAAGCCACAGGCAGGGACCGCATCTGACTGAATGTTCTGTACTGTATGTTCTGTACAGCGCCAGGTTGCAACTGGCGCTTTATAAATGTTTAATAATAATAATAATACCCATTCTTTGTACTGTAAATTTTCACTAAACTATGCTAGATGGGATCAGACCTAGGAGCTGAGTTTTTGGATCACATTATTGACTGGAATTCAATTACACATAATAGCAATCTTAAAAATTAGTTAGGCAAACAGTGTAAATGAAACATTGGGTAATTTCAGACGTTACAGGATCACGGTCAACCACAGTGAATCCCCTGTGGTGGCCATGATTTCCATAACATCTGTTTGATTCCCACCAGATGTTCACCACAGTGAATCACTGGCAGAACTCCAGCCACTCGGAGGTCCAGAACCATGGTAAGAGTGGGCCCGGGATCGGGCCTTGGGACCCGCTACCATGGTTGGATTGGCCACAATCCGGGATGGGCTGAAGGTAACATCTGTTACCTTCATCCCAGCCCGGATTGTGGCCCCTACTGTGGGACGGGATCGGATGCAGTGGCCCCATTGGCCCGAGGCCATCACCCCGAGGGTGGGTGGTCAGGGGAGCGTGGGGGGGCGGGACAGTGCGGCCGCATGTCGTGCCGCACAGCCCCTCCCCATGCAGCCCTTCCCCCCTCCCCGACCCCCTGTGAAAATCAGGCTGGCACATCTAAAGGATGGATGGCCGGATTCTTGACCCAGATCCGAAATGGATCCCGGTGCATGGTTCAGTGTGGTGGGGCTCTGGGCCCATCACGTCTGAAATTACCCATTATCCATCAAGGAAATTTGCTAAGCTTACTTGACAATTTGAGAACTGCTTGACTACCTCTAGTCAAAAGCATCACACAGTGGTCTTCAGTTGAAGTAGTAAAGGCATTGATTGTGGCCTTGTCCATTAGAATCAAGTGCCATTTCCTTTCCAAATGAAGATGAAAAAAATTGTTTCTCACATCCAGATGATCTCGCTCCTGCTCCTGTTCCTCCACTTCTGGAACTCCTGACTGGCCGTGGGGATGCCCTGAGATTCCCTGCCTACACCTGAGGATAGAGGGAGCCATTGCTACATCTCCTCTGCCTCCAGAGATTTGCTCCACCTGTGAGGGAGGTGTGGCCTGCTTGCTTGCACTCCTCAAAGTAGCCTCCAATGCCTGGCGGTGTGGATCTCACCTCCCGCTCCTGTCCCTCCACTTCTGGAACGCCTGACTGACTGTGGGGATGCCCTGGGATTCCCTGCCTACACCTGAGGACAGA
This sequence comes from Sphenodon punctatus, assembly GCA_003113815.1. Taxonomy (NCBI): domain Eukaryota; kingdom Metazoa; phylum Chordata; class Lepidosauria; order Sphenodontia; family Sphenodontidae; genus Sphenodon; species Sphenodon punctatus. The sequence goes on along the minus strand of QEPC01015736.1, from coordinate 3,556,914 downwards.
GGGAGCCACTGCTACATCTCCTGCGTCTCCAGGGATTTGCTCCACCTGTGAGGGAGGCGTGGTCTGCCCACTTGCACTCCTCAAAGTAGCCTCCAGTGCCCAGTGGTGCCAGAGGTGTGCGCCGAGGCAGCGCGCCTAAGGGCTGCACATGCAAGGGTATGCCCTTGTGCGCATGGCCTTAGGCGAGGGCCAGGCGTAGGGTGATCCTTCTTTGTTTGTGGCTACTTTTTCCCCTCTGTTATGGATTGCATGTAGTGTGTAGTGCATCAGGGGTGACACCGTTTGATCACCCAAATACGACTCTGTCCCCCAGAAGGGATGGTATGGTCTCTTTGGTAGGTGGGAGAGGTTTTTGACATTCTTGGGGTGGATCTTTCCCATTAAATTGAGAGCTTCATAGCCCATGATGCCTAAAAAGAAGGGAAATCAGAGGGTGATTACCAGGGCATGAGGGAAGCAGCTTAAGTTGGATGACTTTCTCCCAAATGGAAAAGGGGCCAGTACCCCGGAGGGAAAGGGGATTCTGCCCCAGCTGCTTGAGCCAGATAATGGGGAAGAGGGTCAGTCTATGGATCCCCTTTTGGACTCTCCTGGTCCTGTGCTGTCCTCTCATGCTTCTAGTAGTGATTACTTGGGAGCTGAGGGTCTAGCAGAGATGGCTGGGGAAGAGGTAGGTCCATGTACGTCTTTGGGGAAAGTGTGCACTCTTATGGAGAATCTCCTGCAGAAGCTCCCAGATTGCCTGGAAGGTATGGATTCTCTACTCCGGGGTGTGTGTGTGTGTGTCTGAATTTACTGACAGATAAGACTGAGTGGAGGATTTAGATCTCAAACTCCAGTCTGTCCAGATTCACAGGAAAGAACTGGGGGCTTTGTTTCAAACCTCCCAGGATGATTCTTCCAAATCTAAAGCTCCTTGCCTTAGGATGAAGATGGCAACAGCACCGCAAGCTGAGGCCCGGTGGCTCCAGAAGTGACTGCTTTGAACTCCCTCCCCTGTAGGTTGATCCCCAATAAGGGGCCTCGGTTAGTTCAGGATAGTAAATTAAGACCTGTTTCAGAGGTCTTGGTGTTTAGGATATGTTTTCCGGCATTTGGACTCCCTCCACGATGGGACTCCAAAGCTAGGATTCTAGACCATCTATCTGCTATTCTTAGTTATACAGTTTTTCCATATTATATACGACGTTTTGTTTCTTTGCCTCCTTTTTTCCGTAGCCAGAGAGTAGTGGTGTATTTTTGCTTGGCAGCCATCATGGATAGACTGTGGCAGCACTCTGAGATTTTTTGATCTAGGGGGGTCTACCTGGGCTTGTTGCTTCTTAATCCTGTTATTGTGTCATTGTTAGCCAGAAGGGGGAGAACTGAATTGAAAATATCGATGGGACCGTCTCCCCTCCTGACTACTAAGGGCACCTGCGATATCGCTCAGATTGAGACTAGTCTGGATTTAGTAACTGCAAATGCTGCCATAGATGATGATGATGATGATGATGATGATGATATTTATTATTATTATTATTATTATTATTATTATTATTATTATTATTTATATAGCGCCAGTCATGTGACCTGGCACCGTACAGAACATAGAAATAGACACAGTCCCTGCCTGTGGCTTACAATCTAAAAGACAAGGAGGGGGATACAGGGAGAGGGGACAGTGGGAGAGGCAGGGGAGAAGACAGACAAACATTCAAGCAGGTGTGAAGACTCAGGTGCATGTGCTTGGCTTGGTTACAGTCAGGTTGCAGCAGTCTGCAGAGGCGGGCAGACAGTAGGTATATGGGAATGTCTAGCAGGGATTGGGAAAGGCAGCGAGGAACAGGTGGGTCTTGAGGAGGGATTTGAAGGAGCGGAGGGAGGGAGCAAGGTGGATGTGGGCAGGGAGGGCATTCCAGGCATTGGGGGCGGCAAGGGAGAAGGGTCAAAGTTGATTAGGTGAGCAGGAGAAATAAGGGAGAGTGAGGGAGGGAACAGAGGAAGATCGGAGAGCGCGTGCAGGAGTGCATAGGGAGATTAGGTCCGAGAGGTAAGGGGGAGCTTGGTCATGTAGCGATTTGAACGTGAAAACCAGGAGTTTAAACAGGAGATGTTCAGAAAGGGGGGGCCAGTGAAGAGAGAAGAGGAGAGGCTGCACATGGTCGAAGCGACGGGCAGAGTGAATGACCTTGGCTGCGGAGTTTTGGATTGCGATAAGGGGGGACAGGTGAGAGTGAGGGAGGCCAGCAAGGAGGAGGTTGCAGTAGTCGAGGCGAGAGATAACCATGGCATGAACAAGGGTTTTGGCCAAGGAGATAGATAGAAAGGGGCGTATGCGGGCAATGTTGAGGAGAGCGAATCGGCAGGATTTGGCCACAGAGTCAATGTAAGGTTTAAAGGAGAGGTGCGTGTCAAAAATGAAGCCCAAGCTGCGGGCACGGAGAACAGGACGGATGGTGACCCCATCAATGCAGACGGTCAGGTCAGAGGGAGAGGAGGGGGATGGAGGAAAAATGAGGAGTTCAGTCTTGGCCATGTTCAGTTTGAGTTGGCGTCGGGACATCCAGGCGGAGATATCAGAGAGGCAGTCGACGAGGCGTGAGCGGATAGAGGAGGAGAGAGAGGGGGTAGAGAGATAGAGTTGGGTGTCATCAGCATAGAGATGGTATTGGAATCCGTGGGAGGCAATAATTTCGCCAAGGGACAGGGTGTAGATAGAGAAGAGGAGAGGGCCAAGGACAGAACCTTGGGGAACCCCAACCGAGAGGGGAAGGGAGGGGGAGGTCGACTCGGGGAGGGAGACATTAAAGGAGCGGTCAGAGAGGTAGGAGGAGAACCAGTCAAAGACAGAGCCACGGAAGCCCAAAGAGTAAAGCGAGTCCAAGAGGAGCGAGTGGTCGACAGTGTCAAAGGCAGCAGAGAGGTCAAGGAGGACAAGAACGGAGTAGTGGCGCTTCGATTTAGCGACAAGTAGATCATTGGTGATCTTGGCCAGGGCAGTTTCAGTAGAGTGGAGGGGGCGGAAGCCAAATTGGAGAGGGTCCAAGGAGGAGTTCGCAGAGAGGGGTCCAGGCAGCGGGAGTAGACTTTGAGGCAATGGGAAGCTTTGAGGCAATGGGAAGGAGGGAAACTGGCTGGTAACTACAGGGGTCAGATGGGTCTAGGGTGGGCTTTTTGAGGATGGGGAGACAGTGGCTTGCTTGAAAGCAGAGGGGAAGGAGCCTGTGGAAAGGGAGAGATTGATGACATGTAGAAGTGGTAGGGGAGGGGAGGGGAAGGGAGGGGGTGGTACGGGAGCAGAAGGAGGAGGTGGGTGGGAGGCAATGTCTCGATGGGTCTTGTCAAACTTTGAGGTGAAAGGATTCAAGATCCTGAGAATTAATAAATTTGGCCGAATCTGAAATATTACTAAAGGCTGCCGGTAGTCCCTTACCTGATAGGGAAACTCCTAGGAGATCTCCTATTAAACTGGTGGAAGTATTTGGATCTAAGGATTCCCCCTGTAGGGAATTGTCTTCTCAATCGAATTCAGCAGTGATAGTTGCTGACCCCTCTCCTGTGCTATGCAGACTACCTCAGCTGGATAGGCTGCTAGCTACAGCACTTCCTAAAAAGTCTGCCCCGTGGAACCCGGCCTCCCTGAGCCAACTTCCCCTCCATCAATCTCCCATTGTTTTGAGCCCTCGTCTAACTAGTAATTACTGCCCTACTACTCAGTTTTATCTAGCACCTGCAGGCTGTTCTATCTTGGACGAGATTTTGGCTGTGGACCCAAGGACGAGGGTTTTGGCCCAGGAGACATTAGAAGATGGCAATCCTCCCAGTATGGCCCCTGTGGAGGGTAAGTTGCCACTGGGGGAGAATCTTCCGACAATGGAGGGATTAGATCTAGTCTCTCTTACCTCTTCTCGGGAGCGGAGCTTGCAGGATTTGAATATCCAGGTTCTGCCTGCATCATTGTGTGATAAGCCTCTAAATGTGATGATATCAACTGCTGACTCCCCTGCAGCCTTGTGACTGGCCCCTCCGCCGGTGGGTGCTGCTATTGGAATTTGCTCCTGGAATATTGCAGGGTGGGCTAGGCATGGCACGGACCCTGAATTTCTCACCTATGCAAGGAACTTCCACGTTATTTGTGTACAGGAGACTTGGGCCATGACCCCCCTTGAGATGGATGGGTTTCTATTGTATGATCTACCTGCAGTAACCTATAATCCCAGAGGGACGGCTTGTGGTGGGCTGGGTTGTCCCATTACACAGTCACTTATAGTAAGAGCTCTCACTGTGATTTCATTACCTCAATTGGCCCTGGGGTTTGTGGGCAAAATTGGGGAACTTGTCTGGATTATTATCACGGTCTACATCCCTCCCAGAAATGCAGGCCCTTCAGAGAGGCTAGCTGGGATGCCTTAGAGAATTTTCTTGAATATCTTTTCCTCAAGTACCCTGAGGGACTTTTGGTTATTGCAGGGGATTTTAATGCCAGGATTGGCCCGAACGCGATCAGGCTATCAGTGTATACTGTGATATGTCCCAAGTCCAGCAAACTGATCTGCTTAAGTCTAGAGAATCCAGGGACTCCAAAGTTAATGCCTCTGGCATCAGGCTTGGACAATTGGCAGTGAGCTGCAATCTGCACTGCCTAAATGGTTCTGGCTTTGGGAATTCGACTGGGGACTTTACATTTGTGAACAGGCAAGGTGCTAGCACCATTGACTATATTCTAGTCTCGGCAGCAGCCCTTCAATATGTTATGGAGTTTAGCATGGGTGTTAGCCTCTTGGGAGATCATTTCCCCATAACCCTCCGGCTGGCGCTGGTTGGTGGCGAGGGGGGAGATCAGGAAGTGATGATGGAGGGGAAATCACAATTACAGATCTGTAGACCCTCTCTATGGGGAGGGGTGCAGCTAGCTGCCCTTGAACAGCTGCTTGCTCATCCAGTGGTGATGGACTGGAAGGAACAGCTTCTCCAATCTATGGATTTCCTTGGAATAATTGATAGGTACTTACAACTTATTGTAAGTCAGTCCATTCAAACTTGGGGAAGTATTCCATCAAAAAGTAGGAGTGACAAACCCTGGTTTTCCAGGGATTGTCACCGCCTTTGAGTTAAATTGAAGATGATGCTTTTGAGGTATAGGAGGGACCCTTCTCAAAAGGTACTCTTGGAGTATACTGCCCTTAAAATTGAATATCGAAAATTGATTAAAGAAACTAAGAAAGCTTATGTGGAGTGGCAATGAATGGAGCTTTTACAGGCTGTGGAGCAGAAAAACTCCCCGAAATTTTGGCGCTTGGTAAATGGGAATGGCAGGGGTGTGATTGGGGGGGCGGAGCCTGCCTATTACCCCAGGGGTTTGGGCTTAATATTTCAGTCGACTACACAATCTGCCTGATGCGGACTGGACTCAGAATGACCCTGCTTTGAACCCAAGGGACCTACCAGTCTGGTCCCCAGTGCTGGAGGCGGAGGTGGAGGCTTTGATAGATTATTTTTGAAGCCACAAGACACCTGGCCCGGATCTGATTTATATTAATTTTATTAAAACCCATAAAGCCTGGTGGCTTACCCCTTTGGCTAAACTTTTCACTGCCATAGATAACACAACCAAGATACCGCTGGAATGGAGTAAAGCCCTGGTTGTTCCTATCTTCAAAAAGGGGTCTAGATTACACCCGGCGAATTACAGGCCCATCAGCTTATTGTGCGTTGTGGGGAAGATTTACACAAAACATTTGTTGCATAAGCTGGTGGCCTGGATGGACCAACATAAAATTATTGCTCCAGAACAGGTGGGATTGCAGAGAGGCCGATCGACCATCAAACGATGTTTTGTTCTCTCCCATTTGATTTCCAAATATAAGGCGGCTAATGGGAATTTCTTTGCGGCCTTTCTGGATCTCAGGGCAGCCTTTGATTCCGTTGACAGTGGGATTCTCTGGAAGAAATTCCCGAGGACCTCTGTTGACGTCAGGCTGCTCTGCCTTATTCAGGCGCTCTACGCCGAGTCCTCTTTGATGGTTAGGGTGAACAACCAGGGCCATGTCACGTCCCCAATTACAACTTCTCTGGAAGTAAGGCAAAGATGCGTCCTTGCCCCAGTTTTATGTAACTTCGATATAAATGAAGTAATTTCTATGGTGGCAGCCTCAAACTGCTTCCCTCCTAAAATAGCAGCTAGACCAGTTGGTTCTCTGTGTTATGCAGATGATGTGGTCTTGCTGTCCCAAACGAGGGTTGGACTAAAATGCCAACTAGAATTATTCTCCATGTTTTATCACTCAAACAGACTTTCCATCAACTTTAATAAATCCAAGGTTGTTATATTCACCAGTAAGAATCTTTCCTATCACTGGGACATAGATGGCCATCCTGTGCAGCAGGTCCCTTCCTTTAATTACCTTCGCCTGTGTTTTCACAGATCAGGAGCTTGGAAGAATCATCTCTCTGGATTTATTATGGCGGCCTAAGACCCAGCCCGTGCTATTCTCAGGTATTTTATTAGGCAGGGTAGGGCCTTGACTCAACCAGCCATACAAGTTTTCAATGCCAAGATCAGATCCCAATTACTTTATGGGGTGGAGGTTTGGGACCCTTTCTATACTCAAAATTTGAATCTCCTCCAATCCAAGTTTCTGACAGCCTTGCTGGGTAATTCCAGGGGTATGCCACATGAGGCTAGAAGGCTCGAATTGGGACAGCAAAGCTGGCACCAGGTGGCACTTCAAGTGGCACTGAAGTACTGGTGCAAGATTCAGGGTACCAACTCCTCAGAACCTCTAAACAATCTTAGGCAAGACCCCTATGTGAACCCGTGGTTTTCAAAAATGGAGGAGCACCTCCAGAGTATGGGGCTCTCCAAAGGCTACCTAGCTCACAAAACACCACTGGCTGTGATGACGGAGGTTTTGCAAAGAGCTGATGACAATAGGCAGGCTGACATTGGTAAAACTGGCAACTCGCCGCATATGAGGGCCTATATTGATTGGGTGCCACCTCCGGGCCAAATGGCTGCCTATTTAATTGCAGACATTTCACTGACAGCCAAGCGATTAATCTTTTGTGCAAGGGTTAATGCCCTCCCATCACAGGTATTAGAAGGGAGGATTCAAAGAACGCCTTTTGCGAATAGAATCTGCCCTTTTGACAATTTGACTGCCGAAACTCCTGGCCATATGAGGTTGTATTGTCATTTATATGACAAGGTGAAGGACAAGCTTTTGACCCTTTTACTTGGTAGATTCCCATGGCGTTCGGAGGAGGCATGGGTGGATTTTCTGCTCAATAGCTCTGATATTCAAATTATTAAGCTTTTGGCATGGTTTTTACTGAAATGGTACACTGCAGACAAGATTTTATTAGCTATAGGGCTATTGCTAATAGCTCCTCTGGCTTTGGAACCCCGGTTCACACCTAAGGCTCCTTATGGTATGGGAATGGCTTGGTGTCTTTAATTTGACTTGGTGCTGAGCCTCTTTTGTATCTTTATTTTGTATGTATGTATATGTTTGCCGTGATCTGGCTTCCGTTAGAACAGATTTTTATTTAAGGGTTAAGGGGGTTGGAAATGATGTGTCATGGCAATTGGAACCATAGAAGTTAGAAAGTGGGGCCAGTTTTCTTTTCATTGAGCTAAATCCTTCGCTTCATTGCTCTTAATTGCGATTATAATCTTTACAGTTGATTATGTTTTATTTTGTATTTTGTTTATTGTTTTATTTTGTGTATATGAATATTCTTGGTTGCAATGGCCTGTGGCCACGCTTGAATAAACTTAAACTTGAAGCACATCCAGATAGGGCCCAGATTTTCTATCTCCCTGACTATCAATGGACAGCAATATTTTTTTTTAAAAAAGGGGGGGTGACTATTTCTCATATTGTAAATGTATTCCCACACTTCTCATCATCATCATCATCATCATCATCATCATCATCATCATCATCATCATCAACTGATTCCAAAGTATATTGGACTTGTTGAAGCCCATTCGTCATATGTTAATGATGTCAAATGTGTTTGTATTTTGTAGCAACCATTATTAATGATAGCACAAATTATTCATAATTTATTAAATATTAGTGTCATGCTGCTTCAAAATCCATGTTGTCTGAGGAACATAAGCTTAGATATTACAGTGACCAGGCCATGCAAGTACTACCAAGAATAGCTGTGGCACAGTCATGGTTGGTAACCTTGGGTTGTAAAAGGTCATTGTTTTAGCCTGGAGTAGGGTGTGTATGGGAGGTATATTTTAAAGTGTGATGCTTCGGTATTTATTTATATCTCTTTGCAGAACCCCAGCTTTTGATAGTCAATGACATACAATCTCCTTTCTGACATAGACTGATGCTTCATATACCATCTAGGCTGTTTCAATGGACATCTCATTTAGGAGTTTTATGCCCTATGGAACTTGGTTTGAAATAGACAGACTGACAGATCATTTACTAGAGTTTCCTAAAGAACAGTGCCAAAATAATGATAAATAGACTCAGATATACACCATGAGAATGTTCATCATTAAGGACTGATGTAGAAGGAAGTGTGGAAAACTAAATAACTAATATTTTGAACTCAGTAATGCACCCAGCACCTGCTTTTAAAAGGTTTGAGATAGTGTTGAAAAAAAAAATACCTAGTGACACAAGCAACCCTTTTACTCAGCTTTTTACCAGACAATGTTAACTAGGAGGCAAATAATTCACGGGTAAGTTGTGGCCACAGCCAGTGTGCTAACCTAGAAATGTGTGCAGCAGCTATATTTTGGAGCTTCCATTATTTCTGCCTCCAGCCAGGAGTAGTGGCTCACTTGAGTGTGCTTATGGGCTGCAGTTAGCAGACGCTCAGAGTGGGGATGGCTATAAGCAACAGTTGCTGACAGAAACGCTTCAGTGTTTTATGACATATGCTGAGCTCAATGATCTTGCCAGCCCACAAGCCGACACCGTCTGCTTCTCTCCTTTTCCATAGCGCAGCTGTGATGAAACTGTAGTTAAGGTTGCATCTACATTTCCAGTTTGACTGAGGAAAGTTTGCACGAGGTCTTAAAAATCCTGCAAACATACACATTGCAAATAAGCTTGAATGCTTAAGAGTAATTTTACCTTTAAAAAGAAGAAAGAGGGGATGCAACTACTGGAGCATATCTGGGTCAGCATTAGGAAAAGAGCCACCTCGGTATGGGCTCCCTCCCCTGGCATCTTCTGAATCTGCCCTAGGCATCCTTTCCTAGGATAGTGGGTCTGAAAGTGGCAATGAAGCTGGGAGCAGAGGGGATTCTCCTCCTTCTTGAGTCTGCTCTGGTAGAATTGATGCCTGGGTGTCTGGGAAGATATGTGAAGACATAGGGTGTCTTCACATGGACAGCTACCCCACCTCTGCCCCACCTCACCTCTGGGCGGGCCATCCATTTAAAGGTGGCCCACCAGATATGCAGGTGCAGCAGAGGAGGACAGACACTGGGTGGTACCCCCAGACTTACTCTGGAGTTGTGCACCTCGACGTCTGTATGAAAATAATCCGTGCACCCCCATGTCCATGTGAAAATACCCATAGCTGACCTAAAAATCAGACAATTTTGTCCCAGATAACGAGGAAATTTCTGTATGTGTATATTCTTATGACATTTAAATGTGCCAATGAAGAATTATTGTCAGAAGTTGAACTCTTTCCCCTTCTCATTGTGATGCAGAAAGAACTGCACACAATAATATATACTGTACACAATATGTAGTTTTATTTATATAATATATATAGACTCTAAGCTAAACCTAACCTATGTATAATAGAAAATGTTCCTATCCTATAATCCTAATATATATAATCAAATAGCCTAGTATCTAAATATCTAATCTATATCTATCTAGCTATCTATCTACAACTAATATCTATATCTATATAATATATGAACGAGGGAGACAGACGGGGAAGGGAAAAGGAAAACTCAGAGGTATCTCTAATCTCTCTCTCTCTCTCTCTCTCTCTCTCTCTCTCTCTCTCTCTATATATATATATATATATATATATATATTAGGGGTGGGACATCAGGCAAAATACCGGCTACCGGTTTTACCGGTTACCGGTATGCAAAATACTGGGTTCCCGGATTAAAACTGGCTTACCGGTGCTGGATTTATTACATTGATTTCAATGGGGAACTGTCCCCATTGAAATCAATGGAATACCTCCCCGGTCCCACTCCCAGGCTGTGAGGGTGGAAGGGGGGCACCACCCACCCACCCTGCCCAGCCTGGATTTTTTTTAAAAAAAATTTTTTACCCTAAGTCCCAGCAGGTACTAGGGTGATCCCTGTGGTGGGGGGTGGGGGTTTAAACCCCACCCCACCCCAGGGATCACCCTACCTCCCCACCCAGGGATCGCCTACCTTTGGCGCTCCGGGCGGCTGTGGCTGCCGGCTTCAGCTTTCTAGGCCTACCAACAGTACCTACCTGCTGGTGCAGGCTCTGGGTCTCTGGCGGCGGCCCGGAGCCCACACTAGCAGGGACTTTGGGGGAAATTTTTTTTAAAAAAAATCCAGACAGGGCAACGTGTGTGGGGGGGTGTCCCCCCTTCCACCCACACAGCCTGGACTGGGGAGGGAAAGTGTTTTGTTTTTTTTTCTTTTGTTTTTTTACATTGCAGCCGCAATGTAAAAGATCCGGTACCGGTAATACCCCCCCCCCAAATACTGGATTAATCCGATACTGCTGGTACACCAAAATACTGGCAGTATTGGATACCGGAAGATCCGAACTTCCCACCCCTAATATTATATATATATATATATATATATATATGTGTGTGTGTGTGTGTGTGTGTGTGTGTACCTAAGGAATAAGGATTGGATGGTAGAGAAGGGAATAAGTGGGAGGTTATATATATGTAGGAGGATTATTAGTGCAAGCACCAGCAGCTTCTTTAAACACACCCTGACAAGCAAGAGAGCTAACAAAGAGTGAAGTAGCCCAGCCCTGCAATATTAAGGGTTTCAGTGCCCTCCTTCATTGGTTCTGGGAGGCAGAGGCACTGAGGAATCGCAGGGTGCCATTCAACTGCTGGGATCTGCTTGCACTGCTCACTGGCCAGAGATACATCCATCAGGTCCTTCCTTTCCCAGTTCAAGAGTTCAACACTGTTTCTGGTTCTGAGATGTCTGTTCCCTCCTCCCCCTCCACATTTTCCTCCAAATAACATCTGCCAGGCAATAACAAAATCAATAACAACTTTCATTATCATTATTGATTTTGTTATTATTTTTTGTCATTTTCGATATTGCTATAACAAAAACTAAAATGACAATTTCCATTTTTGTTATTGATATAGCAAAAATGACACGCACACCCCTGTGTTTTTATATGTTTTATTGTATTTTATTGATGGACTTTGTTAGCCGCCCCAGGCTGCACCCAGGAGTGCAACCAGAAACCTTAAATTAGAGATGCCAGGGATTGAATATGGGACCTTATACATGCAAAGCATGCACTCTACCACCTGAGCCATGGCCCACCCCAGAGTTGAATCTGTAATAAAACTCCCCGGAAACAAATTTATGAAATGGGCACACTGGAAGTGTTTAGGCTGTCTTATGTGACTCTTAGGGTGTTTTTATACAAGCACCTCCCCACACATTACCCAGCCATCAGTCAACCATCTTGCATGTTCCAGGGCCACATTGGCACCCTATGCAACCCTGCAACATGCATGATGGGTCACTGATGGGTGGGTAATGGGTGGGTAGGTGCTTGTTTAAAAACACACCCTTCATCTGAGCAATAACCATATAGCTTCTCTATATGGGTATTTTAGTATCTCTGTGGCCTGAAGTATCATCAGCTGGAATAACTTTATTTACAATAGCCTCTCCCTGCTCTGCTGATGTAGGGGTATCATCAGGGAAGACAACCCACTCCAGCATAATGGCTCTGGGACTCAAAAATGTCTGCAAGAAGTGCTGCTCTCATTTGTGAAGGACCACGTTTGGTCTTCAGTCAGGAATGGGTGATGGAACTAGAGGAGGCTTAAAAGCTTCTTCACCACCCCACCTAACCCATATTTTATTTCTACCAACCTCTACTCTGACGCAACTGAACATTTATTCTATTGAGATTTTATCTAGATAAAAATAGGTAGATAAGAATAGATATGCTATGGCAGGGGTTTAATTGATTTAGAGTCAGAACATCTTTAAATGGGGTTGATATTGATATTTTATATAATTGTATATCTTTGTTGGGATTTGGGATTGGCCCCACCATGATAATTCAATTCATTCAAGGATGCAAGATTTAAGTCTTTGTTGTAATACAAATTCAATTACAATGTGGTGTGAGGTATGGCTCCTCCAAATACCACATAATAATGAGGTTGTGCTGTATTCACTTACATATTTATCTAGTACTTCACTTTGGTACTTAATTTACTTAATTTGCTTTGTTCTTTAGGACATACCTTGGACCTCATGTTTTGCACTGGCCTTGAGACAGGTGCTCCATGAATGGGGGCGGTATCAGCTGTGCCCTTGTCATGGACGAATCATTACCTTCTGCAGACCTCCGTTCTAGCACATGTCTGCCCCCAGAAGGGTGTGGAACCTATTAGGATGGTCCATCCCCATAGGCTGTTGGACCCAGTGTGGTTTCTAGGCGCTCTGGGGGAGTTACCCTCTGACCTCAATGACCGTCTCATCGATGAACGACAATTTGCAGCATAGAGCTAGTTTACGAGCCTATGCCATGGCTATGCAGGCAGCAAAGGGGGAGTTCTTTGCTACCCTCATAGAATCCTCTAAATCCCGTCCAGATGAGATATTCCATGTTGTATGGGGGCTGGTCAGTCTGGCCTCCCTCAACCCTGGGGTTGAGCCATCATCTACCCGCTGTGACCTTTATGTGGATTATTTTGCAGAGAAAATCACTCGCATTCACCAGGACCACAATGCCGCACTTAATACAGTGGAGGTTGTAGAGGGTGTAGAAGCCCCAGCTTGTCCTATTTTGTGGGATCACTTTCAGTCGGTGACACCCGCTGATGTGGTGGAGGTGCTTGGGGCTGTTCGAGCCACTTCTTGTGAATTAGATCCATGCCCATCCTGGCTGGTTAAGAGCTACAGGGAGACAATGTGGCCGTTGCTGGCCAGGGTGGTCAACACCTCCCTGTGGGAGGGCAGAGTGCCAGGCTACCTCAAGGAGGTGGTGGTGCAGCCTCTGATCAAAAAACCAATGCTTGACGCTGACTCCCCTGCCAGCTATTGGCCTGTCTCTAACCTTCTCTTTTTAGGGAAGATTATTGCACGAGTGGTGGCTCAGCAGCTCCAGGGGCATCTTGAAAGCATCGGTTATCTTGATCCCTCTCAGTCTGGCTTTCGTCCTGGTCATGGCACTAAGACAGCACTTGTGGCTTTGGTGGATGATCTCTGCCGTGAAAAGGACTGGGGTCGCTAGACCCTGCTGGTCCTGTTAGATCTGTCAGCAGCATTTGATACCGTTGACCATGAGATGCTGGTGACGTGCCTACGGGACAGTTGGGGTGGGCGGGATCGTTCTTGAATGGTTCCACTCATTCTTGACCAGGAGAACTCAGCGGGTCGTACTTGGTGACTGCTTTTCATCTTACCGAGACCTCTCGTGTGGGGTTCCACAGGGTTCTGTTTTGTCCCCTCTTCTGTTCAATGTGTATATGCAGCCGCTCAGCGAGGTGATCAGAGGGTTTTGAGTGAGGTGTCATCAGTCTGTGGATGACACCCAATTGTACCTTTCATTTTTGACTGACCCAGGCACGGCTGTCTCAGTGCTTACCCAGTGTTTGGCATCTGTTGGTGACTGGATGAGGACTATTCGACTGCAACTGAATCCTGACAAGACGGAGGTGATGTTGGTGGGCTCCCTCGATTGATGGGGTCTGTCCGCCACTGACTTCCTAGGTACGGAACCTGGGGGTGCTCCTCAATGCGCAGCTCCACCTGGATCCCCAGGTGAGGAGTACCTTCCGTCAGTTACATCTGGTGCGGCAGCTTCGACCATTGGTTTCGGTTTCTGACCTGACCACAATCATCCATGCTTTTATTACCTCTCGGTTAGACTACTGTAATGAGCTTTACATGGGGCTACCAATGGTGATGGCTTGGAAGCTGCAGCTGGTGCAGAATGTGGTGGCCCAACTCTTGGTGGGACTGGGTCGCCAGGAACACATTACACCAGTGCTCCGATCTCTGCACTGGCTTCCAATAGTCTTCCGGGCCCAAATCAAAGTGTTGTTTTTTACCTATAAAGCCTTATACAGCCTGGGCCCTGCCTACTTGCGACATTGTCTCACGCCCCAGGTTCTGGATTGGCCCCTGCAGTTGTCCGGGGGTGCCATGTTGAAGGTCCCTCGGGTTTCCTGGGGGACCACGCAGAATAGGGCATTCTTGGTGGCTGCACCACGCCTCTAGAATTACCTCCTGGTGGGGGCCCATCTGGCCCCGGACCTCACAGCCTTTTGTAGGAACTGTAAGACCTGACTGTTCCGTCAGGCATTTGGCGAGGGAGAGGGGTAATAGGGTGGGGGTGGGGAGAGTGTGAAGGTGGCTGGGTTTTCTTTTTAATATTATTATTAATTAATTATTATTATTATTATTATTATTATTATTATGTATAGTGTGGAATTAAGTTTTAATGTGTTAATATATTATTGTTTTATCTATGCTGTTTGGCGCTCTGAGCTGCCTGTGGCAGGACGTGGCAGGGTATACATTTTTAAAATAAATAAATAAATAGTATTTTGTTATTTGGTACTTTGTGTTTTTGGCAGAACTATTTGGTGAGTTGTTTTCAATTTTTAAATTTGAATGTGGGCTGTCTGCAACTTAAAGCAGAAAAAAAAATCACAAACATGTCGAATAACAAAACATCAAATATCTAAGCAAACAAAGCCCATAGCACAGCTGGGTTTAAACAAGGATTGGAGAAATTCTTGGAGGGTAGATCCATAAATGGCTATTAGTCAAGTAGCTTGGGGGACACAACCTCTCACTATCAAGAGTGGGGAGTGAACGGCAGGAATGAATCCCTCCATTGTGACCTGTTGAGTACTTCAACAAAATGTCTCTGGGTGACCACTGCTGGAGATGGGATGTTGGGCTTGATGAACCATTAGTCTGACTCATTATGGCACCATTACATATGTTTATATGTTCTTAAAGTGAATGAAGTTGGTGAATTTATTTCTGGAAACTAAAATCCAAATTTTATCCACGGATTTAAATTACGCAATTCTTTCTCTTTATTGTCTTAGTTTTTCACTGAAACAAAGATTTCCAACATCATGACTTTCACATTGCCAGGTTTAGTAATGTGTTTCTCTACATCCAATTTTTATCTCACATTTCCTATGCTGTACAATTTAATGTTAAAAAAGCTATAATTATAATTCTCTTTGATTGCAACATGCATGGCACTATTGTCTCAGAGGCATGTTACATGAGAGAGAATAATTTCATTACTGATGGAGGTGCTCTGACCTCATTAGCTGAGCAAACACGAGAGCATTTGAACTGCAGATCCTAGGGAATAGCAAACTCTTGTCTCTCTCAGCGCTAGACTACTGTGAGGGAAGCAGTCCATTTTCAGGGTGTTTCTGAGACCTTGAACACCCTTTAAAGCTACAGGCTGGGTAGTGAATGCTGGACTGGACACAGCAGTGCAGTATCTGAACTATGCTAATATTTAAATGAACAAATACAGCACAACCTCATTATGGTGTTTGGGAGCCATGCCACGCCACCCACCATGTTATTACTGCTATAATGAAAATGCACTGGGTGAGGCCACGTGAGACAGGGAGGGGAGGCTACAATACCTCAGGTAGCCTTACCCCTCCCTAGGCAGCTGGGTCACGTGTTGCAGTACATTGTGCGTCTGACAGCACCCAGATGTTCCCCCCACCTCAGGGTGGGACAAAATTACAAGGATGTGTCACAGAACAGCCTTACCCCAAATGGGGTAAGGCTGCCCAGGGTGGGGCAACCCATGTGACTAGGCCCCTTCTGCCCGCCACGCGGTGAGCTCTGCAGCAGGGCTGCGAGCAACAGGTTCTGGCACCAGCTGCGTACAGCCGCATCACAGCTGGGATTGGCCTCTCAGTCCATCCAGACTGATTAGGAGGGAGGGAGAGGCCAGAGGAGTGTGTGTGCACCCCTCTCCTCACCCTGACAAACAGCTGATCGGGGGAGGGGGGACCGGTGATCCTCTGTGCTCCTCCTCCCCGATCAGCTGTTTGTTGGGGTGGGGGAGGGAAAACACACTCCGCTGGGCTCCCCATATCACCAATCAGCTGTTGTCAGGTGGATTGGGGGAAGAGAGCCAGTGCTCTTCCCAGATTCTTCCTCCCCATCAGGTGACAGGTAAGGGGGGGAGGAGTGCTCCTCCACCTCAATGCCCCCCCCAACAACTGCCTATCAGCAGTGGGTCCAATCCTGCACCTCTGCAGGTGTTGGAGCCTCCAGCCCCTGGCCATGATGGTGCCTCTGACAGGGGACTGCACCCCACCCGCCCAATCCTGCCTGCAACTGCAACTATATGGTCAACTCCCTGTGCTTGCCCCGCTGCGTGGCGGCAGTGATTGCCTGACATGGGGGGATTGGGCTCGTGTCACTCACATAGCATCACCCACTGTGTCTTTGTGCACTCTGATTTTAGTTGAAATACAAAGTGTACTTTGTTTTTGATGCAGCACAAATTTGGAAATCATGACTTAACATGGAGTTATAACTGAATTTGTGCTATGGGTGTTTTTACACACAAATTTCTCCTGTATGTTTGCTGTTACATCCTGAACTTTCTGTTTGTCTAAATCACTCACCCAGATCTTAAACATCTGGCTCTTCGAATTTCTGCATACAACTCCTCCCAGAACCTTTGTGTGCAAAAGGTTCTCCTGGTAAACTGCTTTGCTCTAGGCAGCTGTGGTCACTTGGTTTCCATGGCAGCCTGTCACGTCTACAGCTGCAGCTACTTTAGGTTGCCTCAGGGCAGTGTTTGTGTGAAGAATGTATCCAGGAACTGCCCCCGGGCAGTGTGTCTGAAAAATGCATCCAGAACTTACTTGTGAACTTGTAAACCCAGAAGATTGAACAATCCGGAGCTACTGGGACCTGCTGCCGCTGGCTCAGCTGCTGCCTCAATCCCCCGCTGCTTTCACCTGTGGGGAGAACAAGTACAGCAAGTTAAACTGGGGGCAGGGGGAGGGCCACGGAAGTCAGCACACCTGAGCTGGGTGTCCTGGCATGACCCCGTGACCCACACCCGGATGTTGCTCAGGGAGGCACAAAGTTGCTTCAGGGCCTGCAGGGGGGTTGGGGGGGATATCATGCAGTTGACTTATTTTTCTTGTGTTTTAAGGGGAGAAGGGGGGAGAGGGGCAGGATGGGGAGAGGGATAGGGGGTGAGCTTGCCTGCACCAACCACTGGTGGCAGCAGTGGAAGGCACTGGGAGGAAGATCAGCTTCCTTGTGAAGGGGGAGCTCGGGTATGAGGGAGTAGGGGGAGGTAGGGGGTTTGGGGGGATTGAGACTCTCTATGGGTTGGGGTAAATGGTTGTTGGGAGGACAGATGTCTTGTGCCAGCCCTCAGTGACAGTGGGGTGTCCGGTTTGATGGGGGAACTGATGGGGGGAGGCTCTCCCTTATGGTGAGAGAATGGGGGGTGTTTGGGGGGAAGGGGGGAAGCCTCCCAGAGAGAAGTGGAGGCTCAGAGGTGAGGAAGGGGAGGGAGGTTTGGGGGGAGGGGGAAGGGTGCCTCTCGGGGCTCTGGGGGAGCACCCAATGGGAGGGGGTCAGGTCGGTGTGGAAGGGGGGGAGGGGGTGGCCATTGGAGTTGTCAGGGGTCATGGATGTTATGGTCGATTGGGGCAGAGCACTCGGGCACCCAGGGGCTCTAGGGTCCTTGTGGAGTTTCGTAGAGCCTGCCCACCACCTGAGGGTCCAGGGGAGTGGGGTCCAGGGTCCCGCATTGGGGAACTGATGCTGTTGAATGCGAGGTCCGCAGCTAATAAGGCCCCAATAATCCAGGATTTTATTCTGGATGGGGCAGTGGCCCTCGCATGCATAACAGAGACCTGGCTGGACAAGGAGGTGGGGCCCATTTTGGCTGATCTCATCCCAGCCAGGTATACCGTGCAGCATCAGCCTTGCTCTGGGGGCCAGGGAGGTGGTGTAGCTATGATTTTTAAAGAGACATGGTCAGTTAGGAGGTATGCAGTTCCAGATATTCCTGGGATCGAGGCCCTCCACATGGTATTTGATTTGGCATGGGGCAATTTAGGGGTGCTGCTGGTGTACCGGGACCCTTCCTGCCCAGCAGCATCCCTCTCCACTCTAGCGGAGCTGGTCTCGGTGGTGGAGCTGGGCTCCTCTAGGACTTTGGTCCTGGGGGACTTCAATGCCCATACCGACACTGGCCTTGTAGGGGTGGAGCGAGAATTCATGGCCGCCATGGCAACCATGGATTTGTCCCAGGTTGTCAGCTGCCTGACCTATGTGGGGGGACATACCCTTGACCTAGTGTTCTGGTCTGGTCTTGAGGCGGGTGATCCAGTAGTGGGGGATGTAACAACTATGCCCTTGTCATGGATGAATCATTACCTCCTTATGACAAGTCTCTTAGTGTGTCACCCGCAAAAGTGGTAGGTACCAGTTAGGATGGTCCACCCTCAGAGACTAATGGAACCTCAATGGTTCCAGGAAGTCCTGGGGGAGTTAACCCTGGACTCTGCCAGCCGCTCTGTGGATGAACTCGTCCAGGCTTGGAATATCTTGCTTGGGGAGGCCATTGACAGGGTGGCTCCGAGACATCCCCTGCCCCTGTTTTGACATCGCAGGGTCCCTTGGTTTACTGAGGGGCTGCGGGGTATGAAGCAGGAAGGCAGGCAACTAGAACAACGTTGGTGTCGGACTCGCTCTGAATCCGACCGACTTCTCCGCAGGGCCCATTTGCGGTCCTATGTTGAAGCTGTGAGGATGGCAAAGAAAGAATTCTTTGCCACTGTCATAGCGTCTGCAAATTCACGTCCAGCGGGGATGTTCTGGGTGGTGCTGGGGCTGGTCAGTCCAGCCTCCCTCTGCCTGGATGGGGACTTGTACCAGGCCCGCTATGAGGAGTTTGCCATCTACTTTGCAGACAAGATTACTTGGATCCAGAGCAACTTCAACACTGGGTTAGAGACAGTAGGAAAAGAGCATGAGGTGATGGAGGTGCCGTCTAGTCCATCTTTTGGGGATAAGTTTCAGGAAGTGACGCCAGCCGATGTTGTGGAGATCCTGGGGTCAGTGAGGGCCACTAGTTGTGAATTAGATCCTTGCCTGTCCTGGTTGGTGAAAGCTTCCAGGGAGATATTTGGGTTGTCAACACATCCCTTCAGCAGGGGAGTTTGCCCCCCGGTCTCAAGGAGGCCGTGGTGTGCCCCCTGTTGAAGAAGCCATCTTTGGATGTGGATGCACTCACCAGTTATTGACCTGTCTCTAATCTTCCCTTTTTAGGGATGGTTATTGAACGGGCAGTGGCTTTGCAGCTCCAGCCCCTCTGTGGCTCAGCAGGTTCAGAGTCTGCGGGTATTATTGGACATGGGTCTCTGTCTAGATCAGCAGGTGGATGTGGTGGCAAAAGCAGCTTTCAGCCAGCTGTATCTGGTGCGGAGGCTGTGCCTGTATGTCTCTAGACTCGACCTGGCCACTCTGATCCATGCCTTCGTCACCTGGAGGCTGGACTACTGTAACGTGCTCTTTGTGGGGCTTCCCTTGATGCTGGCCCAGAGGTTTCAGCTAGTGCAGAATGCGCAGCCCGTCTCTTAACAGGGATGGGCTGATGGGAGCACATAGCTCTGTGTACTGCACTGGCTGCCTGTAATGTGCCGAGCCAGGTTCAAGGTGTTGATTTTGATCTATAAGGCCCTGTATGGTCTTGGACCTAGATACCTCAGGGACAGCCTCACCCTCTGTGACTCAAGATGGACTCTCTGGTCCACCCAGGGTGCCTTCTTGGAGGTCCCCTGCATAAAGCAGGGGGCCACAATGGAGAGGGCGTTCTCAGTGGCTGGGCGCAGTTGTGGAAATCCCTCCCAGAGGAAGCATGACTGGCCCCGAGTCTGCTGGTCTTCCATCAGGCCTGTAAGACATGGTTGTTCTCGCAGGCCTTTGGAGGCGGGGAGGGGAGGGTCGGTTAATTTGGGGGGGGGTATTTTAAAATTGTTTTAAATAATATATGTGTAGACTTTTATAT
The DNA here is from genome assembly GCA_003113815.1 of Sphenodon punctatus. Lineage (NCBI taxonomy): Eukaryota > Metazoa > Chordata > Lepidosauria > Sphenodontia > Sphenodontidae > Sphenodon > Sphenodon punctatus. The sequence continues at coordinate 3,536,677 of QEPC01015736.1, read as the reverse complement.
GCTTTATTTTTTATATATATTGCTTATTTTATGTTGGAAGCTGCCCCGAGATGCCATAGGCATAGGGGGCAGCATATAAATGGAATAAAATAAATAAATAAATAAATAAATGTAAGGTGTGTGTAAAAATGCCCAATGACACACGTTATAATGAGGATGTACTGCACTTCGAGAGCAGTTTTAATTATTTTGAAGCCAAGACTTTGGTTGTTTTGTTTTTGTTTTGTTTGTTTTTGTTTGTTTTTGTTTTTGTTTTTTAATTTAAAATGTTCACTTCAGTGTGGAAACTTTTAAAATAAAGCAAAATTGTGACTGAGCAGCATGGTCGGGACATCAAGGAGGGAGCAGGCAGCAGGCCACGGCATCACGGAGGAGCCAGGAGCCCACACGGGGTCCGGGAGGCACGGGGGACTCACAGCCAGCTTCTGGGGGCCACGGAAGGTGACCCAGCTCCAGCAGCTGGTGATACACTGCCCCACGAGAGCACTGGTACCCACGGGCCCCGTGAACACAGCCAAAGTGGGACACAGCCAGGGCCAGGCCCCCCTCCACCTGGCAGACCATGTAGGCAGCCAGGCTGCACACAGAGAGGGCAGACACGGTCTCTGCCACAGACCAGGCCACATGCAAGCACCTCATCTCTGGGATGTGCCCATCGGGAAAGGGAACCAGCCCCAGCGTCTCAGCATGCAGCTGGCAATACCAGGCGCTCACCTCATAGCTGAAGTAATGAAGACCAGAGCTAAGACTCTCATAAGCATCTGAAAGTCTGTCCAGGCATACCAGGAGCAATTGCATGGCTGGGGTATGCCGCAGGTTACACATGATCATGGTCTCGCGGAAGGTCCATGGATGGGGGGCCCATGGAGGCCGGGAGCTGGGAGCCAGGTGGAAGCACAGCCAGCCATAGTCCAACATGCCACGGAGAATAACACCACAGACAGGGGGACCCACATTCCCTCCAGGGCAGGAGGGGGCTCGGGGGGCGCGCCAAGCTTGGCCGAGAAAGCCACAGGCTGTAACAATGTATGGCAACAGAACGAGGTGTGGGGTACAGACCCAGCACAGCTGCAGGAACCAAGCACACAGACAGGACAGCCAACACACTAATTAGGCCGGCAAGGGCACGATGTTGCCAACAGGGAGAGGTGGGAGGTGATGACATGAGGCATGCAGATGCAGCCTGCATGCCGGGCGCATGCCAGGCCATGCACAAGACTCCAAGCTGGGACAGCAGGTGCACTCCATAGCGCAGCCCCACCGGCCCGACCTACCCACCCTGCAGGGGATGGCCCAGCCAGCCAGGGGTGGGGCAACACCCATCCCATCCTAGATCTGGGCCACCTGCGGCCCCCCCGGGCTCACCACACCATGGAGCGGGACAGGTTGGGCGCCTGCGGGATGCACCTAGCGCTCTGTGCCGAGTGTTACCATGCCCACACTGATCAGCTGCGCATCCTGACCACTGAGGTGCACCTGGGTGTCCACCTACAGGTTACCATGGCCTGGAGTGCAGCAGGGCCCACCATGGTTGCAGGTGCTCCCTAGGCCGTCTCAGGGCTCAGCGGTTGTCTGGGGCGGACCGACAGGCCATGAGTCATGGCCAGCCCAGGGCTGTGGCAATCCGCAAGGCAGCCGGGCACCTCCAATGGAGGAGGGAGACCATGCGCTGGGCCGTCCTGCTCACTATGTCCATTGCCCAGTGGTTATATGTCATGGAGCAGGCACAGGGCTGGTGGTCCCGGGCGCTGGCTCAGTGGGACAAGGCAGCCTGGAGGGCACACTTCTGGATGGACAAGCTCACCCTCCTGCAGCTCACGGAGCTGCTCACGCCCTGACTGGAGCGGCAGCACACCCCCATGAGGAACCCCATCCCCATGATCCAGTGGGTGGCCATCGGGGTCTGGGCCCTGGCAACACCTGACTCCTGCCTGTCTGTCTCACAGCACTTCGGTGTCAGGGTGAGCACTGTTACCTGTATCCACCGGGATGTCTGTGAGGATGTGGAGGGCATTCTCCTGGACCGGGTGATCCAGCTGGTGAATCAGGGGCCAGTGATGGCTGGCTTCGCAGCAGGTGGGTTTCCCAACTGCATGGGTGCCGTGGATGGCACCCACATTGAGATCCTCCGCCCCTTCACGGGGAAGGCCACGGAGTATGTCAACAGGCACAGGTATCACTCCCTGCAGCTGCAGGCTGTGGTGGACCACTGGGTGAGGTCACAGGCAACTCTGGGCCCAGCCACGATGCCCAGATCATGACCATCTCCCCCTTCTATGTCCGGATGTACCGCGGGGACTTTGCATACATGGGGATGGTCTGGATAGAGGGGGTGCTGATGCCCCCTTGTATCCTGGGGGACCAGGCCTACCCCCTCACCTGGTGGCTGATGAAGGTATACCCGGTTGCCCAGACCCCGGAAGAAGCACTGTACAATTCCCGCCTGTGTGCTAGCAGGACCGTGGTTGAACAAGCATTCGGGGCCCTCTAGCAGCGCTGGAGGAGCCTCGCCAGTCATCTGGACTACACGGTGGAGACCTCAGCCCTCGTGATCGGTGCCTGCTGTGTGCGAGACCAATGGGGCTGCCCTCAAATGCCCCATGCCTACCCACCCTCCCAGCCCCGTGCCTCTGTACGTTAATGCGGACAACCTGAGGGAGTACCGTTAGGCTAAGCACATTTGTGCCACCCTAGCCAGGCACATCAGCTAGGAGGTCGAGGCGTGAGACCACACACTGCCTGACCCACCCCCGTTGGGTCCTGGGGTGTTCCCTAGTCTAGCCCCTATACGGGTGCTGTCTACCCCACCACCACTGGGCCCTTGAACAGACCACAGGAGGTGGTAGTGTTGTCCGTGCATTTATTTTATCAGCCGCTGACATGTGCCACCATCACCACCAACACCCCTCCAGTGCATCATGCCCCCCTCCCTCATACCGACTCCTGCGGTCTGCCGGGGGTGCCCGCTTGGAGGTCCCCCGTGTTAAGCGGGGGGCCACGATGAAGCGGGCGTTCTCGGTGGTAGGGCTCCCCCACCGTCTGTGTCCCCAATGGTGTCCTGGGAGGCCTCAGTGTCCAGAGGGGCAGGCAGTGGTGGGAGGGAGGGAGGACCCTGGACCCAAGGGGGCCCCCTGGGCGGCTGCTCCCTCCGGAGGCCTATAGGGACTGGGAGGCAGATGTGGGACCTCTTCTGGCATGGAGGCAGCTGGGGCAGCTGAGGGGGGCAGTGGGGGCACAGAGGGGCCCAGCCCAGGGCCCTGGGAAGGTAGGGTGCCCGGCGGGGCGGTTGCCATCACATAGGCACACATAGTGCCCGCATGCAGGAGCAGAGAGGTCCCAATGTCATGGGACCTGTCCATCTTGGCGGAATGCTCCCGTACCATCCTCATGATGGCCTGTTCCAGCTGCCCAAATGCCACAACCTGCCTGCTGTGCTCCTGGCACTCCCGCCTCTGCTCCAGGTGCACCTCTGCTTGGAGCCTCTGGTCTCTTGCCTCCACCCGCTCCAGGAAGCACTCTATGTCTGCCTCCATGCGGTCCATGGCCACGATCATCCACTCACTCTGTTCTGTGGTGGTCCGGATGATGTCCTCCACCTGGTCCTCCCTCCAGCACCATGCCCGTGCCTGGTGCTCCCTCATCCTCTGGGCTGGGGGCATAGGCATGGGTTGCTGTGGCCCCTCTGGCTGTCCTGTAGGGTACATGGTTAGTTGTTTGCTGCCCCAGGAAGCCGCAGCAAGACCTGGGTCCCCCTCCTGGCCTCCCTGGGCCCCTCCCACCCTGCCTATGTGCCTCACCAGGGTCGTCCAGCTGCTGCCTAGGCTGCTCTGCACCGGCCTCCTCGCCTGCCTGCCTATGGTTCTGGGGCATTCCATGCCCTGTGGGGGTATATGGGGGTGGTTGGTGGGGGGCTGTTGGGTTGGCCAGGCACCCCCCGTCCCCAGCCCCGGACCAGGTTCGTGGGGTGTCAGGGGAGGGGGCCTGCCCCCTGCTGACCCGTCCACAACCCTCCCCCTTGGCCCAGGTCTGTCCCCCCATCCCATCTGATTGCTTTCTCTCAATGTCTGTCTTCAATACCTCCAAGACCTGCCCCTCTGTGTTGCTGTGCTCCCCCTGAAAACATTGGCTGAGGGTGATGAGGGTGCCGGCCTCAGAGTCCAGCTGTTTGGCAAAGGTGTGGGGGATCTCCGGGCTGCGGTCCGGGGGGGAGGCTGCCAGTCTCTGAAGTCCCAGGGTGTTCCTCCTGGGTGTCTGTGGCCCTGGGGTGGGTGCCCTCTTGGGGGGCAGCGAGGGGAGGAGGTACCTCAGCCCACTCCCTGCCCTGGACCACGGTGTTCCCCATGAGGTTTGGGGCAGCAATTGATCCCTTCATGTGGAGGATGTGATCCAGGGCATCATAGAAGGGAGCGGTCCGGGCTCCATGTCCGGACCGCTGGTTGTTGTCCCGTATGGCCTTGTATCCCCTCTTTAGCTCTTTGGCCTTGGAGCAGCACTGTGCGATGGTCCGGTGATGCCCCGCTGCCCCTATTTCCCACACTATCTCCCAGAACACATGCTCATTTCTCTGATTGAGCATGAGCTCCAGCTGATGCTCCAGGGTGTCCCAGATGCGGATAAAGTCCCGGGTCTCCCGGAGCTCCCACTGCCCCCCTCGGTGGTACGGCCTTCTCCCCCTTCTCTCCTCTGGTTCCACATCCTCCTCTTCCACCTCCTCATGCTCCTCCTCCTCTGCCTGGCCAGGGCCCATGTCCTCCGGGGGCTCGGGCTTCCGGGCCCGTTTGCGTGTCTGTGGGACACAAGGGGTGTGTGTGTTTGTTTGGTGGTCTGCCCCTGTCCCACATTCCTGTCCCTTCCCCCCACCTGCTGGGTGCTCGGTCCCCCACCCCCCTTGGTGCCCCTGTGCTTCCGGGTCCGCTCCCCCTTATTCCCCTTACCCGTTTCCGGGGTGCCTCCTCCCCCGGTCCGGTCAATGTCCCCGGGGTGACCTGTACCGACTGTTGCTGCTGTTGATGCTGTCCCTCCACCTCCTGCATGTGCAGCACAACCACCTCCTCCCCCGCCTGCGCCTCTACCTCCGCCTCCTCCTGCCTCACTCTCTCGCCCTCTGCTCTCCTCTGCCTTCCGCCTTGCTCCATCCCGCCACATCCACCTGCTGCTGTCTCCCTCCGTGGCCTGTGTTGTTGCTGGTTGCCTTACAGCAACGTTGCATGGTTTTCCCCAAGCTGGGAATCATTTTCTTTGATTCCAGCCGGTGGTTGCTGTTCAGATGTTACTTTTTTTTGTTTCCCATTGGGAATCTCTTTGACCATGCTTTTGAAGATGGTCCAGGTCGGAGGTCCGGAAGCATGGTTGATTTTCACCCCATGTGGGTACTGACTGTGGTGAACATCTGGCGACCACCGAACAGATGTTCAGGGCGCTTTGACCCTGCTGCAGGATTGACCATGGTTTACTGTGGTTGAGCGTGATCTCGTAACGGCTGAAAATATCCTTTGTGTCTTGATTATATTGTAATCTCCATGAAGCAGGGACTGTCTTTATGTTGTGTGTATCTGGACAGCGCTGTGTACGACTTGTAGTGCTATAGAAATGATAAATAGTAGTATGTAGGAGGATGAAGCCTTTGTTTGTAATGTCTGAAAACAAATGTTGTTGGATCTATATATACATGGAACGTGTGATGTATTACCAAATGAACAGAAACAACGTATGGATTTCCAGTTGTGACTGACATCTTGATCAAAGGAGCTCTTCCCTATAAGAGCCTGCACTAAACCTTTGTGGGGCTCTTCCTCTGGGCTCTTTGGTTCTCAGTCTCCTAGGTGTACCTCTGTCTATAGCCATGAGGGGCTTCACCCAGACCTTGTACTCTTTTCTTTAACAAACCTTTGTCTGTATCTACTGTGGCTACATGGACTCCTATGTGACTCCCACATCAGCACAGTCTCTACAGACTGACCCCTCCAACTTTGAGCAATGCAGAGTTAAGGCACTGAATCTCCACGTTCTTCCTACTAAGCCCATACACCTATGTTCAGGACCTACTGGAAACATGGTTCCTGACATCTTATAATACCACCTCCATTTACATTTTTCCAAGTACTTTCTCTATACATAAGATTATGCTCTGTTTCAATTTCCTAGTTTATTTTTAGTTCCTGCAAGTCTAGCAAGTTGTCACAAAATCCTTGCTGCTGTGGCATTTAACGCCTTCTCGTGGATTTTTGTCTTTTTGACGAATGAGACAAGTTTATAGTTATCCAGTTTATAGGCTCTAAATATTGCATTTAAACCTAAAGACAGATTGTAACTAACCCTCTGAAAACATTGTTACACAGTCAAGCCTACTCAAGAAGCAGATGGCTTCATTTATAACTGACAGTTATATCCTGCTGCGTTAGAAACTTGTAAATTCACCTAGCTGCAAACTATAATTATATAATTATGGAACTCCCTTCCCCGGGAGGCTCATCTCAACATGGTCCTGAGTATTTTCCAGAGCAATGTAAGACTTTTTTTTATTTGTCAAGACATTTGGCAGGTGGGAATAGAGTTTTATGTGTTGTTGGCTGCCCTTTGGCATAGTATAAGATATACATTTAAATAATTAAAATATTACCAGGACATTTTTTGTGCTTTAGGATTAAAATAAATAATAATAATAATAATAATAATAATAATAATAATAATAATAATAATAATTAATAAAGATTTTGATGCTTTAGCAGTATATATGTTCAGTAACCACCTGATACTGCAACATGATTATGATTTTTATTATTTTTGATATATCTATTTATATACTGCTAGCAATGTGCCTGGCAATGAATTGGCATGGAGACAGGTTCCTGTCCCAATGAGCTTATGGCCTAGAATGGACAAGGGAAGTGGAGACAAGAGTGGAGGGAACATAGAGAGAGATGAATATTCATACAGTTAGCTAGTTAGTTAGTTTGTTCAATTTTTACCCCACCCTTCCCAAATCTGGCCACACAGAACACATTACAGTGGTCTAGCCTTCAGATGATGAAAGCATGGATGACGGTGGCCAGATCTGAGTCAGAAAGAAAAGGCCGCAGCCTCCTCACCAGATGAAGTTTGTGAAAAACGCTCCTGGCCACTGCCACAATCTGACAATTCAGGCTCAACAAGGTATCCAGAAGGACTCCGAGGCTGCAAACCTGACTGACCAGAGGGAGTTGGACTCTGTCAATGACAGGAATCCCAATTCCCCCCAAGATCACATGGCCGGCCAACCATTATCACCTTGGTCTTGTCTGGATTCAGCTTCAATTGGCTCATCCTCATCCAGTTCCAGACAGCAGACAGGCATCAGGTAAGCACCAAGACTGCAGGGTCTGGGTCAGATGAAAAGGAAAGGTAGAGCTGAGTGTCATCAGCATATTGATGGCACTTCACCCCAAACCTCCAAATGACTTCACCAAGCAGCCTCATATACACATTGAACAAGATGGGGATACAGAATACAACCCTGAGGGACCCCACAGGGGAGGTTACAAGAGGATGATGAGCAATCACACATCACCACTCTCTGGGACCTCCCTGACAGGAAGGAATGGAACCACTCAAAAGAGGTCCCGCGCACCTCTGCGAGATCCCACAGTCCTGACAACACCTCATGGTCAACTGTATCAAAGGCCACCAAAAGATCTAACAGAATCAACAAGGTAGAATTCCCCCTGTCAATCTCCAGGCACAGGTCATTGACCAAGGCCAAGCACAGTCTACGCACCATGCCCAGGACGAAAGCCCGACTGAAATGGCTCCAGGAATCTGATGAAGTGAAGATGAGCCTGGAGCTGTTGGGAGACCACCCGTCCAATAAACTTCCCTAAAATGGAAAGGTTAAAGACAGGCTGATAGCTGTCCGGGGCATCAGCATCCATAGATGGGTTCAAAAGCAGGGGATGGACAACCACAGTTTTAAGAATGCCCAACACCCAACCCTCCCGAATGGAGGCATTGACAACTCCAGCCAGCAACAGCTCCAATGTCTCCCGGCTGGCTTTCACGAGCAAGAATCTAGTTCACAACTGGTCTCCCTCACTGCCCCAAGTACCTCCCCCACATCGATGGGTGATACTGATTGAAACTGATCCAAATAAATAGGACAAGACTGAGTTTCCATAACTTCAGACTCTGATTCCACAGGTAAAATGGCAGTCCCCAAGTTGTGGTGAATACGAGCGATTTTGTCTGCAAAGTAATTAATAAAAATGTCACAGCAGCTATCCTCCAGCACTAGATGACTCCATTTCCAGGCAGAGGCAGACTGGATTAATCAGGCCCACTACCACCCGGAACAGGTCAACTGGATGAGACTTTGCAGACGCTATGATAAAAGAGAAGAAAGTTTTCTTCACTGCCATCACAGCCACATTCTCAGCATGAAATAGAGAAAATGCAGGTGCATGTGCTTAGCTTATCTATGAGGAGAGGGTGTGGGATCCTGGAGGATATAAGGTGAAGCATCAATGAGAAATCTTTTGTGGTGAGGTGGGAAAGTCAGGTGGAAAAGGTAGGTCTTTAGGAGGGATAAGATTCACCTTCTTTTGAACCACCATTCACAAGACACCCAGTTATCCACAGTCTTCAGACTTCTAATAGAGCTAAAAAGACAATCCTACAGCATTAAAGCAAGTGGAGGATTGTTCCCCATCTTTAAAATACAATAATTAAATCCTCTATATAGGCCCAACCTCAAAAATGTTTAGACTTATTGATGGAACCTAGTCCATAACAAGTAATACAGAAACATATTGCACCATAACTGAATAGACTGTGCTCGATCTTTGACACTTGCTAGCAAAGGCAGGGTTTCTGCAGGACATAGAGGTTCATACCCATATTCCCTGCCATAGAACTAAAGGTGTGCACGAGGGGCCCATGTCATTTTCATTTTTTCGTTTTCGTTATTGAAATCTGTCATTTGCGTTTTCATAAATATCAATTTTTCATTTTCGTTTTTGCTTTTCTTTTCGTTTTCCTTTTGTTTCAATGGAAAACACATTCTCAGCTGTAACTGTTTTGTGTTTCATTATATTTGCCTGAAACCTGGAGGGATTGTACCTCCTATGGAAGTCATTAAGTGTACCAAATTCCTAAAGGATTGGATAACGGAAGCTAATTTTAGAAGCAGTTGAATTATATTATTTTGCACAAATCTTCATATACGTTCTTAGCTGTAACTTTTTTGCCTCTCATTTAATGTAGATGAAACTGGGCACATTTACACTCCTTTCTGTATTTACTATCTATCTGCCAACTTTCAGAAGGATTGAATAAATGGTCCTGGTGGTATAAGCAATTAACTTATAAATGTATGTCTAACTGTAACATTTTTATAGTCCAACCAGTGTACATGACATTTGGCAGGAATTTACATCACACTTTCATAATCATCTCTCTGCCAAATATCAGAAAGATGTAATAAAGGGTCATAATTGTTTATGCCTGAACAGCATATGCAGAGAAGGAGCCTATGCCAGGAATTCTCTTACGTATCATTGTGGTATAAGATCGGTTTGTGATGCCAATTGGCCAGCACAAATGTCAATGAGATATCCTCATTCTGTGTTGTGACCATCCCAACATCTCTCCCCCACTTTTACTGGGAACTCAGAAGCATCTGTTTAGGAAAGAGCCAATAGAGATTCTCTTATGTCCTCTGTCACAGTGCTGCAGGATGTGATTGTGATGATAATTGGACAGCCTGGATGTGTAAACTATGTCTCCTGATTTCTGGGATGCTATCCCTAAAGTCCCAGTTATGTCCCTTAAGCCCACCTGAGGGCCGCCCCCTATGCCCGCCTCGAAGCCACTACTGACTGGTCCTGTAAAGCTAGAAGCATGCAGTAATTGCCCAGTGAATGTTTCTGTCAGTCTTTTGGGTTGCTCCACAACCTCCCTCCTACAGTCTCTCTCCCCCTGCCATGCCAGGTGCCTGCCTCTGACTGACACTACATGTGCTGCTATTTATCTGAATAATGGTCTTCAAGAGGACAACTTCAATTGCTTATAAAATTGGGTCTCTGTATCACATTGTCCTGTAGTTTGGCAGAGATGACAGGGAAGGTATGTGATACATTCCTGCCAAATTTCTTGTAAAGAGGATAGAATATACAAGTGTTATCACTGGAAATGTACTTTCAAGTTAATGTCTTATACCATCAGGACCCTTTATCCAATCTTTCTGACAATTGGCAGGAGTGTTAAGCTTGTAGAGGAACATAATAGTCACAGGTTTCATGCAAATTGAATGGAAGATAAAGATGTTGTAGCCATGAATGTGTATGGAGCTTTTCTTAAAATAGCAACATTCAATTGCTTCTATATTTGGTTCCCTTTATCTAATTGTTTCGAAAGTCGGTACACATAGTGCCCTCCATTGGGGGTATGACCTTGAAAGCCAAGGGTGGGATGGGGATTGTTTCCTGTAGCTCAGGGGTGGGGAACATTTTCCTTCCCAGGCGCCACTTTAAAAATTAGCACAAGCTCTTAGGGCGACATAGAATTTGGAGGCAGAAGTGCCCCCAGGAAGAGGAAGATCCAGCTCATGGTTCTGTGCCATGGAACCATCGCCTGTCAATGTCCTCATCTTGGCTTCCTTTCCCTGAGTTCAGTTTTTCAGTGCTTGGGGGTATGAACTGGATCCAGGTTTCAGATCTAGGAATTGGAATGGAGTCACATAAATACTAGTCACAGGCTGCATTTGGCCCTGGGCCTGACATTCCCCACCTCTATCCTAGCTTTTCCACCTCTTCAGTTCCTGCCTTCTTGCCCCCTCAGGCTGGCTCCCTGCTTCTGCCTCTACTGGCAGTGTACCTTTTAAATACAGATTTAAGTAGGTCTTTCATGGTTGGAAAGTTTTAACAGGGCTAATATTTTTGAAAATCTGTGACGCTTCTTTCTCCTTTTTGTAACAGCTCTGAAGTCTGCTGATCCAGGCCCATAGCCAAGAGGAAGAGATGGCAAGAAGAGTTCACTGCCAAGTTTTTGTCTTAGCCTCTTCTAAGGAGCAATTTGTAAGTTTCTTAAAACAACGGGGTTCCACAGACCTGTGAGCAAGGTTACTCAGAGACAGCAGAAAATATGCTTTAGCACATAGTCAATTGACTGATCCATTTATAAACACATTCGTAATTTTAGCAAGCAAGCAAAATGCCTATTGTATTATTTTAACGTGATACATATAGACTTTCTGCCCTCTCAAGACTTTTTTGCCCTTTCCCTGTTTTTTTCTGTCTAGCTATGGACCTGTGTTGAGCTCAATTGACAACTTAAATCTCTGTGTGTTACTGTTAGGTTTTGTACCAAGAAGATTTATTTCAGTCGAGTTGGTGTAACAAGGCATCTTTTATGTCCACTGCCTGCAGAGAGGTGCTTGGATGAGGATAGCTAGAAAATTTCTAATACAATAAGGAAGGGCAATAATTATCTTTTAAATCTGTTTCTGTGCTCTCGCTGGATAGGAGCAAAATTGTGGGGAGACAGGTTTTCTCAATTACTGGGCAAATAGCAAATTCAGCTAAGCCTCACCCGTATGTTTTATAGCTACATCAGTCATTCTTGTTCAACTGGCCATACAATATTCATCCAAAATACCCATAAAAGATTGACTGGAAAAAAATCCCATTTTTTTAATCTGACCCAAGAATGTTTGTCTTAAATTGCTTTAGACTGAGAAATTTTCATTGTGATCAGGACCCAAGAGATATGAAAGGACCATAAAGTACAGATCATAATGTGAGTTTATAAGCCAGGCTTCTACTTAATTTAAATTATAGTGGCAGCGTAAGAAATTGTGGCTTACCAATTGAATTATTAGGCCTTGGGTCAAATGCTTTCTTTCCACTGCTGGCTTTGCATACCTTGGGCCCCTTGGAAAGAGTTAAAAGCCGTACAAATACATTTCTTGTAACTCATCATTAGAGAAACATAAAATGTCATTATCAGACATAAAAACAAGCACTGCTGACGTCTCGCACGAAGAAGCAGCGAATGCGTTTCAACACCAACTCCATTTCAAGTTCTTCTTTGTTCCTGGATTCATGCCAGCATTTAAATCTCTGCCTGGAGCTTCTGCTTCTAAGAGGTGAGAGCATTTAACAACCCTATTGGAAATTGGAGTGTGCCTTGTGATTGGATCAGATGGGCTGAGTATAATTCTTTGAATTATAATTTCTTAGGCTGGACATCACAAATCACAATTACAAATACCGTTAAGACTTAATCTTTTTTTAAGTTCAGAGATGTATCTGCTCGACTTTTGAAGCATAATGATAACTTTACAAAAGAGGATAGACTACAGCAGATAAACTAGGCTGCATAATCTTTTGACATATCTGTTTGGCGGTGTTTTTAAAAGATTAAAATGACAGAAAAAGCCTTGTTTAAATCCAATAAGCTCTAGAGTTTAACCCAGATGTCTAATACCAGCGTTCACTATACTGGCAGAAATATCAAGAGGGAAAATCAAAGAGGAAAGCATTTTAGTTTTACTATTTTTTATGTTAAATTAAACTTGAGTGGTTCTGTTTGTACTGATGTTAGCACGGTTTGTTTTCTCTTCTTTAAATGTGGGTAATGGTTTGCGTGGTGCTTCTGGATTTCTGTACGAGACTGAAGTGAGCATAAAAGGTAGGACATCAGGGCTATTATAATGAGGGAAGCCTCTATTTTTCTCATTATAATGGGCCTTGTTTCCTACGCCTTTTATCCATTAAGGACTCTCTTCTGCCCACACATATGTCCCAGGTGTTTCAGAATTTCAACTGACTGAAATTAAAAGTGAAGCTAAATACAGCCGTTCGTTCGTTTGTTCGTTTGTTCGTTCGTTCGTTCATTCATTCAAATTACCCAAAATGTCTGCATTGCCATCAATAGATCGTGGTTAAGCGAGAGCAAGTGTGTTATTTGGGAGAAAGGTCGCTTGGCCACTAGCGTAGAGAAGATGGACACAAGGGCATAGCTAAGTGGGGATGGGCCCTGTTCAGAAGATGGACTGGGTCCTCTGCTGGGGTACTATAATCCAGTATGCATAGGTATTCTACATCGGTATGGGGCCCCAAGTACATGGGTCCTGGTGCGGCTGCACCTCCTGCACTTATACATACACCCTGACTGGAGGAGAAGAAAGGATCGTGTAAGACAGTGTGTACGGTCACACGAGATAGTAACCCACATTGAGCCACCTTAGTCCACATCAGAGCTGAATGAGAATCCTTTTTTGTTTTTGAGAGATATCTCATACAATTGCGTGCAGGGGACCAAAGCCTTGCTGAGATCTCAGCCCCAATATGAAATCTTGCACGATATTTATATTATTTTATTTATTGCATTTATATCCTGCCCCTCCTGAACACAGCTTGGGGCGGCTTCCAACAATATAAAACAATATAAACATTTTAAAACAGATAAAAAATTCACTATCAAAAATTACATAAAAACAGGGCCCAAGATACATAAAACAATACTAGGATAGGGGAGATAAAATGCCCTCCCCCCCCCCCCCAAACGCCTGGGCAAACAACCAGGCTGTGCACCTTTTCCGAAAAATCAAGAAGTTTGGGGCCAGACGAGTTTCCTCCGGCAGGGAGTTCCAAAGGCGCGGCGTGGCCACCGAGAATGCCCTCTCCATTGTGGCACCCGGCTTAACATGGGGGACCTCCAAGAAGGCACCCCCGGCAGACTGAAGGAGCCACTCCAGGGCACGGAGGGCAAGGCGGTCCCTGAGGTATGAGGGGCCGAGACCATGCAGGGCTTTGTAAATCAATACCAACACCTTGAACCTGGCTCGGCATGATATCGGCAACTAGTGCAGAGCCCAGAGCACAGGTGTTATGTGCTCCCGTTGACCCATCCCCAAAAGGAGGTGGGCTGCCGCATTCTGCACTAGCTGCAGCTTCCGAACCAGGCACAAGGGAAGCCCCACATAGAGCGCATTGCAGTAATCCATGAAGGCATGGATGAGGGAGGACAGGTCCGGTCTGGAGATGAACGGACGCAGCCTCCGCACCAGACACAACTGGCGAAAGGCAGCCTTTGTGACTGCCTCCACCTGCTGCTCCAGGCGGAGCTCTGCGTCCAGCACCACCCCCAGACTCCGGACCTGTTGAGCTACTGGAGGGCGCACTCCTCCGATAAGGGTGGCCAACACCTCCCTCGCTCTCCCCACCACCATCACCTCCGTCTTATCGGGGTTAACTTCAGTCTGCTCTGCCACATCCATTCCGCCACGGCCTCCAAGCACTGGGATAGCACCGAGATAGCAGGGTATGGGTCCGTTGAAAAAGAGAGGTACAGCTGAGTATCATCAGCATATTGGTGACAATGCACCCCATACCCTCTCATGACCTCCTCCTTCTTCTTTTTCCTCATGACCTATCTCTTCTTTTTTTCTTTTTTTTTAAAGGAACTGCACATGTGCAAAATGGCCACTGGGGCCATTCTGCACATGCACGGCCCTTTTCCAAAATGGTGCCAGCAGCGTCACCGCCATTTTGGAAAAGGCAGCCAGTCTTTAAAATGCACAAAATGACTACTGCGCATGTGCAGAACGGCTGCCCCTTTTCAAAATGGTGGCAACATTGCCTGTACCATTTTGGAAACTGCATCCACCGAACTCCCCTGACAGTCATTTTGCACATATGGGTTTCTCCCCCCTTCTCGTGTTTCTCAGTGTGGATGCAGCCAAGACGCTACTGCTTCTAGACTTGTTCTTATTTGTCAGAATGAGCCAAGAACAGTGACTCCATCAGGAAACACAAGAATGATGAGAAGGAGTTTCAGCCCTACCCGACATTAGCCGATGATACATCTGACTGTCAGACCAGTGCTGCCAGATGTTCACCAACTTCAGCCCTGGAGTGGGCGGCCAGCTTCTATATGACACATCCACTGGAAAAGATGATGTCACATCATGGGCTACTGTTGCCCCACCCAGGCCAACAGGGAGTAATGGACCTCCTTCCTTCTGGCTAGTCCATGCAGCCCTGTGCCAAGGCAAGGTCCAAGGATCAGGCCCCAAAGGAGCATACTCATCCCAGCTAGAAAACAGCTGATTGGAGGTCCCAGAGGACCATTCTTACCCTAGCCCCCAAACAGCTGATTGGGAATGGGAGGGTCTAGAGGAGAGGGCATACTCTCCTTGCCTGCTAAAAGTTGTTTATTATTATTATTATTATTATTATTATTAACAAACATTTATATAGCACCAGCAGTGTACCTGGCACTTTACAAAGTAATAAAATAGACATGGTCCCTGCCCCTAGGGCTTACAATCTGAGAGACAGGAGCTGGGGGAGAGACTTAGGAAGGGGAACAGAGGGAGAGACAAGGGGTCTAACATTCATGAAGATGCGAGGTCTCAAGTGCACGTACTTGGCTTGGTTACGATGAGAATGACAGCAGGCAGGTCCATGTTGCAAGGATAAGGGTAAACCGATCGTAGGTATAGGAATAGTGGCTCAGCAGGATAAAGAGTCAGACAGAGCAGAGCGAAAGAGGTGAGTTTTAAGGAGAGATTTGAAGGTATGAAGGGAGGGGGCAAGGCGGATGTGGACAGGGAGGGAGTTCCAGGCATGGGGGGCAGCAAGTGAGAAGGGACGAAGGCGCTTAGGGGAGCAGGGAAGGCGTGGAAGGGTGAGAGAAGGGACAGAGGAGGAGCGAAGTGCACGGGCTGGAGTATGGAGGGCGATAAGTGCAGAGAGGTAGGGGGGAGCAAGGTTGTGAAGAGCTTTATAGGTGAAGACTAGGAGCTTGTGCAGGATTCGTTCAGGAAGGGGAAGCCAGTGAAGCGAAGAGAGGAGGGGCTGCACATGGTCGAAGCGACTGGCGAGGTAGATGACCCTGGCAGCAGAGTTTTGGACAGAGATGAGGGGAGAAAGGTGAGACCGGGGAAGGCCAGTGAGAAGGAGGTTACAGTAATCGAGGCGAGAGATGACCAGAGCATGAACAAGAGTTTTGGCAGACGAGACAGAGAGAAAAGGGCGAATCTTAGCAATGTTATGGAGGGAGAAGCGACAGGATTTAGCAACAGAGTCAATGTAGGGTTTAAAAGAAAGGGGTGAGTCAAAGATGAAGCCTAGGCTACGGGCTTGGGGGACAGGCAGGATGGTGACTCCATCAATAGTTATTGACAGTGAGGAAGGAGAGGAAGGATGAGGGGGGAAGATAAGGAGTTCAGTTTTAGCCATGTTGAGTTTGAGTTGACGTTGAGACATCCAGGTAGAGATGTCAGAGAGACAGTTGATGAGACGAGCTTGAACAGAGGGAGAGAGAGAGGGAGTAGAGAGATAGAGTTGAGTGTCATCAGCATAGAGGTGGTATTGGAAGCCATGGGAGGCAATGAGTTTGCCTAAGGATGAGGTATAGATCGAGAAGAGGAGAGGGCCAAGAACAGAGCCTTGAGGAACACCAACTGAGAGGGGGAAGGAGGAGGAGGCGGAGTTGGAGAGAGACACATTAAAGGAGCGGTCAGAGAGGTAGGAGGAGAAACAGTTATGGACAGAGCCACAAAAGCCAAGGGAGTGAAGGGAATCCAGCAAGAGTGAGTGGTCAACAGTATCGAAGGCAGCAGAGAGATCAAGGAGGACAAGAATGGAATAGAGACGTTTAGATTTAGCCACCAGAAGATCGTTGGTGATCTTAGCGAGAGCAGTTTCAGTAGAATGAAGGTGGCAGAAGCCAGATTGGAGGGAGTCACGGGAGGAGTTGGAGGATAGGAAGTCAAGGCAGCGGGAGTAGACAGCACGTTCAAACAGCTTGGAAACAAAAGGAAGGAGTGAGACAGGACGATAGCTAGAAGGGTCAGAGGGGTCAAGAGTGATTATCAACACACTTCTCCAATCAGCTGTTTAGCAGGTGGGGAAAACGTGCATTCTCCTCTGGCTCCCCTCCCCCAATCAACTGTTTAGCAGGTGGGGAAAGCGTGCACTCTCCTCTGGCCCCTCTCCCCCAATCAGCTGGTTAGCGGGCGGGGAGAGCGTACATTCTTCTCTGCCCCTCTCCCAATCAGATCAAATAGGATAGGTACCAACATACTGAAAGAAAAGGGGAAAGTGAGGATGCAATAAGAAAGCATTAAAAACAGAACAATCCATCTCCCTTCATCTAGAGGTACCCAAAACCTGTAGCTAATAACTCTAAGCCCACTGGTGGTACATGTAAAGCTGAAAAGAACATGCCTGGTAAAGTATGCTGCTCAATGGCGACTCAGTCGGGACTTCTGACCAAGCAAGGCATGCTGCTTCTTGTTTACTCAGACATCACCTCCCAACAGGACATTTGCAGATTTAAATCCAAATTATTAACCAAACGTTTCCCCCCTAGCAGTGCACAACACGTCCTCACACCTGAGTTCACACACACACATACACACACACACACACACACACAAAGCACCAAGGTTACCATACATTCACTACTGCAAATGTTACACCTGCCACTACAGTTCCTCCTGCTTGTCATAGAATCTAGTGCTGAAACTCAGTCCTCGGTTTCCCCTGGAGAACGGTACTCAACCCGGTTTTCCAAGTTGCAAAATTTCAAGGAATGGCCCCGAAACTTTGGAACTCAGAAAGTCCTTGTCCAAGTACAGGTTAGGGAACCAGAGACCTCCAAGGGGAGGAAGTTCCATTTGGCCCTTCTGAGCATGCCCAGTTTTTTTCTTTTTTTTTTTCAAACTTACCTGATCTGGAGGAAGCCACACATTGCAAGAGCTCCTTTGGAGGGTGAGTACTCTATCCCTCAGCCTCGCTAGGCCGCTGCTCCCCCTTTCCTGGCTCCCACTGGCTACGGAGAGAATAGGCCAGCGGGGGCCAGGGAAGGGGGGTGGAGGCCTAGCGAGGCTGAGGGATAGAGTACTCATTCTCCAGAGGAGCTCTAGCAATGTGTGGCTTCCTTCAGATCGGGTAAGTTTGGAAAAAAAAAAAAAAACCTGGGCATGCTCAGAAGGGCCAAATGGAACTCCCTCCCCTTGGAGGTCTGCCTAAACCTGAACCTGCTCATCTTCCAGAAAAGCTTTAAGACCTTTTCGTTTGACCATTCATTTGGCAGGCAGAGACAGGGTTGGGCGGGATTGGGTGGAGAGGTTGGGAGAGGGTTTTGGGGGTTAGTTGCTTTTATATGTTTGTATGTGTTTTGTAAACTGCCCTGAGCCTTATTGGAAAGGGAGGGGCAAAACATTGATAAACAAATAACTTTTTAAAATAGAAACAAGAACATGTGGGTAACATATAGACCTTCAGTGAAGAGCAGCTCAGCCCCTAAAGAGAATATTTGTTTCATTCAACATCAGAAAATAATGACAGTAATATTTCCCTTTTTTCTAATGTGTGAGTCTGTGTTTGTTCATAAAATGTTCCTGGGTTAGGAGAAGACCCATTCTGCCATTTTGTATAGGGCCCCAGCTTCCCTGGATCCAGCACTGCCCCCAAGTACCATCACTTCCACACCCTTATCACATGCCGTATCTCTTCCCATTTGTCCAACAGTCATTATAATCTCTTATAAAAACCTTGGACCCATGTTCATTGCATTTCCCCATTGATGTCGAAGGGGAATTAACTTTATCCCACCCACTCAATAAACTTTATCCCACTCACGCCCTGCACACTATCATCATCTATTTTCCTACTGAAGCCTCCCTGTCCTCACTCCCAACCTCTTCTCTTTCTGCACAGGATCTTCTCTCCTTTTTCAACAAGATTGATAAACTCCAGCTTGCTATTGCTTCCTCTCCCTCCCCCATTTCCTTCCCTGCTATTCCTCTCCTGCCTCTATTTCCTTCTCCTGAGCTTCCCTTGAAGAGGCCACATCTGTTCTCTCTTCATCCAACCCCTCCATCTGCCTCTTTCATTGACCCCATACCCTCTCGCCTCCAAACAGTAATTGCCTCCACCACTGTGCCTTCTCTGCTGTACATCATCAATATCTCCCTCTATACTGGGTCATTTACATTGGCTTTCAAACAGGCCACTATCTCCCCTGTCCTTAAGAAAGCCACTCTTGACCCCTCTGACCCTTCCAACTGCATCGCCAATTACATCTGATGAAATAACTCTGCCCATACATCTCAGACTCCAAACTTGCCACTATTATCCATGCATTCATCACTTCGAAACTAGACTATTGCAATGTGCTCTACATGGGGCTGCCCATGGTGATGGTCTGGAAGCTTCAGCTAGTGCAGAATGTGGCAGCCCGCCTCCTCACTGGGATGGACCGCAATCCGCAAAAAGTACATAACACCTGTGCTCCAAGTGCTACACTGACTGCCTATTTTCTTCAGGGCCCAATTCATGGTGGTGGTGTCCTTTCAAGCCCTTCACGGCCTAGGCCCTTCTTATCTGAGTGATCGCCTCATCCCCTGGGTCCCTGGACAGCCCCTCTGGTTGTCCGGGGGCACCCTCCTAAAAGTCCCAAAAGTATCAGAGGGTGTGGACAGACAGGAGGGCATTCTTGGTGGCTGCGCTGTCACTTCAGAACTTCATCCTGGTGGAGGTTCACGTCAGCCTTCCAAGGTAATCATAAAAGTTGGCTCTTCTGCAAAATGTTTGGCAGATTAGGAAGGGAGGGTGGGTTGGGTTTGGGCTAGTTCATGCACCGATGAGAGCCTTTTTAGCGTATCTAGAATTTAGTACTGTTTTATATTGATGTTTATATTGTTGTTTGTTTTTATATTTTATTTATATATTTTATTATTATTGTTTTGTTACATTGTGAGCTGCCCCGAGTCGCTTCAGTGAGAGGGGCAGGGTAGAAATAAATAAATAAATAAATAAAACCATCACCCCATTTCGCTCGTTCCCTTTGCTTCCAAGCTCCTGAAGTGGGCTGTCTACATGTGCTGTCTTGATTTTCTCTTTTAATTCCTTCCTTGACGCCCTTCAATCAGGCTTCCACCCTCTCCACTTGACTGAAATTGCCCTCATCAAAATTACCAATGACCTTTCTCTTAGCTAAATCTAAGGGCCTCTCCATTTTTGTCCTTCTCAATCTCTCTGCCACTTTTGATGCTGTTGACCATGGCCTCCTCCTGGACTTTAGGGATGTGTGAACATGGTTCAGAAGTTCGGAGTTCAGCCCGAACTCGGTTGGTTCGGACGACCAAACCCAAACCTGAACCAACCGAACTGAACTTGATTCCGAACTCTGAAACAACCAAACTGTTTGGTTGTTTCGGATCGGATCGGGTTCGGATGAATTTGCGTGGCAAAAACGTGTCACTGGAAGGCAAAACATGACAGGGAGGGGAGTCAGCTGAGGAGCAGACTTCCAGGCACCAGGGGCGGAGAGGCTTGGAGTAGCAGCCAGCCTGCCCAATCACCATCTCTTTTCGCCTCAGACCACTGGCTTCACAGGCTGCGATTGGCCACGGGCTAGGCTGCATGGAGCCAATGGAGCTTGCGGTGAGGTGGGTACAGCAAGTAACAAAACTCATTGACCTCCCCCCTTCCCAACACCTTCTGAGATAGTCACTGTTCCTGAAAGCAGGTGTTTCAGAAGGCTCCCTCTCCCAGCAGTTCTGAGCTCCCCAATCCATTGCCATCCTCCTCCTATTTCACCCATCCAACCCATTTACCTCTATATTATCATTTATTTAGATTATATTAGATAGATTTAGGTGTTATTTTTTGTTTTTACCCCTCCCTGTGTTCCCTGTGTTCAATCTTCCTCCCTCCCTCCCCCCTCCATTGAATCCTTTCCCTCTCCCTCTTATTCCATCCCTGATTCCCTTTCCCTGTTTTAAGTTTTGGAGTTATTTAGAGTAGGATTATTATTAGATTGATTTTCATTTCAGTTTTGTACCCCTTCCTGTGTTCTTTGTGTTTCCCCCTGTGTAATATTGTATATATAGATAGATAGTATTAGATAGATAGTTACTAGATAGATATACATAGTAGATAGCTTAGTTATAGAGATACAGTGTGTTTGTAGGACAAGGCCTTTGTAGTTATTAGGATATTCCATTTAATTCAATAGATTTTAGAATAGTTAATAGCAGTTAGATTTAGTGTAGAGACAGATATAATATTAGATTAAAAAATGGAGTTAAACTTTGTTTATAAAATCTTTGTGTGTGTTTGAATTGGAAGACATGAATAAGGGAAGTAGGAGAGGCTAGTCTGCTGCCCGTAAGACAGGCAATGGGGGCTGTGGGAGAGGTGGTGGTTGGGGCCATGCCCGTGGAGTGGCAGCAGGCAGCAACAGCAGTCTGAGCACATCAACACGCCCCAAACGCCGCAGGCCTGCTTTAGGGCAACAGACTTCAGCGGGTCAGCGTTGCCTCCTGGCAGTGCCCTCCACTGCCATGCAGGGCACTGGAAGGCCTGCAGTACATGAGGCTGCGGCTGTCTCTGCTGAGGCTGCAGGAGCAAGTGTTGCTGCTTAGAATTGGAGGCTCCAGGGCCACCAATTTCCCCCATTGTGGAGGCGATCCCCAGCAGTCCAGAGCTGGTGGATCCCACCCTGGCTGCTAGAGGCACAACCCGATACCCGGGCAATGGCAGTAGGGAGAGGAGTAGCAGCAGCAGTAGCAGTATCAGGTATAGAGGTGTGCACAGGGAGAGTGCCACAGCATGGCAGGCACGGGCAGTCTAGCTTCAGGGTCCCAGTACTCCCCTTCATGGGACATCACCATGATCGCGGACAACAGTGAGGTAGAGGCAGACACAAGTGTCGCAGAGGAGATGTCTGGATCAGAGGTGATGGCTGTCCCTCCTCCCATAGCTTTGTCATCGTCGCCACCAACAAGTTCTGCTCCTCCCAGCAGTGCTGGCAGCAGTGTGTCACCCGGGGCGGGTCAGAAGGCAGGAGGGGGCAAAAAATCCTCCATCTTGGACATTTTAAGCTGGTGCGGGCATATGGTCCCAGAGAGGTGCAGTGCACTTTGTGCAATAAGCTGGTGATGTGTGTCCAGGTGCTCACCAACCTTGAGACAACTGCAATGGTGAGGCACCTGAAGTCGTGCCACAGTGCTCTGCTGCTAAGCGGGAAGGCAGGGAAAGTGGATGCCAGCGGGTTCCCGACTGCAGCGGCCAGTCGCCCGGCTTCTTCAGTGGGCCAGCATCCTGCACCAACTGCTGCTGCGTCTAGCAGCAGGAGCAGTATGGGGGCAGAACAGTGGCAGGAGCCTCGCCAGCAGCATCAGTCCACCATGGAGGAGCTGAGGTGGGGGCATCTGCCAAGGCCATCGGGTGCTGGAGGGCAGTGTGGCTTCTTTCAAGAGAAAGCCAAGCGCCTGTTGGACGAGATGATTATGCTGTATGGGCAGCCCTTCTCAATTGAAGAGGACAAGGGCTTCCAGCGGCTGATTGGATTCCTGTCCCCCCCCCCAGATTTTCAGAAGCCCTATAGGTCCCCTGTCCAGTCCCCATTCCTGTTCCCCTCTGCTATCAACAGTTACCAGTCACCTATGCTTGAAGGTTTTTTGAGGTCACAGCTTAGGCTATCTGCCAAAATGGCCAACATCTGCCAGTACCCGCACATACATGCAAGTGGATCCAAGGCTACGACAGGTCAAAACGGGCCATGGCGGGCCAAGGTCATGTCTGTTTTTACCCTTTGTTTCACAAAGCAATCACTCTGCCAATTGGCTATACATCTGTTTTTACCCACAAATTTTATCTCACCGATGGAGAAAATGCTGTGTATTATCCATGCAAGTTAATTTTGCAGGAAAAATGTGGATGCCTATGGAGCACAGGAACCATAATTTATATGCAGGTATACGTGACCTGCACCAAATCCCATGCTAGGTGGGCTCCACCAGAGTCTCTAGGGCTCGTTCACACATAGACCCTTTTCATACAAAATGTGCCCCCCCTCACCCACATGGGCGACTGGGTGGGTGAGGGGGGGGCGTCCCTGCGCCCGCTGACAGGGATCAGTGTGTGTGTGTGTGCACGCACTCCCATGCCCCACCCATCTCCACTGATCCCCCACACATGGAGGCATTGGAGAAAACAGGTGTGGAGATCGGTGGAGATGGGTGTGCATCTGTGCGACGGGCTGCACACGCGCTGCACACCCACCGCAGCCTCCACCCATCCCCCCGCACCGCAGTTCCTTCCAGGCCTTTGTGAAAAGGGCCATAATTCTCCAAACCGCTAGGAGCCAAAACATAGTAAAAACCCTATGAGGGAGGGTGTATTGTGTGAAGGAGGTTTGCAAGGCAAGGAAACTCATGAGCTTTTAAATAAAAAACATAATTTTGTTTTGCCAAAAAAAGTTGGCAGATATAACATAACATTCTATTGGGGAACCTGGTAGAGCATATGCTATATGGGGCACAAGCACCACCCACAATTTTGCACATGGCCCCAAACCCCTAAGGATGTCTCTGTTTGTAAAGTTACTTTAAATGAAACAGTGCCTTATAAATGCAAGAGTATTATCATTCATTCCTGTTTATTAATCTTGCAAGCACTGCTTCTAAGGGCCTCCTGAACTATGGAAAGATCAGAAGCTTTGTTATACACTCTATACACTTTTAAAAATAAATAAATCCCTTTTGAGAGAAGGACTGCACATGGAGTTTGATTATGCTGCTGCTTACACCCTTGTAAATCAGATGTAACTTCATCTCCTTTTTGAGTGTACATTAATTACTACCCTTTTAAAGCCACACAACAGGAAATACCTGGCCATGTCTCTATTTAAAGTTTGAATTCCTCAATGAATATATCTTACACCAAGAGCTGTCTTAGACACCTGTCGCTGGCTGAATTCTCAACGTCTTTTAAACTACGAAATTATATCATCTAAATCTAGTCCATCGAGGTCACGCAGAGGATATTCTCCCTAGATAGAGGTCATCTCAGATATTAAACTGATTTTAGTTGAGAAGACTACAGCTGGTATGCTAATACAAGGAAGCAGAAGATACACAAGGACAAAAAGTGATGTGGAACTAAAAGGAAACAAAAATTGGGAATAGAGCCCCTTTTGTGATGGGTGTGTGAGAAAGAAAGATCAAAGCAAAGGCCTTTTCAACAATGAGCTACTGTGTTCGCTGGAAGGAAAATGATGTTCTTTAAACTAAGAAACATTCTGGTTTCACAGCATATCTTTGGGGATTAGTATATTCATCAGGAATCGGGAAACCTTTATATATTTAGGCATTCCTTCTACTGTGCATGCCACCATTACATTTGGACATTGTCCAGAACCAGCTCTTTAAAAAAAAAAAAATTAAATGCAGACATAACACACACTGACTCAATCACCTTAGAAGGATTGATTAAAAGCATTTCTGAAATGAGACACATTTTCTTTTTTTCATTTTTTTGGGAGGGTGAGGGTGGAATAAATTTGTTTACGGGCTACCTGAAAAGTCAGATGAAAGCCACTTTTCATGTTATTTCCATGTTGAGAATGCCTATTCAAATTGCTCATGCTGCCAGAGCAACTTGGCTTTTTGAAGCTAACCTGACAATCACCGGTCGTTGGGGGTGAAAAGAACTATTTTTATGCACTGAGACATTTTTAAACTTGTAAAATACACCTAACGTTTGTGGTAGTTCTCACAGTCTGTTGTATTTTTAAAGCTTTGTGATCATCTCTAAATTCAGAAGTTGCCTTTTATCAATGTTTTGGCATATCATGGCCTTTTTGTCTGTAATTGTATACGTTCAAAAGAAAATCTTATTTCTCTCTACTTCTTCCTGGTCCTCCTATTGAAATACACTTGAGAGGAGAAACCGAACAAAGCATGCACACACACCACACAATGCGTCCCTGGGGATTGACTTGATTAAAACTCTGTGCCTGAATTTCTGTTTGGTATTGCTAATTCAGACTAAATATATATTACGGTAACTTCTTCTGAGTTACAATGCCCAGCAGTGGCGTCGCATCACACTTTGGATTCCACTTGAAATCCAGTAGTCACATTTCCCAAGCCAAGTGAAAAGTGATTGGGAAATATAAAAAATATATTTTGTTTATTTCCAAATCAGACTGCTTGTTGTTATGCAAAATTAATCATTTGAGTAACACATCTTTTCCCCCACATAATCATCGAAATTTTCTGTGAGTGTAAAGGACAAAAGCAAAGGATGTTAAGATTCAGCAAGTGACAGATTTTCAGTTTGCAATATTATTATTAGATGTTTCTTAATGGGTTTGAATTCATTTTTAATAGCTGTTTTAAAGAGGGTCATCAGCTGAGCCTTTGCTTGGCCTGTTTCTGATTGTGGTAAAATGTCTCCTGATATAATGCTACTTTGAGTTCTTGACTGACTGCAAATGAACCCGCTTTTCAAGACAAGGTGTTCATGTTTGAGTAGTAGAAGGAATGAGTTTGGTGGTAGTTGGGGTGGGGGGCATGGGGAGTGGTTTATTTCTTCAATTTATTTTTAATTTCTAAATGCATCATTAGCTTGATTTTTTCTTCTTGCGTTCCAGATCACAGGTGTTTCCCATTCAGATGAGCAAGCTGACATTAACGGCATCCAACAGAGAAGTGGGCACAGAATGCCTTCTGTGAACTGCCAATAATTATTTGTCCTGGCTTTGTTTCTGGAGGTTCTACTTAAATTGGTTCAAAAGCTGGTAATCTGTTTCATCCCTGAAGATTAACCCCTTTAAAAAAAAGTTAGTGCACTTCCACATAATTGGAGAGAATAAAAGAGCTCTCTTAATATCGTTGTTAAATTAGAGAATGATTTTAAAGTGTGATAAAAGGAGCTTTCAGAAGGGCTCTCAATACATAGTGATGGTAATAAAATAGCTCTACCGATTCCCACAGCGCTCGATGCTGCAGACAATGGGATGGGTAATAATTCTAAAGTAGATAGTACCAAAAAATGTTCATTTTCAGAAAACACATATTAAAAACAAAACATGAACTGTCAGGAGTCAAAACTCTCAGGGGTTCATTCCCATAATGCTCTTTGTATTTGGGTAATGAATGGCATAAACACACTTTCTGAACATTGTGTGAAACGCTTACCACTTGCTGTGTTTCTGGAGGGTTCTCTGCTACCAGAGGCAATGGCAAGGGGGCCACCAAAAAGACCACATCAGAAAGGAACAGGGAGAAGAGGATTTTGTGCCCCTTTTCTGATGTGGCCTCTCCCTTGTAGAGCATTGTGACATCACAACATTCCCAAAAGCCATGGCCACTTAAAAGGGGATGGAGGTGGAGTAATCCTTTTGCCCAGCCCCTTTCTGACAGGGTAACGCCTCTTATGGAGTATCATAGGGTGTTAACAAATGTGACAGTGACCCACTTAGGTCCATTTGGATCTGCTCTGGCCCCATGGACCACCATCACATTTGTTGGGGGCAATCCAGATGTTTGCACCAGAGTTTCCCCAGGCATGTTGGTGGCTAGCCCAGGCTGTGATTCCAGAGATCTCTGGGGTAACAGCCCAGACTAGCCACCAACACACCTGGGAAATGGCTTTCCTGACCGAGCCACAGTGGGCTATCTTGTGTGGTAGCTCGCTGTTCCCAGCTCAGTCACTGTTATTCCCGCAAGACAGGTAGCCATGGCAGCCAACGTTGGCTGCCCTTCATGAGGGGTGGGCCACTGGGTGGGGTTGGCTGGCTGCACATTTATGTGGCTCTCCACCCCACCCATGTGCCTGGCCATGTGAACATTTGTTCCATGGCTGGACCCGATCCTGATCAGGTTTCAAGCAACTGGAGCATTGGATAGCACAGGGAGCAGCTGAAAGCGGCCTACCTGATGACACCGTGGTTGGACGTGCCCGGTGCACGTCTGAAATTACCCATAGTGAAGTGTTTTTCAGGATAATAAAGGCCTAACTGTGAAATTAATCCCTGAACTTACCACAGAGAAGATGATGGTATCTTCACCATGTTTCCTTCAGTGGATGCAAGATCACAAACACAATGGGTCAGAACCAGTGAGGTATTGAATTGTTGTGGAATCTGAAGGGTTTTTCAGCACACAGTGGTCTTTCCACTCTTTTCAGGATTAGACTGGAGGTATATTTGTAATATATATACTTAATGTCCTTGCTTTTGTTTCAAGTGCTATATTAATTAATCTGTTCATCAAGGGGAATTGGCTAGGCTGTATGTGTGCTGTCTTCTTCTCCCTGAATCTTGGGTGATAGAGGACTATCTGCTTTACTCTTCAAGTATATCCTTCATAAGGGTATCATTCTGGAGCCTCTGGTGGGAAGGGTTGTCTTCCTCTCCCTGAAGCTTGAATGACTGAAGACTGGTAACATCTGCTTTCCCCTTCAGGTACAGCCTTCATAAGGGGATCAAGCTGCCTGGAGGCAGCCACCATCAGATGCCGCTAGAGGGTGCCAACCATTCCTGGGCTGTTTGTGGACCCTGTCACCATGGCCATGAAGGTTTGCTGCCATGTAAGAGCTGCCATCTTATTGCTGCTGCTTCTAGCCCTTCCTTCTATTACTGCCTTTTATTTTTTGTATTGTATTGTTATGAGGATATATTTGTATTTTATAGGTATATATCATATGTAGTGAGAGTGGGAAGGATGAGTGTGTGGAGTAGTTTGGGCAAACTCCCTCAGTTGAGAGATGGGGCAGTGGGAAGGGGGCAGATTGAGTAGCTTTATAGTTATAGGGATGGGTGAACAGATCGCGGTTCGGGTTCGTCCGTTCGGTTTGGCTGCATTCGGTTCGTCCGTTCGGTTCGTCCGTTCGGTTCGGATGCGTTTGGTTCGTTCGTTTGGTTCGTTCGTTCGGTTCGTTCGCCGAGTTCGGGTTTGGCTGTTCGGTTCGGTCGTCCAAACAGGCCATTTGGTTAGGCCGTTCGGCTGTTCGGTTCGGC
>QEPC01015736.1:3440293-3508370 GCA_003113815.1 Sphenodon punctatus | reverse complement strand
TGAAATGAAACTTAAAGCAATCTAAAAATCCTACTCAACGCCTGCTGTTCAGGAACAGTGACTAGCTCAGAAGGTGTTGGGAAGGGGGGAGGCAGATAATTAGTTTCATTTCTTGCAAGCCTCTCCACCCCTGATGCCTGGAAGTCTGCTCCTCAGTGACTGACACCTCCCTGTAATGTTTGAACTTCCAGTGAACCTTTTTTTTGCCACCCGAACTCATCCGAACGTGATCCGAACTGACCGAACTGTTCGGCCATTTTGCCGTTCGGTGTTCGGTTTGTTTGGTATGATTGCGTTCGGGTTCAGGTTTGAGTTCAGTCGTCCGAACAGGCCGAGTTCGGGCCGAACTCTGAACTGCCGAACCACGTTCGCCCATCCCTAATAGTTTAGCAATGTCCTCTCTGAGGGGTGGGTACTAAGCTGGGGGAGGGAATTCCTCCAAGTGAGAGTTGGAGGAATGGGAGTGGGAGGGTTGGGTTGGTGGGGGATTGTGAGGTGGAGAATTCATTTTATATGCATTTTTGGATTGATGTTGTGTTTAAAGGGGATTCAAGGTATTAATGGTTTGGTGGGGGTGGGATAGAGCTGCGACCTCTCTGTGCGAGGGTGGGATATGGGCTTGTGGGGTGGGTGCTCTCCCAGGTGAAAGATGGGGGAATGCCTGAGGGATTGGGAACTTCTTTGTGTGAGCGAAAAAGGAGTGAGAATGAGTGGGATGGGAAGAGGGGTGGTTTTGGGGTGCTTGGGTATGCTGTTGTATGTATATGTTTCATTGTTTCAATTATTGTAAGCTGTTTGAGGGTGGGATTTATTTAATATGTTTTAATATTTTTTTCAATTGTTGTAAGCTTCCCTGAGCTAAATTTTGGGATAGGGTGGGGTACAAAAGACTCTTACCAGACTAGCATGAAACATAGTTACACGACTCGTGTTTCCACTGAGAATTTAAGTATTTGTGGTAATAGGCCCCTAAAGCTGCTATGAGATCAGCAGAACAGAGAACTGAACGCATTCAGCTTCTATTCTAATAGTAAATCAGAAGCCAGTCATCTTCTAATAAGCTAAAAGCAATTAGCTTTCTGTTCTAAGGCAACTCTGAGTCGCCCTGAGTCTATGGAGAAGGGTGGGGTAAAAATGTCAAAAATAAATAAATAAAACACTGATCAAGCTGAACATCTACCTAGTTCATATGGCTGTACTGAACAGTATTTCCGGGTACTCAGGCCAGGTACTCAGCGGCACTTTGGAACTTTTTACGAGGACCCGGAATTCGAAATTC
Source organism: Sphenodon punctatus (assembly GCA_003113815.1). Taxonomy (NCBI): domain Eukaryota; kingdom Metazoa; phylum Chordata; class Lepidosauria; order Sphenodontia; family Sphenodontidae; genus Sphenodon; species Sphenodon punctatus. The sequence continues at coordinate 3,507,091 of QEPC01015736.1, read as the reverse complement.
CAAATCCCAGACCTCATAAATACTCAGAACTTCGAAACTCAGAACTGCTGAAACTCAGAACTACTCCACATGCCAAAAAAGCCTCCATTGTGTGTGCTTAGCCCACCTATGCAAGGCAAGTCCACACATACCATTAACCAGAAAGAAACTTGAAAGTGCATACTTTCAAGTGCCCCAGCTGGTCATCACATCTTGACAAAATTCTTGAACCCACAGTCAAAGCACTACCCAGAAAAGTAGACTAGCAAGAGTGGGACAATCACTCAAGAAGACAACCCCACAAAAGTGCAACTGCCTGCAGAAATCCAAAAAAAGCCAACAGTAGTGTACCCACAGCATGGCCCACCATCAGCAGTGAGTGCACCCACTTTAACATCATTATGGCAACCAAACAGTGCACAGAAAAGCAGGCTAGCAAGAGTGGGACATTTGTTCAAGAAGAATACAACAATCCCACAAAACAGTGCAACTACATGCAGAAATCCCTCCAAAAGCCAGTCAGCCAACCCAGCAGACATATTATAACTAGGGCTATGAATTTTTAATGGAAATTTTCTTTAAAAGTCATGAGTTGGTCATGGCAGGAATGAGAAAAAGTCACAGAAAACTCATGGGTAATTTTTTTTAATTTTTATTCAATATTGTATTTTGTAACACCCCCCCTTTAGATTGTAAACCCAGGGATTAGATTGTAACTCCCCAACACAGATTGTAACCCACACAGCACAGAATAGAAGAAGGAGGAAAACACACACACACCCCACCACCACCCTTAGGTTGTAAACACAGGGATTGTAAAGCCCTTTGAAAACCCTAGGCTTAGATTGTAAGCCCAAGCAGGGGATAAAGGCAGAGAAAATGCTGCAGTCTCCTCCTGGGCGCCTCTTGAAGCTCCGACAATGGTAATGTTCTATGCCTCTGATTCCGCCGCCACACCATGCCATGCTGCTACTTGACCATGCCCAAAACACCCCCCACCACAAGAAACAATGCTGAGGAGGGGTTTGGAGCTCCAGGGAGAGGCCGTGGCTTTACCTGGTGGCAGCCAGCATGCTATTCTTGGCGGCTTCTTGCCATGCCCCCACGTCTCCACAGCCATGGAGGGGTTTGGAGCTCCAAGGAGACACCGTGGATCTTCTTAGCACCATTGAGCGTGCTCTTCTCACCAACTTCTTTCCAACTCTGCTCTTCAGTTTGGGGGAAATCTCGAAAAACTTGGGAAAAATCACAGAAGTCATGGGAAAATCTCAAAAGTCGTGGAGGAAGGCAAAAGTCACTAAAAACATGACTTTTGTCATGACCATGATAAATTCTTAGCCTAATTACAACATCCACAAGAAGGAAACTAGACATTTACACCCCACGCTCCCTGAGAGTACCCACTTATTTTTTTTGTTAAAGGCATATCATTTGTACTGTGGCACTGGTAACTTGAACAGTCCAGGCAACAGGAAGTGGAGTAAGGCAGAGAGATCCCTCTGGCCTCATGGTGCCAAGCAGCAGGCCGAACAGTAGAACTTACAGTTAACTTACACTTTATAATTAGGCTCCGCTGTGCCATGCGGCAGCCACAGCCCTGGTAAGAGAGAGGACAACACACAACCCTACAAAACAGTGTACAACTGCATGGAGAAATCCCACCAAAAGCCAGCCAGTCCAGCAGACATAATTATAACGCCCACAAGGAAGAATCCAGACATTCACACACACACACCCCAGGGGCACCCACTTATTTTTTAAAAAGGCATGGCATTGCATGATTGGTGTGGTCTGGTGCTGGTAAATTGAACAGCCCAGGCAAAGGGGGGCATGCAGACAGATGGTCTCATGGTGCCTGTCAAGCAGTGCTAACAGCAGTGGCATACGCTTATTTTTTTTAAAGTCATGGCATTGGTGTGGTCTGATGCTGGTAACTTGAACAGCCCAGGCAAGGGGAGCCATGCAGAGAGATCCCTCTGACCTCATGGTGCCAAGCACTGCAAATAGCAGTGGCACATGCTTATTTTTTGAAAAGGCAGGGCATTGATTGGTGTGGTGTGTGGTGCTGGTAACTTGAACAGCCCAGGAAAAGGGAAGTGGAGTCAGGCAGAGAGATCCCTCTGCCTCATGGCTCTGCCAACCAAGCATCAGGCAGCAGAAATGTGGCACTGGCACCCAATTATTATTATTATAATTATTTTAAAGCATGGCATGGTAGAAAACATAACCCCCATTCCCCAGTGTTGGCCCTATTGACAGGCCAGGCCAAACTATTCCATGCCATGCCTTTCCATACCAGCACAGGCATCCCTCCCCCCCCAGCCGATTACATACAGATCAGCAGTGTAGCACACAACCAAATTCAATAAAGAGAATGGAAAATGGCGTGAAGCCACTCTATTTTGCCCTGCAATCCAATCAAAACTGGCCAACTGGCTTGGTCAGCCAATCACAACTTGCCATCTGGCTTACCATCAGAAGCTCAACTGCAGCCACACGCGTAGTGGCTTCCGAAGTTTTCCGAAGAATGGCCTTGGTCCTTGGAACTTCAGAACTCAGACATTCCAAACCGAAGACCAAAATCTTCGGTGATTTCCGAAGTTTTCCAAAGACCAAGTTTCAGCACTACTAGTTCAACACTTCCTCAGTGCCACAGCCAGCTTTAGCCTTTTGAGGAGATAGAGAGGCGGTGTAAACAAGGGATACATAGCTGACATAAGCTTGTTTATGAAACCAATGTTCTTGAAACAATCTGTTCTGAATCTATCATACAGATGACAAGTTCTGTCAACAATACCTTTATGTAATCTCCCTTCATTTTCATCTTCATTAGGTTTGTAGTAATGTCATCTTACGTAGCACTTGTAAGATACATAAAGACTAGCCTGTGATCCACCTCCTTTGTAAACCCATCCTCTCATGGTAACATGGGTTCCCAGGCATGGTTGACTGTGTATACCTTTCAACCTTGTCTTTAAATAAACTTTTCTTTCTTCTATTGGCATAATCTTATAAGTCTTCCATGTCATTCTTATTTGTGGGTGAGGGGGCTGGGTCCTGGGATGGGATCCATTTACAACACTTCTCTTGAGAATAATAGCTGTACTTTAGTTTTCCCACAATTATTTATTTATATTAAATATTTATTTATATTAAAACTTATATGCCACCCCCTCCTGCCTCAGGCATCTCAAGGTGACTAACAACATTTTAAAAACATTGAAAACATATTAAAATACACCGTAATAAAATGACAATTAAAACAACCTAAAAAACCCATACCCACCTCACCCACCCCATCTCCCTTGATAAAGGCCCGGCGGAACAGCCAAGTCTTACACTGTCTATGGAAAGAGGGGAGGTTGGTAATCAAGCGGACCTTCAACAGGAGGGAGTTCCACAACTCTGGTGCAGCCACAGAGAATGCTCTCCTCATGGTAGACACCCAGAAAACCCAGGGGACCCTGAGGAGGGCACCCCTGGCCAACCGCAGGGGCCGATCCAGGCCCCGGAGGGTGAGGCAGTCCTGCAGGTAGGTGGGGCCCAAGCCATTTAGGGCCTTAAAGGTCAACACCAACACCTTGAATTGGGCCCAGAAAACTATCGGCAGCCAGTGCAGAGAGCGAAGCACTGATGTAATGTGCTCCCATCAGCCCGTCCCAGTCAGGAGATGGGATGCTGCATTCTGCACTAGCTGAAGATTCCAAACCAGCCCCAAGGGTAGCCCCACATAGAGTGCGTTAGGTGCATGGATAAGTGCATTTAGACAATCCATATTTAACCAACATCAACAATCAGTTAATCTTCTGTGATGTCATGGATTTCTCTGCATAGGCATACAAATTCCAACATGGATTAGACAGAGATAAGGAACAAGTTAAATCCTGGTGCTACCAAAAATCTATTGGAGTTCTTCTAGGGAATTCAACAGGAAAATGGAACGTAGCATAATACTGATTTACATGAAACTAACTGCATATTTAAAGAATAACATGTAGGCCTTTTTTAAATGGGCTGCCACTGGGGTGTTTGCGCTGCTGCGGGGGTGGTGCGGGGGGAGCGGATGCACACCAATCCACCCAACACCCACTGGGTGGGCATGAGTGTGTGCGTCTCATGTAAAAAGGGGAATATATACTCTACACTGATTTCAAAAAAGAAAACATCACCTATGGAAAGTGAAATAACTCAGTATTGTTCTCCATCTTTGTCAGCACATGTAGTTTCTTTTAGACTACCTCAGGTGTTCCACTTATTTACACTAAAGACCTCGAAGGTGTCATTCATGCATTGTTCTCCCAAGTGGAAGCTCATATGGTGTTCCGCTCGCTCCAGTTTCTTCTGTTGGGATGTGTGTGTAAAGCATACAGCACATTCTGAGCATTGCTTTAAATGTATTTTCTTGCTTCACAAACACCTTTTGTGCAACACCCGAGAAGTGTTGCTAGGGAGAACTATGTGTGACTATGCCCTACAGTTTTTCTACAACATTCCAGTGTGTAGACAATGCAACTGGCAAGAACTTACAGTCTGAAAAGACAAACAGAAATTACTCACCATTTTAAAATAGTGGCCAGAAGCGGCAAAACTACTTCCAAAATGTGGCTGGACTCCTCTTTTTGTCCACCCACAAAATTGTATGTCCACTCTTTAGATTCTCTTCCCAAATGCAGTATGCAGTCCTTGAGAGCAGAGCGACTGTCTTCAGTGCCTTTTTAAAGGAAGGGGAAGGTTTTTTAAATAAAGCACCAGACACTTCTTACAAGGAGCTAGCACACAAATTAGAGAGGCCTTTAATGAAATGTCATATATTATGTCCAATTATTAAATACTTGCTCTGCAAGGTTGAGTGTACTCTCTTGTCATCCATTCAAAATCATATCTGAAGTGCATTACAGTTAACACATTTTTATACAGCACAGCAAAGAAAAAACAATAGCAGCATGGAAATGGCAGTAAGCACATAGAGAAGGTCATAGACACATTGAGAAAGGAGCTAGTACCATGTGTATGGAATAAGATAACTTCTTCCAGTGCTCCAGTTTAGCTACCACAAAAATGAATAAGGATATAAGGAGCTGCCTAACGGAGTCAGACCAATGGTCCACCTACAACCTGACACGGCAGCAGGGTTTCAAAACTGACTCTCCAGGATCCCTGGCAGAGGTCTCACCCAGGAGTACTAAGCAGATGTCCTGAATCAAGATGCCATTGAATATGGGACCTTATACATGCAAAGCATGCGCTCTACCACCTGAGCCATAGCCCACCCCAGCATAGATTGGGAGTCTTTATGCTGACTTCAATGAAAGGTGAATCAGGCGGCCAGAGATTTATGGTTTTAACACGATCCTTCAATAAACCAAACACTATGCAAAATGCAGAACTAAGAGAGACCATGATCTATAGCAAGAAGAGGTGATCAGAAAACAAATCTGCATATGGTAATATGCAACACATCTTGAAACAGAGAAAATAAAAGCGAAAGGGCAAAACACTTTGCTGAAACCCCTTGTCATAGGGCCCCTTCACACAATACCTATGTATCAGGAGAAGGGCATCCTATGCCCATGCTGCCAATGCTTGTGGTATATGAGTTTGCTAGCATGGCAAACTCCTTCAGTCAACATCTGACCCACAGGGGATGCCAGAGCAAACTGTCTTTCTCCCAGAAGACCACTGGATCAGTCCAGGTGTGGGTCGTCCCAGTCTGTCAGCACCATTCCCAGTTTCTTCCATCACTGTTGGTGATATAAAGGTTGTGGGGTAAGGGGCATCCAGGACAAGGGTGGACATGGAGTTTGGGGTGAAGGGTATAAGAATCAGGGCTGGGAGATAAAACAGGAGGGGAAACAGGAGGCAAGGCTGAGGGCAAGGTCTAGAAGAGAAGCAGGACTAGGAACAAGATCAAGGACTGAGAGCAGGGGGCGTCAGGGAATGAACATGGAGACAAAGCAAGAGTACAGCAGCAAAACAGAGAGAGGAGAAGAAGTGGGTGGAGAGAGATGCTCCACCCAGATTCCCTGTGGCTGCAGGCAGCCAACTAGAGAGCTGGGGGTGTGGAACAAGACTGAGGAAGGGTCTGACCTCACCATTGCTGACAAAGGCCTTCAGCACCAAGCTTGGACCCTGACCAGAATGAACTGGTGGCACTGTGGAGTCAGCTGCCACCCCAATGGTACCGGTTCAAACCCTGGAAACAGGCAGACTTGTGGAGTTCTGCTGACAAAAGTCCTGGGGAAGAAGAATCCAAGGTGGCTGTCAACACCACCATTACATGGGTGTTCCCACATGTTGTGCAACACTTATGACCTTCCAGTATGAGAGTCAACACATGTTGCCGCCTGCCCTCTTACTATGGGAATAGAAACACCCTTAATGGCATCTTTCAACATCCATTGACGTCAATAGAGAAACTTGTCTTGCCTGACTGGTATTTGGCTCATGCTGAAAATGCGTTAGGGTACTTATTATCATTATTTTTAAAAATGTGTATGCTGCCTTTCTCCAAAAAAGCACTCAATGTTTACAAAGAATAAAAATACAAATAATATTCCCACTCAAACAAACCCAAATCCCCCTTCATATCTACCCCTCCCCCGTATTAAAACATTAAAAATATAAATGTGTTAGTTAAAATGTAGTTAGTCGGCACAAATAATACAACACAATAAAACAGATGCAAAAACTACCCTCCTCAGCCTCAACACTTTCTACCCCAACACTCTATATCCTCCAAACAAATCATTTCCCCATGCTCATACCCTTCTCTCGCAGGAAGGTTGTGGGACAAACCCCACTCTCTCACACATGCCCGTATGCCCCATACCTCCCCACTTTCATCCCCACTCTTCCATATGAACTCCTCCCCACCCCGACATCAGTCAAGGCTGGATGAGTTTTCAACATGAGGATGAGGTCAACCTATAGAGCTGAAACGGATAGCTCATTTGCTACCCACAGGTAATACCCTCAGTTTCAAGTGCTAAACTGGGTACTTGATGGGCTACCTGATTATCAAGTGGGTCTCCAGATACCTGAAAAATTGCTAATTTCTGCTACCAATATTTTGCTATTTCAGTTACCAGTTGGTAAATCAGGACAGAAAACTGAAAAATTGGAGCCAGGAGTTGAAAAATTGGGGCCATAAATTGACATTGCAGGACCGGAAATCAACATTCCTGCACATTCTGGGACATCAGGTCAAAATAAGGGACCAATCAGTAGCCAATATTTTCAAGTTGATTTGGTTACCAAAAGTTTGATGGGTATACCCATTTTTGTGGGTACTCATTTCAGTTCTAATCGGTAATCCGATAATCACCGGTTTCAGCATACTGGATTTTTAACATTGTCTGCTTTACCATTTTTTTTACATTGCAACCATTGAAGTAAATGGCCTCAATGTAAAAAAACTCAGTAAAGCGGCCAATGTTAAAAATCCGGTATGTCGATATCAGTAAATCCGATACCAGGGAGATCCGATACCGATAAATCCGGTATCCAGTATTCTCCCTGGTGTCCCCTTGCTACCTTCTATACCTATGAAACCTAGAGCTGAAACTTGTGAAAAAAGTGATGCTCGTGGTCATGGATATTTGTCACATTTTTGAATACCTTTCTGAATAACAGCCACAACTGAAACAGTTATTCTGTTTTGGGTTCTTTGCTTATTTCATTATTTAGTTTTACTTAGTTTAGTTATGTTGTTTTAACACCTGTGCTTGCGCAATAACCCTAATAGTATTGAAATGAGTAACAAAAATACCAAATTCCTGAAATAACAAAAGTAAAGTCTGAAATACCTGACTATCTGAAACACGTATCTGACAAAATGCAAACAATTAGCAGTTATTATCTGCTGTGACAGTTTCAGTTCATATACCGCAAATTTGAAGTATTTATGAATTGGTAAGGCTATTCATTTAAGCTCTAATTCTTCTCCCTCCCCCCAGTAGGATACTCTCAAGAACATCACTGCTTTGCAATGAACTAAGGAGGAATTCTGCACAAAAGGAGATTAAGGTGGAGAGAGACGTGTATCTATCTATACGGACGGTGTTATGAAAATAAATATTAGAATGCTAATTCCCTGAGTGACTCAGATTCTCTGGTATGGATCCTGACAACACTCCAAGGGAGGTGTTTAACTCAATTGTATAACCCATTCTCTTATCAATAAATATTGATTATGAGTGTTCTCAAATAACTTACGTTGGGCTTGATCATACAAGGTATTTATGACAATAGTTTTGATCCTTCAATAAATTAAAGCAGATCCTTGATTTTAAAAGGTTCCACTCAGATCAGCAAGATTGAGCCCACTCTGAATTAGACCATCAGGAAGGCATAAGAACTTCAGAATGCAGAACGATCCAGAGGTGATTATTGTGGTATTGTCCATGCACAAATTTCTGTCAATTAAGTGACATGGGATTTCTGAATTTAAAAGCTAGTAGAGACATTATAGTTTGATCCATTTTGCCATCTATCAATGGTGGGTAAATTTCAAAGTGACACTTCTTCTGTCCCGTATTGATCATACACTTTTTTACAGCTTGCTCCTTGAATTTTCTCTACAGATTTTATTAAATTTAGATGAACATTGAATCTGTGTCAAACGTGACCTAGGATTGACCCTAACCATAATGGAAATCAAAATCATTTCCCTATTTCCATTGCTAGATTTCAGTTTCTTCTTACCCTGAGATCCTGAACAAAATCACTCCAGAGTACTCATAGTCCCATTAATGCCAGTGGAAGTACTCTGAAGTAAGTAGTTTAAGGATTTCACCTTCGGTGTCCTAAATAAACAATGAAAACAAAAGACAATCCCAATAGAAAACAGAAGACAACTAGCAAATTAATTTTTCTTTCAATATATTTTTCAAGTGTTTTTCTAAATAACTGATTATATATCAGTGGCTAGGGATGGGTGAACAGAACCGAGTTCGGAAATTCAGTTCAGTTCAGTTCGGAAATTCAGTTCAGTTCAGAAGTTCGGTTCGGTCGGCTGAATTATTCGAGTTTGGTCCAAACTCCGAACTTCCGAACAAAGTTCAGAAATTCAAACCCCATTGAACTAAATGGAATGTTATCTTTTAGGGATGGGCGAACAGAGATGAGTTGGGAAATTCTATTTGGTTCGAAAATCGAGTTCGGTTCGGAAGTTTGGTTCAGTCGACCGAACTGGTTAGGATAGGCGAACAGAACGTAGTTCGTATGTTCAGTCGCTCAGTCTGAAACCCGAGTTCGGGTTCAATGGTTCAGTTCAGCCGAGTTCAGTTTGGCCGAACTTGGCCGAACATTCAAAATAGCGAAACCAAAATGAAATCGAAACTGAAACCTAATTTTCGGCCCTGGAAAGACGTTTTTCCTGCCCTCGAACTCATCTGAACACGACCAAACTGTTCGGTCGTTCTAGAGTTCAGTTCAGACGTCCGAACAGACCGAGTTCAGTCCAAACTCTGAACATCCGAACCGCGTTCACCCATCCCTATGAACTGGTCGAGTTCGGTCTGAACTCCGAACTTCCAAACCGCGTTCACCCATCCCTATCAGTGACAGAGTGGAGCCACAATAGGGCTACAGGTCCTTTAAAAGTTGTAGAGTGGGTTTGAAGCCCCGCACACGCTTGTGTATAAAAAAGAGGAACAGGAAGAGGAAAGGCAGAAGCTTCTTGGATGTTGAAGGAGACACATCTCTGCTCCAAGCTGAAGGAGACCATGAAATAATGACCATGGGGCTGACCTGAGGAGACTGGTTCCTGGATGGGATTTTGCTGTGTGAGTAGCCCAGTCAGATGATTGCTTCTTGGCTAGTAAGGACTTTGATGCAATAGTGAATATCAGCAATTAAGGTGGAGAAGTGTGTCTATCTATATGGACTGTGTTATGAAAATAAAGATTAGAATGCTAATTCCCTGAGTGGTTCAGACTGTCTTGTATGGATCCTGACAACACTCAACCATGACAAGGCCATCCCCCTGCTACAATGTCTGATAGGGACAGACTCTTATCTGGATAAATTAGTATGGCAGATTAATTCTAAAAAGTTAGGCTGATATACACAGCTGAGGATCTCCTCCAGAAGAGGAGGTGGAATGTTTTGCGGCCAAGGAAGAACTTAAGCAAATTGAAAAGGGGGAACAAGGGGACCCAAGGCAGATGTTGGACAAGTTAATTATCAAAGAGCAGGAGCTGAGATGACTCCAGGTGGCCCGGGGAATAGACGTGATGGGGCTAAGCAAAGATGGGATGGGATTATAAAAGCAACAACAGAGGAGGAGGAGGAACCCTTGAGATTCTTGTCGCTTTATGCCAATGAAGATTTGACAGAGCCAGAAGAATATAGAACTCCTCTAATATTGGAAGTTCAGAATGAGGATAATGAGAGTGAGACAGACCTAAATGGAGCAGCGATAGAAGAGTTACAAGAGAAGATAAGGCAATTTGCAGCACAAGTGACCAGTTAGGCCAGTCCAAGTACATGGAAACTTAGCACCCAAAGAAAGAGATGGATGAGATGAAACTAGAGTTAAGCATAGGAGACTGGCCCCCGGGAAAAGGACTAGGGGGTAACGGTTGCATAAAGAAACCAGGTCACCTTGGTGAGGTCACATAGGGTCCCAGGGGGTGACTGGAAGGTTTGGGTGGGACAGCCTCCCAGCTCCCCCAAAGGGGTGAATAAATGGGCATGGTGTGATTTAAAAGATTGTATGTTGTTAGAATCCCCAAGGAATAATGATGAGGTGAAAGAGTCCCCAACCAGATGCTATGGGTTTAGAGTCCCCCACCTATCCAAGACAATGGAAGACAAAGATTGTGGGGTTAGAGTCCCCTAGACATACACCTGGGCAGAGGAGACCTGCCAGGCTAACACAATCAGAGACAAGGGTTTAGAGTCCTCAACAAAGGACTGAGATTTTGGGAGAGTTAAGAGTCAACAAGGAACGGGGTAAAGATTCAAAGCTAAGCAGAGGGGATGAGAACCAAAGTACTGGGTCACTCTGGACATGCACATAATGGTGCTTCCATTACACAACTGAGGTTTTTGAAGTTTTCCTGGTACTCAGAGATTCAGAACTTATTTGGAACCAGGGAACAGAATCTCCAGTAAATTCTCAATAAAATCAGGGACCAAGTTTCAGCTCCAACAAAGACCCCAGTATTCTGGTGAAAACTAAATGCGCTCAGGACCAGCTTTTGGCGTAGATGAAATAGATGGATGCATACGGTAGTACACCTAATGGTTTGCAGTGGTACCAAATATCAAATTTGAAAAGCAAAAAGTCAATTAAATTCCACAGCTAAAGTGAATGGTTCTTATCTGAGCCTCAGGGGATAATACCCAGCAGAATTGTGTGTAACAAAAAAGATGTTGCCCTTGCCTATAAGGGAAACCAGTTGAGAGAGAATAACAGTAGTCTAGCTACAGAAAAATAATAATAAAAAATTAAAAATCATAATAATTCCCATAGAGATGTTTCCTGCTCTTGGCATTTTAGGTTCATTGGAAATGCTTCATACATCATCAGCAATAATGACAGGAACACAAAACAAATTCTTGTTATGACGGCTTGCTAATGATTTTGTTGTTGTCGAAATAGCAGGGGGGGAAACATTTTCATAAGCCAGCAATGGAAAAGGTGGACAGAGCAAAAGAAAAATGGAATGGAAAAACAGCAACCTGAATTAATGAATTAATCAAAAATGTCATGACTTTTCTTCCCTTTTGCAAATGTTGCGCTTTTGACAGACCAAGCACAGCATAGACTGAAATCCCAATGTAAGCAGCAGCAATATAACCTCCCCCCAGCCCCCCACCACCACTCTCCCACCATTGTGCTCCTTCCTGTCCCTGGAGTCACAACCTATATGTCAGAGATATCAGTCACAGGCTACTTGCCCACATTACCGCGCCGGGAAAACTAATGAGAAGCAAACTCCTAGCAGGGGAATTAACGTGAGGCTTTGAATGTGGGTGTGTGGTTAAAAGCATAATTTAATGTGTCATTGTTTTCAATCACCAAAGGAAGAGTAGGATTTTTCTCCCTGCCTTTCAGGATTGAAAACAATGGGAAATGTGTTAAATGACGCTTTTAATCATGCACCCACATTTAAAGCCATGTTACTTTCCTCGCCGAGGGTTTGCTTCTTGTTAGTTTCCCCCAGCATGGAAACATGAGTTAGCATCCACAGTGGTTTCTCAGTTGTAAGTCTCTGCAGAGAAGGGATTAGATTGTTCTGGATACTGTTTGGGGGATCTTTAGTTAAGTGAAATCACTGTTGATTTGTCGAATCAACGAAGACAGGATATTGTAACAGAAGCCAATAGTATACTAGGAATTTGTACTTCCATTAAAAAGTTAGGAACTCAGTTTGCAGTCCTGGCATTTTGTTTCCAAGGCTTAGTAGGATATTTGGAACATTTCTACAAAAGAAGGAATGCCACTCAAGACAGTGATGAGAGTGTTCATTAAGAATAAGGTTCTGTAACCAAATTGAGGTCATCTCTTCTTTTTGAGTTTCCCCCAGGTTTACCTAACATGATACATGTGTAATAGAGCTGAAATAAATATCATTGAATCCTCTGAATTTGTACTATTCAACCCGAACTGAATAATAACCGCAATTCATTTTCATTCCATCAACTATTCATATTTTGTTCTGATATCCATTTTGGTTATTTTGCTTTGGTATTCGGTCGCTTTGGTACTTTGGTTATATCATTTTGGCAGTATTAGCATTATTGCACATCTGTAAGTGCAGAAATGAAATAACAAAATTTGAAATAACTGAAATAACTGAACCAAAATAACCAAAATAGCAAAACAAATTTTTAACTGAACAGCAGTTTCCAAACAAGCAGATTTGTGAACCCATTTTGGTTGCAAATATTATTTGGATATTCAGCAAACTATCCAAAAATGGGAATAATATCAGTGAATAAACTATCTATCATTTGCTTTAGCTCTAGTGTATAGGATTTGCTTTAGCTCTAGTGTATAGCTTTCTGAAGCTACTGATCAACTGGTATTCCTTTCTACTTCATGGTATCTGTGGTTTGATAGCTCATCCATTCCAAACATCCTTGAATAGACAGCATATAAGACATTAAGCAAGATGTACAGAATTTTTAAACTATGGTATGTTATCGGAGGGAGGCTGCCAAACAGAAGTTTTGTAGGCTATGTAGTTTGACAGTGGTTCAAACCAGGTCAGATCATTAGTGAATAAATATCAGTGAACTGTGAAGATTCAATCTAGTTTCTGGTGTATGCAGCCCAGTACAGCAAGAGACAATCTCTGATATTACACTAAAGAAAGAACAGGCATTGAGAGTCAAAACACCCTGTGATATGGGGTATTTTCAGACATTACGAGATCACAGCGAACCACGGTGAATACCCACCTGTGGTCACTGTGGCTCGCACGTCTGTTTGGCGGCCGCCAGATGTTCGCCATGGTCAATACCCGCAAGGGGTCAATTTGAACCACGCTTCCAGGGCTAGCCGGGGGAATGTCCCGGGAAGCGTGGTCAAAAAGATCCCCAGCGGGGACCCAAAAAAAGTAACGTCTGGCCGGTTGCCACGGCCCGACGCGGCGGCCGCATTGGCCCCGCCGGCCGCCCATCTCCCCGGAGGGTGGGCGGCGGGGTGCGTGGAGGGGGCGAGACCGTGCAGCCGCACATTGTGCCGCATGGCCCCGCCCCATCCCGATTCCCCGCCGGGATCCCGCCGGCACGTCTGATATGGCGTGATGGGGTGACCCCGGCGGGGAATGAATGGGTTGTTTTCGGTACGGGGCCAAGCGGCCCTGTAATGTCTGAAAACACCCATGGTCACAGATCGTGAGACAATCTTGTTTAGTCGCAGCCCACAATCAACCTGTAGATCAATGGTTTCCAACTTTTTTGCCTGTGACCTCATTTTGAGATTTCAGTATAATTCGATGACCCCAGACAGTTACAAAGACACTGAAAAATATCAAATAGCAACTGGGATCATGACCCCATTTATGAACTGTGCAACTTCAGTTGGGGTCCTGACCCACAGGTTGCTGTAGATAAATGGATTCATCAGTTTGATGCCATTTATGGCCATTAACTCGCTTTAAATATTTTAATGTTCAATCAGTATATTCCATAACTCAGTAATAGTATTTGAAAACAAAATTAAGGAATACAAATGTGAAGAAACTAGAGCTGAAATGGATACCTAGTTTAGTACCGGTGGATAATACCCACATTTTCAGATACTGGATTAGGTTCCCGATGGGTTACCAATCGAGTAACTGGACACCCAAATAGTTGTTAACTTCCAATACCGATTTTTAAATTTTCCAATTACCAATTGGTGAATCGGGTCAGGAAACTGAAAATTCAAGATGGAAATGTAAACAAAATCAAGACAGGAAGTTGACTTTCTGGGACCAGAGGTTGACTTTCCAGGAAGGAAAATCAATAAATCGGTGTTGGAAATAGATAAATCAATAAGGAAGTAAAAAATCAGTACCAGAAATTGGCATTCTGGGACCAGAAGTTGATGTTCCAGGACATCAGGTACCGGAATCAGGATGAAACTGGGTACTGATCAGTACCCAATGTTGTCAGGTTGATTCAGGTATTGGAAATTCATCAGATATATTTGTTTTTGCAGGTACTCATTTCAGCTCTAAAGGAAAGGAAATGCAATATGATGTCACTGTCTATGGAAATTATTTTATATTGCAAAATGGCTGATGCACATGCATAGACCAGCTGCCCTTTTCAAAAATGGTGGTGACAGTTTTTGAAACAGCTGCCTCCATTTTGGAAAATGGCTGTGCATGCACAGACAGCCCAGTGGCCATTTTGTGCATGAACAGTGATTTATTTATTTATTTTAATCATTCTCATTAAGAATTAAGCCAAGATACTGCTGGTCTTCTATTGGTTCTCAGTTCCCTGAATGCACCAAGAATCGGCATTCTTGATGAGACCGGAGAGGGGGGGCAGAATGAGAACAAACTTTCAACCCTAGTCTGTAGAGTTAAAACTAGAATTAGGGAAAGACAAACTGAAGTCAGGAAGGTTTCAGGATAATGTCAGTTCAGGTCTATGCAGATGACATTGTCCCCATTATGCATTTTCATATTATCTTGAAATAATATACAGATAAAATACAAGTGTTGCATTTCTCTGAGCCTTGCACATTTGTGATATTTACAAGGGTCAATTTCTATTTCCATTATAGACCTCATATTTCAGGGGTTTATTATCATAGCTCCATTTTAATTTGCGTTGATCTGCAATTTTGCAATCAGCTTCTCAGAACTGAGGCAATGTTTTCTAAATGTCTTGTATAACAGGCTTTTTTGAAAGATATTGAACAGTTAGGAAATTGCGGCTGCTAGATTTAGAGTTCTCTTTTTTTGACAATCTGTAACAACACCGTGTAACCCTACTACATGAAATTGTGCAGGCACATGGTGGGCTGGTGTCTTTTCCAGTTAAAAAACAGCATGGAACATAAAAGAGTTGAATTATTTATCTCTGAAAGGGCTACTGCCCATGCCCAGCAGCTGCTTTTCATTACCTTTTTATCCCCCCACATGAATATCAATAATGCATCGCAAAGTAGTACTAATGAGATCATTAAGGTAGTGTGCATAAAAGGTGTCCATCAATGGGGTTTTTTTGTTCTTGAAAAAGGGGAGATCAGCAAAGTTGTGACTGTTACAGCTTCAAATTTAATGAAAGAGCAAGTTTCATTCCAAAGGCTCCAAAACTGATTTTAAAAAAAATGCAGGGCCCATTCTTGCAGATTGGACAAGTTGTACTCCTTCTCTAGAGTGGCAGCCTTCTGAGGGGCTGAGGGTAGGGAGCTTAAAAGAACCCCTTTGTCTGTGCTTAGTTTATAGGTAAAAACAGATTCTGGCTGGGGGCCAAACATGTCCCAGATTTTCTGCCTCTTGGCCCCAGAAACATGGAGGGAGTCAGAAGCATGGTGAAACTGCTGTGCACCATCCTCCGTTCTTGCCCCTACTTTGCCAGCCTTTGTTCACAGCCAGATAGGTCCGGTGGGAGTCAAGGCCAAGGCTGGCACTGCTATCCCTGATCAGCTGTTGGGTGGCCAAACACTCTCCCTGCCAAACATCTGCACCCTTCCTTCCCATCCGCAGTAGCCCTGGTGCTGTCAGAAGAGGTCCTGTCTGCATCCTGTGATGGTTGAGGTCTTGAAGAGCAGCAGCAATGACAGAGTCTGGAAGAGGTTCCTGAGGGAGCCTTGGCATGAAGGCAGTTGCTGGCACTGAGGTTCCCCTGGCACAAATTAAGCTTTGTCCTTCTGGCCCTGCTGCGGATGGCCACAGAACTGAAGAAATTCATACGCTCCAGGGGCATAAGGGCACTGCCTGAGCTTCAGCCTCCCCTCCTGTCCTACAGATCACAACAGTATAGCATGGCGGGGCCTTAGAGCAGTAACGACTTCAGTCTCTCCAGGCTCTGCTGTGGGTATCTGGTTCCAGAGCTGTAGGCATGGACCCAGAGAGGGAAAAGCAGTATCTAATACCCATCCCAGACTGCAAATGGTAACACCCTGCTGGGCATGCCTACTTCTCGGATGGTAGGGCCCTTGGTCCATAGTAATGCTGTCCAAAGCAGCCTATCCCTATCATCCATGATTGCTTGGCAACACCAACTCTAATTTCTGTGTCAGGTGATTGCTGGGACACTGTGGGTGTCTGCGTGGATGGAGTGAGTGTGCATGGATACTGGGGATGGAAGGAAGGCAACATGTACTTTCTTCAGAGCAACACAATGGTTAAGTCTGGCCTTGTACATATTTTAACAGAAGAGTTAATATTTACTTCAGTTAGTTGTTCCATTAAAGCCAATAGGAGGACTTATAATAACATGCACAAGTTAGTCCCTCTATTTTTGGTTCTGTCACCTCTCTATAGATGCAGCCTCAACATCTGCAGAATTTGAACCTAAATTCTGTATTACTGTACAGAAATCCACTACTGAAATGCAGTCACGTCTAGAGCAACAATCAAATTTCACTCATTGTTTGACAACTGTGGGCATACATGGAATTTTGTTCGCTACCATGGGTGGGAACCTTTTCCCTCCCCTGGGCCACTTTGAAAATTAGAACAAGTTCTGTGGGCTGGATAAGAGTTGACAGTAGGTGTAGTAAGGGGTGTTCTTGTAATGGAGGAAGAAAGAGGAAGGTCCGGATTTATGGATACATTCTCTGTCCTTGAGTACATGCCCTAATCTCTTCTCTCTTCCCCATAGCTCACTCTTTCAGTGCTTGAGTGTATTGGGCTGTATCGATGGGTCATATCTAGGAACTGGAAAGGAGGGGGAAATTTTTTTAAAAAAGCTGAGAGGACCAGGATTCAACACATGGGACAGAGGTTTCCTAATTGTGAACTAGACACTGTGTTGAATGGCTATTCTAAAAACAATAATTCTAAGACTGGATTGTTTAATATCAGAGAACAGATGCAAGATTTCATTTTTAAGGGCTCTTATGCCCTTTTAAGTTATCCTCAGTGACTCTATGTACATTTTCTCTTCAACTTTCAGCTTAAATTTAAGGCTCCCTATAGTGTTTTAATTCTTATTTTTGGACTAGAAATCCCATTCTCCTTAGGGTCATAAAGTCTACAAGTATCCTCAGTGAACAGGTTCTGTTTACATATTTTAAAAGATCTAATCTGTCTAGAACATTTGTCTATGAATCCTATAAAACTATTGACATCTTTTCCCTTGCTATGAAACCTGATCAGAAATAGAATGAGAGACTTGGATTGCCACATTATAGGCATTTTATGCAAGAGATGTTTTCTGGCTTGAGTTGTATCTTTCTGTTCGCTGATATTAAGGAAACTTGACTCATATTATTGCACTGAGTATTTGTTCCCCTTCAAATGGGTTCAAGTACGGGTTGTGTAGTCTCCTGTGTATAATAAATGTCACAGTGCTTGTGGGTGGTTTCCCACTTAATGTGGTCCTATCCCTTTAGTGCCAAGTTTTGGTTGCAAATGCAGAATGTTTGGACAGGGTTACTAGGAGACTTGATCACTCCCCTTTGTTGTGTGTATCAGGAGATCGGTTTTAGCTTGTTCAATTTAGAAAGGCACCAGAAAGGTATTCTCAGTGGTATGTTTTGTAGCTAGAGAACATATCAAATTACAAACGATGACACATTTTCCATCTCTGCAGTTGTAGTTCTGTTACCTAACTCAAATACTCTTGGTACGGGGAGGGCGGGGTGCGGGGTCTACATGTTACGGTTTGAAATTAACTGAATCATGTCATTACTATCAAAATGGCTACAACCCAGTGTACCACTGGAACAAAGCTAGTTTTCTCACTGCTAGTGAGGAGGGACTTGTAATGGAATTTGACTACTGAGTTCAGGAGCTGCATATCCAAACTCTGTGCATGCTGAGATTATGAAAATACCCAGAGCTGAAATTATCATGACGGAAATGCCTATTAATTATTAAATGGCTGAGGCTTTTCTACCACATCCCATCAGTGTGTTACTTGATAAACACATATCTCCCTAAGAATATTGAGCATAACTGATTGCCTAACCACATACTGTGCCTCTTTTTTATTTAATTATTTAGTGTTAGTAGTAGTAGTAGTAATAGTATTTATTTGCAAAGGAGCCAGGGGCTTGGTTTGGGTAAACCCCAAAATGTATCTCATCTTACCTAGTTTAACATCTCCCTTCTCCTGTCCCACTTCCTCCCGATACCATTTTCCCTACAAAATGTCCTGTCTAGAACTGAGAAAATAGGTAATATCTACAATTTTGGGCACCATGGCAGGTACCCTTGGTGCCAACCGATCACGTAACCAATTACCCCAGAATTGGGAATTATTGTATAGGGAATTATTGTTACCAATTTACCGATTACCAATTGATAAATGAGTTTAGGAAAACAGCAAAATAAACCACCCAAAAATAGGACAGAAACTCAAGAAATCTGAACAGAAACTTGAAAAATCAATACAAGAAGTCAGTGGGTGTTTTTACACACACATTTCTCCTGGATGTTTGCTGTTACATCCTGAACTTTCTGTGTGTCTAAATCACTCATCCCGATCTTAAACATTTGGATCTTTGATCTTCTGGGTAAAACTTCTCCCAGAACTTGTGTGTGTAAAAAGTTCTCCTGGTAAACTCACTGCTTCTTTGCTCCAGGCAGCTGTGGTCACTTGGTTTCCATGGCAACCTGTCACATATACAACTGTGGCTACTTTAGGCTGCATCAGGGCAGTGTTTGTGTGAAGAATGCCTCCAGGAACTGCCTCAGGGCACAGTGTGTGTGTGAAAATTGAATCCGGAACTTACTTGTGGACTTGTAAACCCAGAAGATTGAAAAATCCAGAACTTTAACGTGTGTGTAAAAATGCCCATCATTCTGGGACTGGCAGTCAGAAAATCAGGACATTGGGTATCCTGTTGGGCACCAATCAGCCATTGATTAGTACCCAAAGGTGTGGGTCAGGTCGGGTAATGGCAATTTGATAGGTTTACCCATTTTTGCTCTTGTCCTGCCACGTTCTTTCCTTGACTGCCTAACCTTCCAATCTCCTAGTCCAGGTCCAATGGTCCCTTTGGCTCTTTTTAAATGGGCTGTGGTGCAGGGGGTAAGTGGGTGTGCGCACTGGTGCATGGGTGGTGGTGGGGCCTCTGTTACACAGGCACACACCCATCTCCACCCACCTCCACACATGAAGCAACCACCATTTTCACTGGTTGCTCCGTGTGTGTGAGATGGGTGGAGAAGGGTAGAGATGGGTGTAGCACGGAAGCGCGCGCACAGACACACACACCTGCTGCGGTGGTCAAAAGGGCGGCGCCTACACATGCCCATGCAGCAGATCTGCATAGACATGTGTGGGCCCATCTCTTCTAAAAAGGACCTTTGTCTCTGCATTCTCGTCTTTCTCTCTCTGTTTTCTATGTATATTTGAATCTCATGAACAGCAGCCTAATGAAACAGACACTTAGTTGCATGGCATCACAGAGCAGTGACTAGTCCAGGCTTCTCCTGGTAGTGAACCTTGCTGAAAGGTCTGTACATTTTTATCCTTTATACATTTTGACTAACATTTACTAAGTCACCCTCTGGCCACACAATGCTGGCACTGAGCAGGAGGATTTATTAGGTAGCAGTCATGATCTCAGTTTCAGGTAATCAGAAAACAGTGCAGTTATAGTTCTCTGGCTATTAAAAAGCTGGACATAGCAAATAAGTGGTGGAAGGAAGGTCAGCAGTTTAGGTGCAGGAATGAAGGGAGAATGAATAAAACGGAAGCAGAGGCCTAAGTTCCAGACTCCAGATGGAAACTTATTTCAAAAAAATCCTGTCAGAAATATTGGTACATAGAGAAGCAAGCAAGCTTCCCAAATCAGAAAGTACCCTAATTTATAAGGTGGAATTGCCACCCACCCACCTACCCCCCTTTACTTTGCAAAACTAAGATAATTTTCTCATCACTCATAATCATTAAATAAATATTGTAAGACATTTTATATATTTGAAAAGGAAAAATCCAAGAGTTTGGCATTTCAGTTCTCTTTGTTTTGTACTTTGTATGGCAGGATATTCTGGCTATTTAGCACTGGTGCCAGCATTTAGCATGTGCTCATCTCATTTACTTCAGCAGGACTCTTGCTGGTGCTAAGTGTGAGAGTGACAGCTAAACAGTCAGAGAATCATAGTGCCTTGCTTTACACTTATTAAAGTGACCAGGGATGTACCAAGCCTTTGGTGGATATGGGATCTCCAATTATTGGCTTCCAGAAGAGTCTCCCAGGTGAAGAGTAGGGGTTGGGGCCTCCAGGGTAGGGACAGGGTTTTACCCAGTGCCTCACAAGCTCCCAGCAGGTACCCCACCCCACCCCACCCCACCTCACGCTCTGGGTGTAGCAACCCCACCAGGAAGAAGTTTTAAAAGTGCATCAGGGTGGTGAAAGCACTCCATCCCTGACCACTCTTAAAACGGCTTTCATGTTGAGGCCCTTTGCAAGCATCCAGAGCATGCTACAAAAAATTCAGAGTGGAAAGCAGTAGAGTGCTGGCCCCACTCCCTACACTGCTCAGTCTGAAAGTGCCAAAGACTGGGGCCCAGGATCAAGTGAGCTAGCTACACCCCTGCAAGTGATGCAAGGCTTTGCACTGCATTTTCTGCATTGGCTGGCTGTAGAGCAGCAAATTGAATTTAAGACTGAACATAGCACCAGGCTCTATCCCATGGTCTTAAACAACCCAGCAGCACAAAGACTGCTCCTTGAACCTCGCCCTGCTGTCTGAGCTCAGATACCACAAGCTGTTTGGGGATTCTTAAGTCATCAGGCAATTGGGCCTTTGAAGTAGTGGACCCCTTGGTTTGGAACTCGCTCCCTCTGATCATTTGTCTCCATTTCTCTCCTGACCTTCAAAAAGGTCACCTGAAGACACTTTTATTTTTCAGGTGCTTTTGGAGGATCCACTGATGGTACCCCTTCATGAATTCTTTTCCTCCCTCTTTTAAACTGTTTTAAATGTATCTTACATAGATTGTAAGTTGTTTTATTGTACTAATATGATGTGACACTATATAAATTAGATATTATTTAGATCTAATAATAATAATAATAATAATAATAATGTTCCCATAATTAGAAATTTGATGATCATGATAAAACATGAAAGTATCGGCATCTTCCAAGCCTAAGCAGAATCCCAAGCACCATTTCCCCGCCAAAATGTCCTGTCTATAGCTGACACAGCGGGTAATATCTACAGTTTGGGGTTACAATCTGAAAAGTGGCTTTGAGCTAACAGTGAGTGTCATGCTATTCCCTACACTATGAAATGCACTCTACAGAGGAAGCAATGTCTGCAAAAGGAACCTGTGTAAATGCCATGCTAGAATGTATGCACAGAGTCTGCAGATTCTCAGTGTATGTGCACATGTGTGTGCTTTCATATAGAAAATGTCTCCTGGAAAACCTGAAAAGCCATTTGTGCCTGAAATGTTGAATAATACAAAATGTTCCACTTACATAGACTGCAGAGTATGCAATTAATGAGTCTTAAAATCATCACAAACATTTTCATAGAACTAGCTCATTTCTATTAAAAGTTATCAATAGAGTCATAAGCTTATAAAAAGCCACTTAACCACAGACCCATGACCAGTTCCTTTGTAATAAGACGGGATATTACTGGGAAGTGGTAATCAACGGCAATTCAGGCTGGCAAAGCTAGTCTGTTGGTTAAATGCTAGTTAAAGATATATGAATAGAGAGATTATACAACACCAAATACATGCTGAGGCTGAAGTTCAGTCCTTCACAGCCACTGAGTGTGTTCAGCACTGGAAAATTTCAATTGCTGGTTCCAATGGATTCATCATAATGCTGTGAAAATATTATTTCTGACTTAGACTTCACAGCTAATAAAGACAGGCATAGCACTTATAGAGCAGTGTCCCACAAATAGAAGACCACACCTCATAAACAAATGTATCCTCCATGCTCACTGCAGCGCTGTTCTTTCCAAAGAAACCTTTTCTTTGTCATTAGCAGGTGTTGAAACAAGAGTGACCCGAATAAGAAGTAAAGTAACTTAATTGCAAGCAACCTCTCATTGTGAAAAGTACACTCAAAGAGAGGCTTTTTAATGAAGGCAGGATCTCAATATTGAGGCCGCTTTTAGACGAGACAAATTTTGCACATGATTGGTGAAAAATATGCGTGTTTTAATGCTCGTTTAAACACCTAAACCGTTTTAAATGCACATTTGCCATGATCGTGTAAAAGCCAAAAATGTTTTGAATGTGGTTTTATCTGATTCCAAACTGGTTTTGAGTCTCTTTGATGATTGGGGGATGCCAAAACAGGTTTTAAAAAATGTGCATTATTTAAATACGCATTTACAAAACCACATTAAAAGTGTCTCGTCTAAAAGCGCCCTGGGTCTAACAAACGAGATGTCACCCCACATTTGCCCACATTAACCCTGGATTCACCTGCTCATCTACTCAGCGTCCACCAGATGTTCACCCTGGGGCTGACACTGGGGCCTATGCACATGACATCAAGCCAGGAAACGTGGAACATGCTATGTGCTCGCACCAAAGTAAACCCGGGGCAATGGGTGCCCACAGGGCCAGGTCTTATTTGTTAGGTTCCCCCATAGACCCAACACCATAGATGCGGCTAGCATGGCCCTCTCAGCTGAGCCTGACAGCCAGCAGGAGGGAGGGAGAGGAGTACAAGTGAGTGTGCTGTCCCTGTGGGAGGCAGGGCTGACAGCTCGGGGAGGCATGCTGCAATCTCACTGTCCACAGGAGGCCAGGGACCGTGAGATTGCTGGAGCAGCTGCCCAGCTGTCAGACAGCCCTGGTGTGTGTGTGTGTGTGTGTGTGTGTGTGTGTGTGTTAGCACCATCTGTGGTGGTTGACATAAACCCATAAACTGTGGGGAGGAGGCTGACCTTTTGAAGGGCTCCCAATGCTACCCACGGGAGTGACAGTGGCATGGGGACTCTATGGATTGAATGTGGGTTCCGGCTACCTCCCTTCCCATGATACACCCACTGATACACAAAATGGGGAGTACATTTAGCTGTCCTTGATGCAAAATATCTAATCAAGCATTGCATAATGGTGCAGTGATGCAAAGTAATGATAGGATAATCCTCCAATATTAAAGTCAGTGATCCCTTTCCCAAATTCTGTGGATCCTGTGCACATGCGCCAGTGCACACTTTCTGCAGGCCACAATGTGTCCACAATAGGGATCCGCGTGGCTTGCGTGCAGCTGCACGCGCACACAGCTCTGTGCACTATCCGCAGGGTTTGGGATCGGGCTCAATGGGAGTTTTGCCGTTGACTTCAATGGGTAGAGGAATTGCACCCTGAGTATCCTCAATTCCCATTCTCTTTAGAGAATTCAGTGGGAGCAGAATGAGTTCAGCCGCTGACATGATTGTTAACAGTAAGATTTTCATAAGTGTTCAGCCTTGGCCTAGCTCTCTTTCAATTTAAGCTGATGGTGGTTCTACTATTGGCCTTGGAGAGAACAAATTTAGGCAAATCCTGAGCACTTTTGAAAATGTCACTGTTAGGATGGATATTGCAGGTACCACCCAGCAGGTACTGGGTGTGTGCCAGGCATTAAAGCTGAAATGACTGTTGGTGGAACTGAATAAATCCATCGAATTTGTGCTACCTGAGCCAAACCTGATGAAGGGGGCCCGTAATTGGGGGGTGGGGGTTGATTTGGTTATTCAGTCATTTCTGTAGTTTGATTACATCATTTTGGAAGTCTTACCATTATTAGATATGCACAATTGCTGAAATGAAGAAATAGCAAAGTAACCAAAATACCCAAACCAAATAACGGATATAATAATAGCACACTGGAGTATCCAAATAAGCAACTATGCAAATGCCAAGCTTTGATGCAGACACTATTTGTATATTTAAAGGGTTTTCAAAAATGAGAATAGTATCCATAAATAAAAGATCTCTATTTGTTTCAGCTCTACCAGACATATAATACACCATCCCCGGTTGTCTTGAACTAACTTGTAATTAGGGCTGAAACAAGATTCAATTTGTTTCTCGCAAAAATCTCACAAGAATTGAGATTTGTTACTGAAGTCTTGATACAGTCTTTGTAACAGTTCAAGATCTTTGCAAGAATCTCATCAAAATTAATCATTTACCATTTAGTGGTTACCATGATTTACCATGTACCATATACCAATTTACCATGTACCAACTGGTGGTAGTGGTTACCACCTTCCATGGAGTCATAACAAATTTACCAAGTACCACATTCGTCCCGGTAAAGTGCATGCACAAAATGGTCACCACTGCTTTTCTACACATGCACAACCATCTTTCAAGATGGCACAGGCAGCGATGCCACCATTTTGGAAAAGGGCAGTCATTTTTTGCATTCGCATTACTGGGATGAACATGGTAAGCCGTACGTGGTAAATTAGTATATGGTACATGGTAAACCACAATAAATGGTAAATCTAGAGTCACTAAAAACAAGTTAAGAACCATGATTCTCAGCGAGAATCGAGAGAAAATCAAGGTCGAATTTCAGCCCTTCTTGTAATGTAGGAGTATCAAATTAATACAGATTTTCTGAATTTCAGGGTGAAAACAGACATGATGCTAACCACCCTTTAACCACCCTTGATGGTTATTTATGCATGTTGCAGGTCTGTATTGGTGCCCTATGGAGTCCTGCGACATGCATAAATAACCACCAATGGTGGTTAAAGGGTGGTTAGCGTCATGTCTATTTTCACCCTCAGTTTAAATTTGTAGATTCATTTCCATGACTGAATTTTTGAATTAAAAGTTACCAGATTAGAAGGACCAAATCACATATTTTGACTTTGTTAAAATTCAGATAGTTCAGTTAGTACAAACCAATCATAAGTCATAGACTTATTGAATTAGCAGTATAATCCTTGACTTGGTAACAACATAGAAAGGGAAGGAAAGAGAGTAACTGAATATTGTTTCAAAGAGTAGGAGGTGAGCCGGCTCGGAAGAGGAAGGGGTGAAAACCTGCTTTCCTGGCATTTCGGGGGGGGGGGCACCACTATGGGAAAATAATGCTTCACAAGCAGTATCTAAGAATGGAATTAATTAAATATTGAAATACAGGACCAGATTGTCATAGAGTCATTGACATGAATGAAGGTATGCACTTCATATTAATTGAAGAGGTAATATAACTAACTACAATAAGATCAGCCTAGTAAACCAAGACCTCTAGGATGCAAAGCCAGCAGGTACAGCCACATGAACCCGACTGGGACCGATCCCACACACCGTGCAATTGCAGCTGCCACATTTCAGGGCTGGCAAGGAGAGCTACACAGTCTGCCCTTCATGGGAAAACCGGGTAGGGCAGGATGCTTTCAGTCATTCTGCTACATGCCGGGGAGGGTTGAGGCACCAGCCACATGTGCTGGCACCAGGCCCTGTCCCTCACACCATCCCCCGGGCCAACCAACACCATCCTGCCCACGGCCATGATATGAAGGCAGGGGAATGGTGACTGCGACTGCCCCTCACCAGTGCCGGTGGGCCTCGATACAGGGTGGGGTAGCACAGGGATTGGGAGCATGAATGACACCTTGGTACCCTGATTTAGACAACCTTACCTCACTTTAGGTAAGGGTACTACACGCTGAATCCACAGCCTTTTTCGGAGGAGGCAGCACATAACAGCCGCTGCTCACCCCACCATGAGGCTGGATGGACATCTGGCAGACACCAGGCACACAAGCCACTGCATCGCATGGCAATGGTGCCCAAACTGGTGTAAGCTGCCCAAATTGGGTTACCGTATTTTGTGGCTGTACACAATGTTGCATTATTACATCACACCCAACCTGGTACAAGGACCACAGCCAGGAAGCGGTTGTGCTACAAGGATACCCTCCACTGGACCCTGACTGCCAGATTAGTCACTTGGTCGCTGGTGTTTGTGCATATGAGAGACATCATAAACCAACCAGTTCAGAATTGTGCATAACTAGGTCCTGTGTGGGCCACTGTTTCCAAAGGCACATTGCTTAGGGCTTTGTAAATAAACTCCTTTTACACTTACTAAAGGCAGGGGTCCATGACAGTGTGAAGTTTAAAACAAAACCCACTGTTGAGTTATTCCATCATAAGGAAAAAGCTTTTGAAAAACAAAGTTATTATTATTATTTATATAGTGCCGTAACTATACACTGCACTTTTCAGCAGTAAAATATACTAAACATAAAACCGAGTCCCCATGCAGAAGGGCTTATGTTATAAATAACAAATGCAATACCTGCTGAAAAGCACCACTTTTTCAGGTTTAGACATTTCAAGAACAGCCAAGGGGACTTGATGGAAACTTTCCAAAACAATTCACCTCTGGGAGAAGACCAAGTTGAGAAACTTCACCTCAAAGAAGTAATGGCTTCAGAAAGTTGAACACAACTAGCATGTGAACTTGTAACTGAAATGCTTTCATAGCCAACATTATAACAATGGAAGCAAAATGGTGGAATGTCAAGATAGCTAATTAGAGGTAAAACAAACAGGTTTCCAAACTCTTCAACCAAATGTAAGTGCTTGTTTCCTACAACTTCACACTTTCATGGACTTCTTGGAGCAGCTGATCCTGCAACCAATGAGAGGAGGCACTACTTTGGATCTAGTCCTAAGTGGAGCACAGGGTGTAAAGGGTAACAGCGGGGGCGGAACCGCTTGGCAATAGTCATCATAATATAACCAAATTTGACATAATTACTGGAGGGAGAATGGTAAATAAATCTACCTCAGTAACATTTAACTTTAAAAGGGGAGACTATGCTAAAATGAGGAAACTAGTTAGAAGGAAGCTAAAAGAAGCAGTGGCAAAGGTTAAATGTCTGCAATAGGCATGGAGATTATTTTTAAAACACCATCTTGGAAGACCAAATGAAACATATTCCACGAGTTTAAAAAGGTAGCAAGGGGAATGCCAGTGTGGCGAAATGGTCAGGTGAAGGAGGCTATTAGAGCCAAAAAGGCATCCTTTAAAAAAATGGAAACCTAGTTCTAATGAGGAAAATAGGAAAGAGAATAAGCTCTGGTAAATTAGATGTAAAATGTTAATAAGGCAGGCCAAGAGAGAATTTGAAGAGAGACTCACCAAAGAGGCAAAAACTAATAATAAATATTTTTGTTTACATACATCAGAAGCAAGAGACTTACTAGAGAATCATTTGGGCCATTAGATGACCAGGGTATAAAAAGGGCACTCAGGGAGGATGTGGTAATTGCAGAGAAGCTAAATGAATTCTTTGCTTCAGTCTTCATGGCAGAGGATGTTGTGGAGATACCCACGTCAGAACTGTTCTTTGTAAGTGATGAACTGGAAGAGCTGTCACAGCTCATCATGACCCTGGAAGAGTTTTTGGAGCAAATTGAAAAACTAAATAGTAACAAATCACCAGGAGCAGATGGTTTTCACCCCAGACTCTGAAATAACTCAAATATGAAATGCAGACCTACTACAATAATTTGTAACTTATCGCTAAAATCTGCCACTGTACCTGAGAACTGGGGGGGTAGCGATTGCGAATATAACACTGATGTTTACAAAGAGCTCCAGAGACGATCCTGGAAACTACACACTAGTGAGCCTGACATTTGTGCTGGGCAAAATGGTGGAAACGATTATAATCGCAAATAATTCCAATGAGAAAGAAAAATGGGAGACATCGAAAGAAACCAATGTGGCTGCACAAGGAGCTTTCTGATGAGTTATGAATTAAAAAGGACATGTATAAGAAAATGGAAGGAGGAAGAAATCACCAAGGATGAGTACAGAGTAGTCCAAACTTGTAGGGATGGTGTCAGGAAGCTAAAGTTCAGAATTTGCTGAGGCTTGTGAGACATGCTAAGAACAACAAAAAGGAGGTTTTCAGCTATGTCCAAAGCAAGAGAAAGAATAAGGAAGAGGTAGTTCCGCTGCTAGGTGAAGTTTGCAAAATGTTAACAGGTGACAGAGAGAAGGCAGAATTGCTCAACTCCTATTTTGCCTCCTACAAAAGAGAAACTATGTCCAGTCTGGCAAGTGTAGCACTAATGATGAAGGGAAGGAAGGAACTGCAGCTCAGGATAGGTAAAGAAATGGTAAGAGAACACCTCGCTACTTTAAATGATTTCAAGTCTTCAGGGCCAGATTAATTACATCCTAGCATACTGAAGAACTTGCAGATGTAATTTTGGAACTTCTGTTTATAATCTTTGTTAACTCTCGTAGAACAGGTGAGGTACCAGACAACTGGAGATGGGCAAATGTTGCCTTTCCCCCTTCAAGAAGGGGGAAAGGGAGGATCCAGGAAACTACAGACTGATCATCCTGACATCAATACCTGGAAAATTCCAGAGCAGATTATAAAGCAGTCAATCTGTAAGCATTTAGAAAACAATGCTGTGATTACTAGGAGCCAGCATGGCTTTGGGTAATTTCAGACGTTATAAAAACAGTAAACACCTTTCACCACAGTGAACCCCAGTGGATTCCCTGAGGTGGTGGCGCTTCCGGGAACATCTGTTTGGTCCCGGCCAGGAGTTCACCACAGTGAACCCCCAACCGGGATCAAGCTTGACCACGGTTCTCGACCTCCGGCCAGCCAGAGGTCAAGAACTGTGGTTAGAGTGGCCATGATCCAGGATGGGAATGACAATGGCGGCACTGAACATCTGCTCGCCAGCCCCGTCTCAGAATCAGGCCCTGACCTTGGGAAAGGGTCGGGCACAGCAGCCTCATTGGCCACTGCGCCCGCCCATCTCCCCGTGGGCGGGCGGCNGACCTCCGGCCAGCCAGAGGTCAAGAACTGTGGTTAGAGTGGCCATGATCCAGGATTTCACCATGGTGAACTTCTGACCGGGACCAAACAGACATTCACGGAAAGGGTCGGGCACAGCAGCCTCATTGGCCACTGCGCCCGCCCATCTCCCCGTGGGCGGGCGGCTGAGGGAGCGCAGGGAGGCAGGGCTGAGTGGCTGCATGTCATGCCACGCAGTCCCACTCCCTCCCCACGTAGTCCCACCCCCTCCCAATCCCCCTCAGGGATCAGGCCGGTACATCTAAAGGACAGCCAGACTGATCACGGACCGGGATCTGAGACGGATCCTGGTCCAGGGTTCAGCGTGGTGGGCCGAAAGGCCCATTGCGTCAAGAACAAGTCATGCCAAACTAATCTTATTTCCCTTTTTTATTGAGTTACTAGTTTAGTAGATCATGGGAATGCTATGGACATAGTATATCTTGATTTCAGCAAAGCATTTGACATAGTCCCCCATGATATCCTTCTTGACAAGCTGGTTAAATATGGGTTAGATGATTCTATCATTAGGTGGATTTACAGCTGGTTGGAGAACCATACCCAAAGAATGCTCATAAATGGCTCCCCATCAATCTGGAGGGAGGTATCGAGTGGGGTTCCTCAGGGCTCGGTCCTGGGCCCTGTACTGTTCAACATCTTTATTAATTACTTGGATGAAGGAATGGAGGGGATGCTTATCAAATTTTCAGATGACACAAAACTAGAAGGGAAAGCTTAATACCTTAGGCAATAGGCTGCTTTCCCACGAGCTTCAGGAGCTTGTGCTATTCAAATCTAGTGCAGCTCTCATCTCATAGGAAACAAGGAAGTGTGGCTCTCAAACAGGCAAGCTAGTGCAATGGACAGGGTAGTGGGGTCAGGAAAAAGTGTTTTGTGGGCTAGAGTTAAGGACAAGGAGGGTCAGGCACTGGGCAGGGCTGGGGTGGTGGGGGGTAGTGGTGGTGAGTGGGCTGGACAGAGACCAGAGAGTCTGGGAAAGAGAGAAGCATTTTCTGAAATTCAGATGTTAGGTCTACACTAGAGTTGATGAATCAAGTACCTAAAAAAATGGGTAAACCTGTTGAATCTATGCTACCCAGATGAAAAATGGCAGTTGAGGTAATAATAACTGGTTCCCAGGTTGGTTTATTTTGGTATTTCAGTCATTTCAGTATATTGGCTATATCATTTTGGCATGAACAATTGCAAAAATGATGCAACTGAAATACCAAAACAACCATAGTACCACAATAACCAAACAAATTCCTCCCTAAAACAACAACTAAAAACTAACAAAAAACAACAAAAACAAATCTAAAACAAAATACCCCCAAAATTGGATACAAAAATGCCCAGTTTTTGTCATGGATATGTTCAGGTAGCCAAAAGCCTACCCCAAAATGCAGATACCAGCAAAAAATAAACCACTAGCTATTTCATCACTAGACTACACCATTGCTACACATTACAGTAGATACCACATCATTATATCTTATGCACGAGGAAAGGCAGTGCTGCTAAGGTTGAAATATCAAGCACTAAAACATTCCAGGAATGTAAAGTTCCTTTTTAAAGGTGGTCTGAACAATTTGCTTAAAAATGTTAATTTTGCAGCTGATACTTGGAAATTCTAGTAGCAGGTCAAGGTCAAAAGAGAATTATAGTTACATGGAGAATTACACTTGAGAACCCCACTTGAAAATGTTCATTTATTATGACTCCAGGGAAGTTGGTAACCACTTCCCTTTTCCATCAACTTGGCACAGTCTTTTGTTCATTAACTAGGGCAATCAGGAGGAGGAGGAGAGAATTGGAAAAAGGTATTAATTACGCAAGATTTGCACAGAGTTAAGAATAAAAAAATGTATGATTCTTTTCAGTAAGATGAAGAAATTTCAGCCTTCATCATAAGAACATAAGTAGTGCCATACTGGGTCAGACCAATGGTTCATCAAGCCCAGCATGTGTCTCTGACAGTAGTCAATCTTGGTTGCTTGGAAGAAGTACCCAACAAGTCACAATGGGGAAATCCATTCCCTGTACTTCAAACCCAGCTCCCAACTGTAAGAGGTTACATTCCCCAAACCTACCTGGCTAATAGCTGCTAATGGACTTATCCTCCAAAAACATGTCCAACTCTTTCTTAAACCCAGCTATACTACTCACCTTGACCACATCATCTGGCAACAAATTCCACAACTTAATTGTGTGTTGAGTGAAAAAATATTTTCATTTGAAATCTGCTACTTGTTAGTTTCATGGCATGTCCCCTAGTTCTAAAACTATTTGAGAGGGTAAATAACCATTCCACACTCGTGATTTTTATACACTTCTTCATATCCCCTCTCAGTCGTCTCTCCTCCAATCTGCCCCTACCTATCCAGCCTCTCTTTATAGGCTGGATTCATAGGCTGTTCCATACCCTTTATTATTTTTTTGTTTTCCTTCTCTGTACCTTTTCTACTTCTACTATATCTTTTTTTCAGATGGGGCAACCAGAACTGCACACGATTTTCAATGTGCAATCGCACCGAAGATTTATATAGTGGCATTATGATGTTTTCAGTTTTATTCTCCATCCCTTTACGTATTATTCCTAACATTCTGTTTGTTTTTTTGATAGCCACCACACACTGTGCTGAGGATTTCAATGTCCACAGTGACTCCAATGTCCTTTTCCTGAGTGGTAACTCCTAATTTAGAAGCCAGTGTTGTGTACATAAAGTTTGGATTGTTTTTTCCTATGTGCATCACTTTGCACGTGTCCACATTAAATTTTATCTGCCATTTAGATGCCCAGTCACCCAGTTTTGCAAGGTCCCCCTGGAATTCTTCATAGACTGCTCGTGTTTTAACAACCTTGAATAACTTGGTGTCATCTGCAGATTTGATCAGGTCACTCCTTATTCCCCGTTCCCGATCATTAATGAATACATTAAACAACACCAGTCCCAGTATAGTTTCCTGGGACACTTCACTATTTACTTGTCTCCATTGTGAAAACTGACCATTAGGTCCAACTCTTTGGCCGCTTTTACAAAATGGGTTCTTACAACTGCTTGAGATAATACCAGATGTTATAAATGCTGGACTTTTGTAATATGTGAATGCACTATTCCCCTTTTTTGCAGCGAGATCTCACAATACCCTGCCCCGAGCTGTATTCAGGAGGGGCGGGGTATAAATTCAGTAAATAAAAAAAATAAAGTAAATAAATAAACCTTGCAAGAGACACATCTGGCAGCGAGAACTCACTGCCTAAAAAGGCAATAGTGCATTCACACATGACAAAACTCCAGCATTTATAACACCAAGTATTATCAGATTCAGATTTTTATTAATGTATATAGCCATAGCCATTATAAAATAAAACAACCAAAAATATAAAACACAATCAGTTACTAAAAACAATAGTTTTATACACCATCTCTCCATTACCCCATTCACAGCCCAATAATACATATATCTAACAGCAATTTTTACAGTACCCAAGATTTAAGGAACTTTAACAATTATATCCCCAGAAGTTCCCCAATCTCAAGGCAAGCTAGTCTTAGTCCAAGCCCAGCTTAGATTGGAGCTTTAGTTTTGTTCTTTAAATTTTTGACCAAAGTCAAAAACTTGGCCACATTTATAGACACCAAATGGTTCTTATCACAGAGCAAAAATTCTTCCTTCGACATTCCAGCACCTGAGTGTTTAAGAAGGGGGACAATAAGAAACTCCCTCCAAGCTTGATATGTGGGGCATTCTACCAATATATGCGCCACTGTCTCTATGCGTTTTTGTTGTAACTTACAGCACTCACTGCATAACCACTCTTCAAGTGGTATCCCATCCAGTCTACCCTCAGTGACTGCCGATGGAAACACGTTTAATCATGCTTGGGTCAGAGCCATCCTTGTTTTACACATCCTATAATTGCCCAGATAAGAGGCTTCCCCAGTTGGAATCACAAATTTCCCATACATTTGGGATACTTTCTGAGAGCTCAGCTGATCATGTTTGATCTGTAATTCTTGGTCAAGGATGCGGGATTTGATTTCTGACCAAGCCTTAGCAAAAGGAAGGGTCAAAGCATATGCCACCGAAAACCCCAGGGAACTTAGAATGGACTTTATTGATTCCGGTCATTGGCCCATTGCAGTATGGATTATTGATGATGCCAGTGAGCTGGAGGCAATCAGATTTAGCCGAAGCCAGTATTTTACTATTACTAACACCAAGTATTATCTTGAACACTTATGAGAACCCATTTTTTTGTCATGTGCAAAAACGGCCTTTGTTTCCTATTCTTTAGCCAGTTACCAATCCACAATAGGACACTGTCTCCTATTCCATGACTTTTTAATTTCCTCCAGAGTCTTTCATGAGGGACCTTATCAAACGCATTCTGAAAATCCAGACGCACTATATCGACCGGCTCCCCCTTATCCACATGTTTATTCACACCTTTAAAAAAATTCAATAGATTAATGAGACATGACTCCCTTTTGCTAAATGCATGTTGACTTCTTCCCATTAAGTCATGTTTATCAGAGGTCTTCTACTGCAACCACCTGCTCACTGCAGGAAATACACAGCTACAGTATGCCTGACAAATGGCTGTCCAGCCTCTGCTTGAAAACCTCTAGCAAAGGAGAGCCCACCACTGCCCTAGACAGTCTGTTCCACTGTCAAAAAGCTCTTACCATTAAGAAGTTCTTTCTAACGTTTAGCCAAAATATGCTTTGTCGTCGAATCTGGAATGAGACAAGGACAGCAGTTGTTGGATTTTAACAGCCACACTCTTTATTCAAATTGGAGTTAGACTGGTGGGGATAATTTCCCTTGGCAATATGGGTCCAATACTAACGAGCAGTAACAGATTAACCATAACTGACAGGAAAGTGGCTTGGATGTGCCCTCCAGTACCAGCCTCAATTGATTACCTCCATCTCCCCTTCAGCCTCTGACTAGTGGCTGTGGCCAAAGGGGACAGTGTCCTTTCTGGACTGGAGTAAGGATTTGGGTGCCGAAAACTTGGGGACCATGTCTGTTTCTGCCTGCCTTCACAAAACACCCCTCCCAGGGATTCTTCCCCGGTGCTTGCCATGCCCTGCCTCTACACCAGGTATTGCCTCCCTATCTCTTAAGGAGATGACTTAGAAAACTACTTATTTCCTACAAAAACCAGCATAACAGTACTGGACCCCTGTCACTAAGGGACCACTAATGTTTACCTCAGACGGGCCCGACCTCCACCCATGCCTAACTCCTTTCCAAAACTTCAGCCAACTTGGCTTTCAACATAGACAGATAATTATTGTTCCCTTCCGGGGACAAATGCACTCCATCCAGGTAGAAGAATTCTGGTGTCCTATATGTAATACTGTGGTGGGAGACCCTGTGGCCACCCCTCGGACATATCTACTTCCCAATGTTACTGTTGATGTTGCATTGAGTTTTATCAACTTTCCATGGGTGTACTGCTTTATCCCACTTCATCTGGCTGACCAGATCGGTCCAGATAATTACTGCTTCTGGAAAAAGCTTCTCAACCTCCAGAAGGTTGCTCTTAATGTTTAGTTTAACCCCTTTAGGTTTTGGTATATCATTTCATCCCAGGTGGATTAGCACGACATCCGGTGGCGGTCCGGATGCCTCTGCCCTGAGAGTGGGAAGTAATTGGTGCCTCTGCATCCTGCTGCATTCCATCCAATGAATCACGGCCCAGGCAGACAGGCGCAGCTGAGATCCCCAGCGAGTCTGCCCAGCTGCTTTCCCAGCCCAACACACAAGGTCATGGCCGATGATCCAGATCAAGCTTCTGCGAAGAGCCTTGCTGGACCTGGGAGTGTAGACAAAATAACAAGGTTACTGTGATGGGGTTTGAATATAAGCCTGAAACACCCTGGATCGCCACCACCCCAACACGTTTATTTCCTGTTCCAGGAAGCCAACCACTGCAGCAAAAGAGACGGCCCCTATCCTGAAGGAGTGGAAGCTGTAGTTGGCACAGTGGAGGCCTAGGTGTCCTAAGGCACTCCGAAGCATGGCGTGAACTGATGCCTTGTGAGGGAGGGGGGTCAACCAGCATGCTGGAACAAGACCCCAGACACTGGGGAGTGAGTTTTGAGGTACTCCTCTAGCAGCCTTCCCAGTAAAGGGTGACTATCTGGCCCCTTCCCTTTTGGTCAGTCTTGGACTGTCTCAAGCGGAGGACCTAGAGGTCTACCAGCATGTCCTCGAAGGTGAGGGCCCATCCTGTGCCGTCCCGCACTGATTCTGCCACGACAAGGAAGGCCCCCCCAAAATGCTATATTGAATGCTGTGCGAAAAAGTATGGACTCAAAAGCATCAAAACAAATTCTGGGGAGAGCGCCACAAATTGAAAGGAGAAGAGGTGATAATGGGGGCCCTGGTATCCCAGTTTCCTGGCCATTCCCAGTTCCAGCTCTCCAACATTCTACGAGCAAAGAGACTCCTATCCATGGGGAAGGGGAGTGACCAGCTAAACCACTCATGAATACCAGGGCAGACAGTTTGCCCACGATGGTTCCTACTGCAGTACCACTGTGACTTAGTGCCATGGCAAATTTCAGCATCTGGGCTTAAGATGGGAAAACAGGCTGCCCAGCCCTGACTGGCATGAAAGACTTGGAAATTTCCTGAAGGTCCTTTCATATGCATCCCAGGTCCAATATGCCAGGGATGTGGTTGGTGAGACTATGCAGGCTCTACAAGGTGGAGGCAGATGAGCCAGCAGCCCAGGGATAGTAAGGAACTGAATAAAGAGACTGTGGACTTGAATCCCCAATGGACTGGTGCTGTGTTGCTTCCTGCATTATTATTATTATTATTATTATTATTATTAAAAAACATTTATATAGCACCAGCAGTGTACCTGGCACTTTACAAAGTAATAAAATAGACACGGTCCCTGCTCCTAGGGCTTACAATCTGAGAGACAGGAGCTGGGGGAGAGCCATAGGAAGGGGAACAGAGGGAGAGACAAGGGGTCTAACATTCATGAAGATGCGAGGTCTCAAGTGCATGTACTTGGCTTGGTTATGATGAGAATGACAGCAGGCAGGTCCATGTGGCAAGGATAAGGGTAGGTATAGGAAATAGTGGCTCAGCAGGATAAAGAGTCAGACAGAGCAGAGCGAAAGAGGTTAGTTTTAAGGAGAGATTTGAAGGTATGAAGGGAGGGGGCAAGGCCTATGTGGACAGGGAGGGAGTTCCAGGCATGGGGGGCAGCAAGTGAGAAGGGACGAAGGCGCTTAGGGGAGCAGGGAAGGCGTGGAAGGGTGAGAGAAGGGACAGAGGAGGAGCGAAGTGCACGGGCTGGAGTATGGAGGGCGATAAGTGCAGAGAGGTAGGGGGGAGCAAGGTTGTGAAGAGCTTTATAGGTGAAGACTAGGAGCTTGTGCAGGATTCGTTCAGGAAGGGGAAGCCAGTGAAGCGAAGAGAGGAGGGGCTGCACATGGTCGAAGCGACTGGCGAGGTAGATGACCCTGGCAGCAGAGTTTTGGACAGAGATGAGGGGAGAAAGGTGAGACCGGGGAAGGCCAGTGAGAAGGAGGTTACAGTAATCGAGGCGAGAGATGACCAGAGCATGAACAAGAGTTTTGGCAGACGAGACAGAGAGAAAAGGGCGAATCTTAGCAATGTTATGGAGGGAGAAGCGACAGGATTTAGCAACAGAGTCAATGTAGGGTTTAAAAGAAAGGGCTGAGTCAAAGATGAAGCCTAGGCTACGGGCTTGGGGGACAGGCAGGATGGTGACTCCATCAATAGTTATTGACAGTGAGGAAGGAGAGGAAGGATGAGGGGGGAAGATAAGGAGTTCAGTTTTAGCCATGTTGAGTTTGAGTTGACGTTGAGACATCCAGGTAGAGATGTCAGAGAGACAGTTGATGAGACGAGCTTGAACAGAGGGAGAGAGAGAGGGAGTAGAGAGATAGAGTTGAGTGTCATCAGCATAGAGGTGGTATTGGAAGCCATGGGAGGCAATGAGTTTGCCTAAGGATGAGGTATAGATCGAGAAGAGGAGAGGGCCAAGAACAGAGCCTTGAGGAACACCAACTGAGAGGGGGAAGGAGGAGGAGGCGGAGTTGGAGAGAGACACATTAAAGGAGCGGTCAGAGAGGTAGGAGGAGAACCAGTTATGGACAGAGCCACAAAAGCCAAGGGAGTGAAGGGAATCCAGCAAGAGTGAGTGGTCAACAGTATCGAAGGCAGCAGAGAGATCAAGGAGGACAAGAATGGAATAGAGACGTTTAGATTTAGCCACCAGAAGATCGTTGGTGATCTTAGCGAGAGCAGTTTCAGTAGAATGAAGGGGGCGGAAGCCAGATTGGAGGGGGTCAAGGGAGGAGTTGGAGGATAGGAAGTCAAGGCAGCGGGAGTAGACAACACGTTCAAGCAGCTTGGAAGCAAAAGGAAGGAGTGAGACAGGACGATAGCTAGAAGGGTCAGAGGGGTCAAGAGTGGACTTTTTGAGAATAGGAGAGACTGTGGCATGTTTGAAGGCAGAAGGGAAAGAGCCAGTAGAGAGGGAGAGGTTGATGATGTGCAGGAAGGAAGGGGCGACAGTGGGAGTAATGGAGGTGAGGAGGCGGGAAGGAATGGGATCAAGGGGGCAAGTGGAAGGGTTGGAGGAGGAGAGCAGAGAGGAGATTTCCTTAAGGGAGGCAGGGGAGAAGGAGGACATGAGAGAAGGAGGGGGAGGAGGGAGAGGGGTGGGAGTGGGAAGAGAGGAGTGGGAAGCGATGTCGAGGCGGATCTTGTCTATCTTGGAGGTGAAGAAGGAGGCAAGATCCTGAGCAGAAAGGGAAGAAGGAGGGGGAGGACAGGGAGGCTTGAGGAGGGAGTCAAAGGTAGAGAACAGGCGGCGAGGGTCCCGAGAACAGGACTCAATGCGGGAGGCATAGTAGTGTTGTCTAGCAAGGGAGATAGCAGAAGTAAGGGTGGAGAGACAGAATTTGAAGTGAAGGAAGTCAGCGTGAGAATGGGATTTGCGCCAGAGTCGTTCAGCAGCACGAGTGCAAGAACGGAGGTGGCGGATACTAGGGGTGAGCCAAGGACGGGGGTTGTGGGAGAAGGCAGGGCGGGAAGAGAGAGGGGCATGGGAGTCAAGTGTGGAGGAGAGAGAGGCGTTGAGATCAGAGACAGCAGAGTCAGAGGAGGAGGAAGAGAAGACTGTAGGATGAAGGGGAGAGAGAGAAGAGGCAAAGTCCAGGGGATCAATAGCTTGAAGGTTATGGAAGGAGCGTAGAGAAGGGAAAGAGGAGGGGGGGACAGTGGGAAATGTTGAAAGAGGCAAGGGTGCATCCCCTTCTTAGGCGGAACATAGCTCGGCTGCGGGCTAAATAGACATGGCAACGGGGTTTGCTAATTCCCCTAGTGAGACCCCGGCGCCCCCATGTGACCCTGGGAAGACCCCCTGCTATAAATATTATTTATTTACTGACACACCCCGATGGCAGCCTGGGACGATATAAAATACTTAATAAAAATCACATTTAAAATCCCCACTTAAAAAGTCCAACAAAAAACAGGAAAAAACCATAGAACCCCAGCCACTACCCATCTCCCTCACTAAATGCCCAGTGAAACAACCAGGTCTTACAACTTTTATGAAAGGAGGGAGATCTGTCAAGAGGTGAATCTCCACTGGGAGGGAGTTCCATAGCCGCAGCGTGGCCACTGAGAATGCCCGCTCAAACGTGGCTACCCAGGAAACCTCGAAGCGGACGTCCCCAGCCAACCACAGAGGCTGATCCAGGACACATGGGCTGAGGCGGTCCTGCAGGTAAGTGGGGCACAGGTCATATAGGGCTTTATAGGTCAAAACCAACACCTTGAATTGGGCGCAGAAGACTATAGGCAACCAGTCCAGAAATAGTAGCACTGGTGTTATGTGCGCCCGGCAACCCGTCCGCATAAGGACTGTGTATGCATGCACAAATGGCTACCAGACCATTCTGTGCATGCACAGCCCTTTCCCAAAATGGCACTGGCAGCATCAGCACCATTTTGGAAAAGGACTGCACATGAGCAGAATGGTCCACTGGCCATTTTGCGCATTCATGGTGGCTGTTTTTACTAATTTTTAATAAAATAAATAAACAAAAATGGTAGGTTTGTTTACAACCCCCCTGAAAACAGGGTATTTTGTAAACTAAAACAAAATAGAAAACAGGAGGGGTGCTTTCTTCACACCACTACCTATGGCCATTGGC
Source organism: Sphenodon punctatus (assembly GCA_003113815.1). NCBI lineage: Eukaryota > Metazoa > Chordata > Lepidosauria > Sphenodontia > Sphenodontidae > Sphenodon > Sphenodon punctatus. The sequence continues at coordinate 3,467,487 of QEPC01015736.1, read as the reverse complement.
CAAAATTCTTTTGGCCTATTCTAAATATATATTTTTTTAAAAAAACTTATCTATTGGAAGCTGTTTGAGGCAGTGACTGTCATTCACTGTATATTGGTACAGCTGCAGCAGCAAATTGGTACAAGAGCTTAGCACATTGGGTGTAAACCAATGGATGCAGAGGATGCCCGCTGCACCTCTCACGTCTCACGTCCACAAGTAGCTCCACTTTTTGCTGTTGCCCTGGGTTTGGCTGACCCACTCTACACGGCGTGCTCTGGGATGTATATTTCAGCCTTCTCTGGTTTTCACATCAGGCATCCCCTCTTTACACAGACAGGTCAACCCAGGGGTGAAGTGGACTGGCGTGGTGAGTAGCGGAGCTTCTGTCTGTCTATAAGCACCCACCGTGTCCCTGACCTAGTCCAAACATATATGGGCTGTTGCCATTGAAGCACAGCATCGTAATAATGATTAATAATAGTAATATAATCTGAAATCTAGGCTATATAAAACTAGAGACTGAAATAATTTTGATGGCTGATTATATCTGACATTATTTTCAGGAGCTTTATGGTACACCAAATGGTGCATACACTCCAACCTGTATACAATTTCCCAATTGCAGTGGGCAGTTTGTCACAACCATCTGTTCACATCATGTCTCCAGCTGAAATGAAATTTGATAGAAAACATTTCTGCGGGGAGAGAATTACAGACTTTGCACCGTATGTGCTGTAGCATAAAGTTCACCAGGACTTTGCTCTCTATCTCTGCGAAGAATAAAGGAATGAATATATTGACATTCATTTAAAGCCATTGATGGTATGGTTCTGCATGCAGGGATCAACCTTCTGTACTGACCACATTACATACTGTGTTTAGTATGGTTTGGGTCTAAACAGCACAGGTGGGGAGCCTTGCATGTGTACGAGCAAAGCTAAAAGGGGAGCTGAGAAGAAAGAAAGACAATCCTATATGAATGAATGCTGCTTTGCGGCTGCCAAGTTATTTCTTATGTGAGGAGTAAACAATTTAGGGTAACACAACTCATTAAACAGGATGTGGAATATAATTCAACCCATACTTAAGACATTCTCATTTTCTGCTCTTTTATTTTACTTATCTATTCATTTATTTATTTAAGCTCATATCTTGCCCTTCCCCTAAGTCTCAAGGCAGGTTACAGCATAAAAACCATGTAAAAATAGAAAGATATAAAAATATGCAAAATCCCCTACAAACCCGCCATCCTAACCAATATCCAACCTACCAAATGCTTGGCTAAAAAAAGTCTTACATTGCCTCCATAAAATGCTCAGGCTTTGATGAATTTCCAGGGAAAGAAAGCATCAGAATACTGAATCAACTACTGAGAGTGCCTCTCTGTACCATATGAACCAGACAAGCTGATGGCACCTGCAAGATGGTGCGCCAACTGAACCAGATGGTACCTGCAAGATGGTATGCCATATGAACCAGACAAGCTGATGGTACTTGAAAAAGGGCGCTGCCAGCTGACTGCAGGGATCACATAAAGCACTGGTCCATGTTCACTTAGACAGTGGTAAGAAAATGCTTAAGAAGTGTCAGACCTACTACTGATTGTTTCAGAGTAGGCTGAGAACCTATTTGTTAGAGCTGAAACAAAAGTGGATTTTGTTCTCACAGATATTATTTGCATTTTCAGAGAGCCCTCGAAGTATCTGAATGATGTCCGCAACCAAAACGGATGTCTGCATATCTGCTTATTTGGTTATTTTGGTTTGGCTACTTTGAACCAAAATAACCAAAATGCTGAAATATATAATTTTTTGGTCATTTTAGTAACTTCATTTTGGCTATTGCACATGCACAATAGCACTGAAAAACAGTAGCCAAAATATCAAAATAACCAAAATGGCAGAACAAGCAAAAACCTGAAATAACCAAACTGAAATATCCAAACTGGATATCTGGCAAAGAAGGGTCTAATAGTCATTATGTCTGATCCAAATTGAAGCAGGCAAATTCACTGGATATAGTAATGCAATGATGTAATGAGCTCCTGATGACCCAGCCCTGAGGGAAGACGGGCTGCTAGGGATGGGCGAAAGTGGTTCGGATGTTCGGAGTTCGGATTGAACTCCGTCTGTTCGGACGTCCGAACCAAATGTCTGAACCGAACTCTCGAATGCCCGAACAGTTTGGTCGTGTTCGGGTGAGTTTGGGGGCAGGAAAAACATCTTTTCAGGGCCAAAAATTAAGTTTCGGTTTTGATAGCGCTATTTTTGACTGTTCGGCCAAGTTCGGTCAACCCAAACTCGGCTGAACTGAACCATCGAACTCGAACTCAGGTTTCGAACCGAACGACCGAACATCCGAACCGCATTCTGTTCGCCCATCCCTGTGGACTGCCATGTCCTGCACCAACTGCAGCTTTCAAACAGTCATCAAGGGCAACCCCTAGTAGAGCGCATTGCAGTAGTCTAGCCTCAAGGTTATGAAGGCATGGATGACAGTGGCCAAATCTCAAAATTCTGAATCTGATAAAAAGGACTGCAGTCTTTTAGATGAACTTGGTGAAAAGTGCTCCTAGTCACCACTGCAACTAGGCAATCCAGGCACAGCCATGGATCTAAGAACACCCCCAGGCTGCAAACCTGAGTGACCAATGGGGACCAGACCATATCAATAACAGGGGTTCCTATATTACCAGTTAACAAGACCAGCAAACTATCATCACCTCGGTCTTGTCTGAATTCAGCTTCAATTGGCTAGTTCACATTCAGTCCCCAATTGCAGCCAGGCACTAGGTAAGCCCTGAGACTCCAGAATCTGGGTTAGATAAAAAGGAGAGATAGAGGGCACAATCCTATGCCCCACGTACATGGGCTGCACACACTATGTGCACGTGGTATGCGTGCATAATGCATGTGCACATGATGCGTGCGCAGGCAGGAGAGCTGCGCTCGGCGAGTGCACAGCCTGGCCAGACCCCGAATCTCCGTGCCTGATAGGTATACTATGCTGTATGGAGCAGGCAGGGGGTAGGGCGCAGGGATTCTGGGTCGGCCTAGGCTGTATGTTCGCTGAGCATGGCTCTGCTGCACGTACACATTGTGCACACATGCATTATGCGTGCATACAACATGTGCATGGCATTCACACCCAGCATACGCAGGGCATAGGATTGTGCCCAGTGTTGGGTGTCATCAACGTACTTATGGCACCTCAGTTCAAATCTCTGAACAATTTCATCCAGGGGCCTCGGATACACATTGAACAGAAGTGGGGATAAGATGGAACCCTTTGGGACCCCACAAGAGAGTTCTCGAGGGGATGTCAAGCCAAGCCACCACCTATCACCACCCTTTGGGTTCTTCCATCCAGGAATGAGCAGAACCACTCAAGAGCAGTCCCGTGAACCCTGCAAGGTCATGCAGCCATGTCAGCAACATGGCATGATCAACTGTATCAAAGAATGACAAAAGATATAAAACAATCAACAGGCTACAATTACCAGTGTCAATTTCCAAGAGATAATTATATTTTATTTATTTATTTCATTATATTTCTACCCCGCATCTTCCTGCCAATGGCAACTCAAGGAGGCTCACAGCTTACAAAATATAAAATACACGTAAAATATAAACACAAGTATAAAATACTTGTACAAGTACAAATATCTTATACAAGTATAAAATACATATAAAATACTAGACAAATAATAAAACATCCAATAACATAAAGCGGAGTTAAAAGACCCACTCCTTAATCCACACCCAACCCTCACCCATCTCCCTTGCCAAAAGCCTGGCAGAACAGCCAGGGCTTACACTGCCTTCAGAAAGAGGGGAGGCCTGGGGCCAGGTGGACTGCCATCAGGAGGGACTTCCACAGCCTAGGTGCGGCCACTGAGAATGCCCTCCCCATGGTCACCACCTGAGAAACTCGTGGGACCTCAAATTGGGCACCCCGGATGACCGCAGGGGCCAGTCCAGGATCTGAGGCATTCCCGCAGGTAGGCAGGGAGGGCCCAAGCCATATAGGGCTTTATAGGTCAAAAACAACACTTTGAATCAGGCCCAGAAGACTATAGGCAGCCAGTGTAGAAAGCGGAGCACTGGTGTAATGTGTTCATGATGACCCGTCCCCTAGAGGAGATGGGCCGCATTATTCTGCACCAGCTGCAGTCTTCAAACCATCACCATGGCCATATAGAACACGTTGCAATAGTCCAATCTTGAGGTGATGAAAGCATGGACGATGGTGGCCAGGTCAGAGTCCGAGACATACAGTCAAAGCCATTGCACGACATGTAATTGGTGGAAAGCACTCCTCACCACAGCTACCACCTGGACATCCAGATGAAGCTGTGAGTCAAGGAGCACCCCCAGACTATGGACCTGAGGGACCAAAGGAGGTCAAACCCCATCAATGATGGGGGCCACCACTCCCTCAGTCCCACCCACCAACATCACCTCCATCTTGTCAGGATTCAGCTTCAGACGGCTCACCCTCATCCAGTCCCCCACAGTCGCCAAACACTGGGTAAGCACTGAGACTGCGGGGCCTGGATCTACTGAAAAGGAGAGGCGAAGTTTTGTGTCATCAGCATATTGATGACAACATACGCTGAACCCTCTCATGACCTAGCACAAAGGCTGCATGTACACGTTGAACAGGAGAGAGGAACCTTGCAGGACTCCACATGTGAAGTTCCAGGGAGATGATGAGCAATCCCCAAGCACCACCCTCTGAGTTCTCCCAGCCAGGAAAGAGTGGTACCATTCAAGAACAATTCTGCCCACCCTGGCATGGTCCCACAAGTGAGTCACCAGGATCTCATGGTCAACGGTATCAAATGCAGCCAACAGATCTAACAAGGTCAAAATAGATGGTCGACCCTGATCTAAGTCATGTCACAGGATATCGACCAAGGTCACAAGCTCAGTCTCGGTGTCAAAACCCAGATGAAAGATGGACTGCATGGGATCAACCCACCACCCACTCAATAACCTTCCCTAAAAAGCTGGCGAGGAAGTCAATGTCAAGCAATGGTTTTTTGAGCAGAGGATGCACCACTGCCTCTTTGAGGCGATCCGGCACTCTGCCCTCCGTGAGGGAGGTATTGACCATCCCATACAGCAACAGCCCAAGAATCTCCTGGCTGGCATTAACCAGGATAGCTTAACCCACTGTGGGAAACCAGCCCATGCAATGCAGTGTATCAATATGGTTGATGGCTGCCAGAGGTTCCCCCACCACGGGGGCAAAAAAGCTCAAGGACGCGTTGCATAGCAACCTTGCCCCAAATGGAGTAGGGCTGCCCAAGCCTGGGCAACTCATGTGGCAGGGCTACGTCTGCCCCACTGTATGGTGAGCTCCACAGCAGGGCTTTGAGTGTCAGGTGCTATCGCCTGCCGCTCACTGCCACATCACGGTTGGAAGTGGAATCTTGCTTGGGACGGGGGACAGAGGCAGGGCAAGGCATACTCCTGTGGGTGATGCTTTGGCCTTCCCCAGCCATGGTGGGATCTTTGGCAATAGCCTGGCTACTCTGCAGGGGCGGGGGTCTCGCATCTGCCCAACCCCCTACACTGGCCCTGGAGTGTGGTGTAGGGTTGAAATGAGAATTAAAACAATTCTCATGAGAAATCTTGCAAGAATGAGAACTAGACTCAAGATCTTGACACCTGGTTCAAGTTCTTGGTGAGATTTCGAGTCCGGTTCCCGCCACCACAAAATCTGTTTGGTATGGCGAAAGTGTACTGGCCCATAGGGGTGTGCATGTCACTTTTGTTATTATAATAACAATAACGAACATTATCATTTTCATTACCATTATTACAAAAATGACAAATAACAACAAAAATAGAAACAAAAATAACATTTTGTTTTTGAAATAAATGGAAAAAAATGAAAAACATATTTCCAGCTATAACCTTTTTGTTTCTTATTCAATTCTGATGAAACCTCGGGAGCATGTGCCCCCCAATGGAGGGCTACTAAGGGCTCATTCAGATGTGCGTTTAAATCACACAGCCGCGGCATCGTGCAATTTGAAGCACCGCACACTTCCGGGTTGGTGTGAATGCACCAATTCAGCCTAACGCGAACTACTGGAGTGTGGTTTTAAAAGCTACTCGGAGCAGCTTTCAAAACCGTACTCCAACAGTTCGCGTTAGGCTGAAATGTGCGCCGTCGGTGCATTCACACCAACCTGGAAGTGTGCGGTGCTTTAAATCGTCCGATGCCGCCACTGCTGTGCGATTTAAACACATGTCTGAATTAGCCCTAAATTATGAAATGATAAGATAAAGGGAACCGATTCTAGAAGTAATTGTATTTTGTGATTTTAAGAAAAGCTTTATACACATTCATGGCTACAACTTCTTTATCTTGCATCCAATTTGCATGAATCCTCTGAGACTTATGTCCCTCCACAAGCTTAATATCCCTGCCAATTTTCAGAAAGATTGAATAAAGGGTACCAATGGTATAAGACATTAACTTGAAAATATATCTCCAGCTGTAACATTCTGTTTGTATGTAAACATATTCCATTCTGTTTACAAAATATTTGGCAGGAATGTATCATATACCTTCCCTGTCATCTCCGCCAAACTACAGAACAATTTGATAAAGGGACCCAATTGTATAAACAATTGATGTTGTCCCTGTGAAGACCATTATTCAGATAAATAGCAACACATTCAGTGTCAGTCAGAAGCAGGCACCCTGCATGGTAGGGAGAGAAAAACTGTAGGAGGGAGGATGTGCAGCAACCCAAAAGACTGACAGACACATTCACTGGCCAAACACATTACTGCATGCTTCTAGCTTTACAGAACCAATTGGTAGTGGCTTCAAGGTGGGCATAGGGGGCAGCCCTGAGGTGTGCATAGAAGGGACATAACTGGGACTTTGAGGATAGCATCCCAGAAATCAGGAGACATAGTCACATCCAGGCTGGCCAATTATCTTTACAATCACATCCTGTAGCACTGCGACAGAGGACATAAGAGAATCTCTATTGACTCTTTCCTAAACAGATGCTTCTGACTTCCCAGTAACAAGTAGGGGAGAGATTTTGGGATGTTCTCAGCACAGAAAGAGAATATTTGTTTGACATTTCTGCTGGCCAATTGGCATTACAAGCCGATCTTATACCACTTGGACTGCAAAGATGTTACAGTCAGATATACATTTATAAGTTAATGTCTTATACAGGCAGGACCCTTTACCCAATCTTTCTGAAAGTTGGCAGAGATAGTAAATATGGGAAGGGGTATAAACTTGCCAAGTTTAATCTACCTTAAATGTGAGAAAATGAAGTTACACCTAAGAATGTATATAAAGATCTTTGCAAAGGAAAATAATTCAACTGCTTCTAAAGTCGGATTCCTTTATTCAATCTTTTTGGAGTTTGGTACACATAATGCCATCCATTAGAGGTATAAGCACTCCAGTTTTCAGCCAAATACAGTGGGGGAAAAAATGTTGCAGCCAAAAATGTGCTTCACAATGAAACCAATTAAAAACTAAAACGAAAGCAAAAACAAAAATGACAATTTGATATTTACGGGGGGGAAATGACAGATTTCAATAACAAAAATGAAAAATGAAAACAAAAATGACAGGGGCCCCTGGTGTACACCTCTACTTTGCAAGGGGAATGCCTGGCCTGGGAACCATGGGGACCCAGCTCTCCTGGCAAACACAGCGCCTTGCAAAGCCCTTAAGCAGCTGCTGCCTGGTCAGGCAGCCACTTGAGGCTTTGTAAGGAGCCACTTTGGCTAGAGCTGAGTTGTCCTCTGAAAAGCCGGCTTCCTGAGGGGCTGCCCTGGCAGGGGGGTTTTCCACTCTCCCCGCTAGGGTAGCCCCTCAGGAAAAGCCCCCCAAGCCCTTTGGCAAACTACTACATGGAGGGAGAGAGCAAGGATCCGCATTCTCTCACAATGGCGTAGGGCATTGCAAGCCGCCAAGAGCGACTTGAGGAGCTTTTCCCAAGGGGCTGACCAGCCAGGGCAGCCTCTCATGAAAAACCTCCCAAGCCCCTTTGCAAAGCCTATGGGGTCCTAGCTCTCCTGGCCATCACAGCCCTTTGCAAAGCCCTCAAACAACTGACTGGTCAGTTTCAGGTTGAAATTGACTATGCAGCTGCTAGAACCGAGTAGCCCTTTGGAAAGACAGATTTCTGAGGGACTGCTGTGGTGCATGTATTCGCCACTCCTTCTGCCATGGAAGCCCCTCAGGAAAAGCTCCCCACAAGCCCTTTTGCAAAACTGTACACCAGTGGGGGATCCCTGCTCTCTTCCCCAATTGCAGGGCTTTTCAAGCTGCCAAGAGCAGCTTGGAAGGATTTCCCCAAAGGGATGACCTGGAAGGGGATGCGGGGATCCCCTTGCCAGGGCAGCCCCTCAGGAAAGGTTCCCCCCAAGCCCCTTTGAAAAGCCCTGAATGGGGGGAGAGATCAGGGATCTGTGCTCTCTTCTCCTAAAGCAAAGCTTTGCAAACTGCCAACAGCAGCTTGTGGGGTTTTTCCCAACAGGCTGCCCTGACAGGAGGAGCGGGGACCTGCATACCAGGGTAGTTGCTTGTAAAAATCCCCCTCCCCCAAGTCACTTTAGAAAACCCTCAATTGGGGGAGGTGGGAGCGATCAAGGATTCCTGCTCTCTCTTCCTGATGCAGGGCTTTGGAAGCTTCCAAAAGCGGTTGCTTGGGGGTCATTTTCCAAGCGTCTGCCCTAGAAGGAAGAGTAGGGGACCCCCCTGCTAGGGAAGCCCCTCAAGAGCCCCCCTCCCAAGTCCCTTTGCAAAGACCTGTGCTGCAGGAGAAAGCAGAGATCCATGCTTCCCCCCACCAGCTACCAAGAGTGACTTGGGGGGCTTTTCCTGGGGGTCTTCCATGGCATGGGGGGAATCCCCACTCTCCCTGCCAGGGCAGTCCCTAAGGAAATGCCCCTCAGACCCCTTTGCAAAGCACTGCACTGGGGGAAATACCAGGGAGCAGATCCCTTCTTTCTTCCCCGGTGCAAGTCTTTGTGAAGCAAAGAACATACAACCTTTGCAGTCCCCCTGTCAGGGTGCACTGAGGGCTAGTTCTTGTCAGTTACAAAGGCCTTCAATTTCTCAGTGAGAAGCTGCCATTTCTTATCTCATTCTTGTTTCCCAGAATTAACTGAGAAACATAGTTTTTATCGAGAAAAATGAAAACACTGAGATTGAATTTCATCTCTAATGTGGTGACTGTGCTTGCCCACCATGGAGTCATATTTATTTTAAAAAAAATATTATTATTATTATTATTTATTTCAATTTCTAGGCCACCCCTTCCTGCCACAACAAACTTGGGGCGGCTCACAACATGCTGGTATCGGGTCCCAGCAGCTCAAGCGTAGTCTCAGTGCCATGCCCAGGACAAAATCCTGTCTGGCATGTTCCGAAAACCAATAAAACTGAGATGTGTCTGAAGCTGCCACGCACCCACCCATTCAATAACCTTCCCTAAGAAGGGAAGATTAGAGACGGGGCAATACCTGAGAGGGGAGTCAACAGCAAGAGATGGTTGGATGACAGCAGTTTTGAGGCCGTCAGGCACCGTGCCCTCCCAAACGGAGGCACTGACAACACAAGTCGGCAACGGCCACAAAGTCTCCCAGCTCTCTTTCATCAGTCATGATGGGCATGGATCTAGTTCACAACTGACGCTCACACAACTCCAAGGACAGCCTCTGCATTGGTGGGTAAGATTAACTGAAGCTGACGCAAGCAAAGTGGACAAGACCGAGCCTCCCCAACCCTGAATTCTGACTCTGCACCCAAACTGGGAGTTCCCAAGTAATGCCAAATACAAGCAACCTTATCTGCAAAGTAGGTGGCAAACTCGTCACAGTGGACAATTAATGACACTAGCTCCAGGTGGAGACAGCTAGGATTTAATAAGCTATTTACTACTTGGAAGAGCTCCACTGGATGGCACTTTGCAGACATAATGTTGGCCCAGTTTGTCCACTCTGGCCCACCTGGGCCAGTGTCAAACCCTCCCAGATGTGGGCCTGGTTCAAACCCTTCCCCAGCCAGATCAGTCTGGGGGAATGTTAGTTTCCGTCACCTGACCTAACCGAGCTCGGTGTTGCTGGGGTTGTCATCCCACCCTCACTTGTGCAGCCACAGTGGCAGCTGCATGTATGTTAACACCCTATAGCAGCAGTGAAGAACGCTTCTTGGCTGCTGCCACAGCCACGGCATAGTCCTTCAAAACAATTTATGCCACAGTCGGTCGGCTTTGGTGCAAATCAAGCAACACCTTCACTCTAAGTCTTACATGGTCTGGGCCCTGCTTATTTGCAAGACAGCCTCACCCTCCAGGTTCTAGATCGGTGCCTGCGGTAGTTCGCGGGCACCTTGTTGGAGGTCCCCCGGGTTCTATAGGGCATTCTTGGTGGCCACGCCGCGCCTCTGGAATTCCCTCCTGGTGGGGGCACGGTTGGCCCCGGGCCTCCCGGTCTTCCGTAGGAACTGCTTATTTGAGAGACCGCCTCACCCCGCGGGTTCTAAATCGGCCCTTGCGGTTGTCCGGGGGCGCCTTGTTGGAGGTCCCCCGGGTTCTATAGGGCATTCTTGGTGGCCGCGCCGCGCCTCTGGAATTCCCTCCTGGTGGGGGCACGGTTGGCCCCGGGCCTCCCGGTCTTCCGTAGGAACTGCAAAACATGGTTGTTCCATCAGGCATTTGATGAGGGAGAAGGGTGGGCAGGGGCTGGGGAGGGTGGTTTGGGCTGTTATTTGATTTATTTATTTTATAGTTGAATTGTTTTATTATATTTATATGTATTGTTGTTAGCTGCTCTGGGCCGCCTGTGGCGGGAGAGAGCGGGATATAAATCCTGTAAATAAATAAATGAATAAATAATTCTTATTTTTTTACATTTTTATTTATGAATGCCCGCTTTAATGCCCTCCTTACGGTGATCTTTGAAAGCCGTTTATATGGCTTGGATTTTGATAAAAGGGTATGACCGTTTGATATTCAGGCAATTGAGACTACTGATCATCTTTTCAGTTGTCTCTTATATGATCAGCTTCATGAAGAATTCTTGTCTTCATTGTTGAGCCAGCACCCAGGATGGTCTGATCATGGTCTTTTATTTTTGGCGCTATCTGACTCACAATCAGAAATTACATAGGCAGTGGCGACATTTTTAATTAGAGCATGCCACCTTCAGCAGTGTTTTCTGACATTTAAGGTGCCTCCTAGGGATGGGCAAATGCGGTTCGGATGTTCGGAGTTCGACCCGAACTCGAACTGTTCGGACAACCGAACTCGAACCCGAACCTGAACGCGAACATACCAAACAAACCGAACACCGAACGGCGAAATGGCCGAACAGTTTGGCCAGTTCGGATCGCGTTCGGATGAGTTCGGGTGGCAAAAAAAGGTTCACTGGAAGGTCAAACATTACAGGGAGGTGTCAGTCACTGAGGAGCAGACTTCAAGGCACCAGGGGTGGAGAGGCTTGCAAGAAACGAAACTAATTATCTGCCTCCCCACTTCCCAACACCTTCTGAGCTAGTCACTGTTCCTGTTTCACTTTTGTAATGAAATGAAACTTAAACCATAAACTGAAACCTTGTGTTATGCACTGTACAGACTCACTGAGTACGTAATGTATGTATTTCACTACAGACTCCTCTTCTATTTGTGAAGATTCCCCCCCATCCCATATATATTGGATGTATATATGAATGTATATATATCCATATATATCCATATCCATATAGATAGATAGATAGATAGATAGATAGATAGATAGATAGATAGATGAANAAAAAAAATATAAGAAAACCCCATATAAAAACCAAAAAACCAAATAAAGAACAAAAGAAAACCCAATAAAAAACCAAAAAATATATATATATAAAAAAACCAAAACCATAACAACACTTCCCGAACGGACGAACCGAACAGCCAAACCGCCGAACCAAACAGCCGAACGGCCTAACCGAACAGCCTGTTCGGACGAACGAACCAAACATCCGAACCCGAACTCGGCAAACGAACCGAACGAACGAACCGAATGAACGAACCGAACAAATCCGAACGGCCGAACCGAACGCAGCCAAACCAAACGGCTGAACCCGAACCGTTATCTGTCGCCCATCCCTAGTGCCTCCTGATTTTGTGGTCTTGGGTTGAAATATGTTCCTTTGGGTAAATTATGTTAAGCATTCCTTATTGTGTAATTTATTATTTTGACTGAATTACTTCGATGGTAGTTCTTTTGTTGTATTATGGTGGTTCAATTTTTCTGCAACAGCCTTGTGCTATGCATTATTATTATTATCATAAACTTAAATAAATAAATAAATAACTGCCTACCCTCTTGGTTAAGCATCCTCAGGTCCTCTGTATGCCAGGAAGACCTGCGCTCAACAGAGGAAGTGGATGCCTGGGTGCCACTGTGTTGATAGCTCAGGTCAACATAGAATACCACAAATTAACCAGGCCATCGACAAAGAAGCCATCAAGGTCAACGAGTAAATAACCCCAGAAAGCTTCGGAATCCTATTGGATCCAATGAAAGCCTGGTGAAGTGTTCTCCAGGGTTTTGATCTTTTTACAAACTGCTAATCTGTCTTCTTCCATGCATTAAAGAGAGTTTTGCTCTCATGTGCCTGCCATTGGACCACTAAAGATCGCACCTTTAGTCACAAATTGTCCTTTGGCATCTGATACCTATTGACGGTTAATGAGGGTTGGGTGATTAAGTGTCATTTATGCATAAATGAAGGGTGTTTACACAGAATATGGTCAAAACTGGACTGCACTTTTTCTTACTACCTCTCATGATTACTGTTGGCTTTTAGATGGAACTCTCCTATTCATTGCTAAATAAAAATAAGCTGTCCTGTGGCTGGAAGAAGGCACTCTTCCCAATCATCTATTAAGTCATTGTTAAGGAGAAATTTACAACACTGACGTCTGGACCTGGAATTTCCCAAAATAACAAGTTTTAGAATCATGACATGTTTATAACTAAGAAATCCTGGATTAGCATGTCACTTTTTATAGCTCCCTGTAAGCTCTGGAGTCCAGACAGGTGGGCCCATTGTACTAGCTAAGGCACCTGGCCTCACAGGCAAAGGGAAATGAAAAATAGCTCCAGACAATTTTTTTAAAACTTTCTAAAATGCTCCTAAAATAGTTTTTATGTAACGCATGTGGTATATCTGGAATACACAGAGGGTTTACAGGGCACTCATTTGTGGAATCCTGTCTAAATCATTCTGGCTTTACCATTAGCTAGTGACTAAGGCTGATCAAATCTTTATAGCACCCTACGCCATCATGTATTCCATATATGTAACATTTGGCATTTTCGTAAAACCCTTCAGAGTAGATCTTCCAACCCAGGCATAAATGGCATTTGAGCATCCAACTCCCATTAAATTTGAGTGTGTGATAGGTATCAAAGTGCTATTTGTACCTTTGAAAAGTATACACCTTCACCTCTAGATCTAAAATCACTTGATCCCTAATTTTACAGCTAGGGGAAAATACGGCCAAAATTCATGGCTGGCTACATGAACAAAATTCCATTGGAATCAAGATGTATCCATTTACGTCAGAGCAGAATTTGGCCTGGGGTGTCAGTCTAGACAAAGTGAGACAAGTTTAAAAGCAAAGGAGAAGAAACCATGAAAAAAACAAAAAGAGGAGAAATGTATGTTGGAAAGATAGATATAATGCTAAGTGGATGATGAAGTTTCTCCTATTGTATTTCTCATAACTTTCCTCTGACACTTGTCTGAGCTGCAAACATTTCTCAGAAGCCTAAAAGAACTACCATTCAATAACATCATATCTCCATCCACAACAGTGCATTTGAGGAAGCAGGAAAATTATCTTTCAGTTAGGTTAAAATAATATTATTGGGTGGTTGGGCACTAGGGAAGACTTGAAGGCCATTGGATCCAATGAGTTGTTTCTTTACTGTCTTTGGTATTCAGATGACATTTGCTCTTACCCTCTTTTTTCAAATCCTGGGGGAATCACTGAATTATATATGCACATATATCTTCAGTACAGAGAGCTGAAAAGTACTGTTTGCCTGCAGGGCCTGCAATTAGGGATTTGCCAAGTCAGCAATATGCTGCTGGGGGTGGGGGTGGGGGGCAAGGAAATCTCCATTAGAATGCCATCAGAACCTGCATAAATACACTGCTTTTTCTCTGCTCCCCTCTGCTGTGTACCCATTCTATTCTGTTTGGGAAGATTTCCATATTTTTGCAGAAGCATTCTTCCTTAATGAATATTATCACTGGCCCAATAGGATTGTTCAGACCAATGTAAATGCCCTTGCCCTTCATTTATCCTACCGAAGGTGGCCCTAACTGGGCAGGCTTGATGGGTCTGGAAGACTTCCCTCTTGGCTTGTTGAGCCTTTGGCATGCGGAGGTAGAGTAGAGTTTAGGCAGAACTGCTGAAGCAATCATTTGATTTTTCCAAATTGCCAGTGAACATTCAATTGAACCTTAATTCTCACCCTAGGTGCCCTGAGTGGTTGTGTACACTCTTGCCCTTCAGACACTTGGAAAATACAGGTACACAGTGGAAGAACATTTATTTGTTTAACCTCCCAACTATTGTTCTGTGAAGGTTTGCGTTTTGTAGCTAAGATGTACACACTGTAAAGGAAGATGCTAAGAGAATAATACATTTGTATCAGCAGAGGACCTTGGGCCTGGGGAAAATATTTTTAAATGCAAGTTGGGTCACTAAAGGATGTAGGGGATAAGAGAATGAAAGACAACTAGAGCTGAAAGAGGGTACACAGAAGAATAGGCACCCTGTTGAATTTGGGGAGCCTGAATCAACCCGGTTGCATTTGTGCACCAACTGGTGCCCAAACACACCCCAACAGGCTACCCACGAACTCCCCAGCCTGATTCACCTGCCTGACTGCACTGTTGTTCCTGCTGCTCCTCCTCAGCTACTACTCAGCTGAGCTGGGAAGTGTGCCACAGTCCCTATAGTGGGCGGGGTGTGTGTGTGTGTACAGGGCCAGAGGAGCAGCAGAAGCAGTGGTGTAGTTAGGTGGATGAGTCAGGCCAGGGGGTGCGTCAGGGCAAGAACTCCCGGGGGTGCTCCGCACAGGAGCGGCTCCTCCTGTTCCTCTGGCCCCATACGCATCCCTGTTATGGGGACTGTGGTGCACTGCCTGGCTCAACTGAGCAGCGGGCCCGGCCATGAGGAACAGTGGGAGCAGCAGCTGGAAAAGAAGCAGGAGCAGAAGCTGAAGGAGCAGAGGCAGAAGCGACATGGCAGGGCAGGTAAGTCAGACTGGGGAGTACGCAAGGCCAGGAGTTTCCTGGGACACCCTGGAAAGACTACATCATTTGCCAAAAAAGATCACAGGGAGAAATAGAATCCAGAACATTAATGTGATAGACTAAGGCTGCTTTCACACATGACAAAATGGGATATTGGGTGTTTTTACACACCCATTTCTCCTGCATGTTTGCTGTTACATCCTGAACTTTCTGTGTGTCTAAATCACCCAGATCTTAAACATCTGGCTCTTTGAACTTCTGCATAGAACTTCTCCCAGAACTTTTGTGTGTAAAAAGTTCTCCTGGAGCTGTGGTCACTTGGTTTCCATGGGAGTCCCTCATGTATACAGCTGTGGCTACTTTAAGCTGCCTCAGGGCAGTGTTTGTGTGAAGACTGCATCCAGGAACCGCCTCAGGGCAGTGTGTGTATGTGAATAATGCATCCAGAACTTACTTGTGGACTTGTAAACCCAGAAGATTGAAAGATCAGCACTTTAAGGCGTGCGTAAAAATGCCCATTATCATAATTCGAGATTAGGGATGGGTGAACAGAACACCATTCAGATGCTCGGTCATTCAGTCCAAAACCCGAGTTTGGGTTCAGCTGTACGATTCAGCAGAGTTCAGTTCGGTGAAACTCAGCCGAACATTCAAAAAAGTGCTATCGGTACTGAAATTTTTTTTCGGTAGCGGTATTTTTGGCCCTGAAACCATCCCTGGTATCCACCCCTGGTGTCAGGAAGTCTACTCCTCATCTGCCTCCCCCTTCCAGTCATGTTTTTCCCACCCAAAGTCACGTTTTTCCCATCCCCGAACTCATCCCAACTTTTCCCAACTGTTCAGAAGTTCGAGTGTTCGGTTCAGAAGTTCGGTTCGGTCGTCCAAACAACCCGAGTTCGGGCCGAACTCCGAACTTCTGAACCGCGTTCACACATCCCTACTTGAGATAATACCAGGTATTATAATTCTACAATTTTTGTAGCGGGAATGCATTATTCCCATTTATAGGCTGCGAGATCTTGGGTCGCTGTAAGAGTCACTAAATGTGGCTTTTACAACAACCCAAGAATTTGCAGCATAGAAGGGGAATAGTGCATTCACATGTTCCAAAAATTGCAGAATTAAAATACCCTGTATTATCTCAAGTTATTATAATAGCCCATTTTGTAAGGTGTGAAAGCAGTGGCTCTTACAATGACCCAAGATCTCACAACATAAGAAGGGAATAATGCATTCATTCACCCATTACAAAAATTGCAGAATTATAATACCCAGTATTATCTTGAGTTATTATAATGGCCTATTTTGTAATGTATGAAAGCAGCCTGAGAGTCTAGCTACTCAGCCACACGTTTGAAATAGCTTTGTAAAAACAGCTGTGTAACTCACTGAGGAAGTGTGTGTCAACTAACTGGCTTTGCTTTTGTTGCCCAGGTAGTAGTTCTTTGAAAATCCAAGGTTAAGCCTGGCTTATGTGGTGGGATTTTATAAGCAAATATGTCCACTTTTGTCACTGAGCTGCTTTTTAAAGGCAATGCATTCCTTTATTCCATACAATGAGAGGATAGCCTGGAGCATAGATTTCTAATTTCAAACCTATTGTAATCTGCAGATTATGAGGTGATGCAGAAAACACAGGTATTTCTAATTTCATTTGCTTTGAAGAACTTGTATTTCATTGTCAGAGCTGATGGCTGAGGAGAGAGGGGGAGGGGAGAGGGAATTGCTTCCAGACACCAGAATGAATGACTTACCTTGCCTGGAAGTGTGAGTGCTACACTGATGGCTGTGAGGGTTGTCTCCTGATCACAGCTCACACTCCCTGTCCCTACCCTCATAGTTCACCAGTTCTGGGCAGGGAAGAGCCTGAGGGAGGAAGGACAGGGGGCATATTCTTGGAAAGTACGGTCTGGAAACACCTTCCTCTCCCTTATGTTGGGATACACAAGTTGGGAAGTGGTGGACTGGGCCACCACAGCATTATCCCCATTGCCGTTTCCTATAGCATTATCCTCATTGCTCCCCTAGGAAATTTCTGGTAGGTAATATTGACACATTCAACATTTTCTCATGTAGGAATTATCACCATGCAGTGAATTCCACCTAATTCCTCCCCCCACCCTGAGAGGTTTGGGGAGAGTGATATGGGGAAACATTAGTAGCATGGCCATTACACCAGAAAGCCAGTTATGAAGGCCAAGGACAACAAAGTAAACAAGATAGAAGCACAGATTATTATATGTAGAAGGATCTTGGAATGAAACTTTTGCCAGTTCTTCAGGAAATAAAACTGCCTCCCTGCAGGGACATAACTATCATAGAGACAGGAGGGACATTTGTCCCGGGGCCCAAGATGGATGGGGGGGGGGGCACAAATCCTTTTCCAGTGCAGCAGGGAGGAAACTGAGCTAAGTGGAAGCAGAAGTGTCTGCAGCACTCATGGGATCCACCAGGTGGGTGACACAGGATGGCACAAGTACCGGCAGCAGCATGAGACAGGCAGCTGCAGCCTCTAGGGCTCAGGCATAGCAAACGGAGGGAGGAACAAGTGCTTGGGGGGGGGGGAGAAGGAGGGGAGGGGGCAGAACAGGGGAGAGGATGGTGATGGGGGGGGGGAACAAGTTCATTCTTGCACCTGGGCCCATTCCAACCTAGCTGCGACCCTGCCTCCCTGTAATAGACATAAGCATCAAGAAGGGAAGTAATGTCCCCTTTAGACTTTACCTTTCCCCACCACTTGATAACTCTCTGTAAGAAGTGGGTACATATTGGGAAAGGGCAAAGAGACTCTCCCACACTTCTTGACATGGCCATGCCACTCTTGAAGTAGAGGTGTAGCTATAATAGGTGCAGCTACTGCAGCCTGGGGGGCCCACATGCATGTAGAATGCGAATACACACTGACGTGGACTCCCCCCAACAGGGAGGACTTTCCATCTTCTACACCAGGGCCCTTTCCCACCTAGCTACGCCCCTGTTTTGGAGCATAGTGATACCACAATGTCCCTCAGGGCATGAGACAACATTAGAAAGAGGGGAGAAGAGCCTCCTGATCCTGACCCTGACCCTGACCCTTTTTGATGGAGTGCAGACACCCTACCCAATCTTTCTGGGAAACATTCTGGGAATGCCACTGGTGATAGAATCATTTTAATGAAACTTGGTGAGTGGAAACTTCAGAGTTCTCTGTCCAGTCTCTACTGGTTATTTCTTTTTTTGTGAGGCAATCTAGATATTACTATTTAATGTGCACAGTTCCAGTTTGCTGATCCCTTCCATTATCTGTTCTACCCATTCTCTCAGAGATTTCAAGCTGTTGAAGAACATGTCACCTAAGCAGAAAGGGCAACTGCTATTTTCATGCCAATTGCATGAGACCCAAGGTATTCACATAAATGTTCTTAAGTGTATGAAAATGGGAATTCTGCCTTACATAAGTGATGGCATAGCAGGGCCCTACATAAGCACACTGCAAATCTCTGGAAAGTTTGGGGTGAAAAAGTTGACTGCACATGTGTAGCAAACCCTATAAAAATGTAACAATTCCGGCATTTTAATGTTGCTTTCCCCCCTCCCCCCCCAACAAACCCAAAGGTACTAATCCACATTTCAGACTAATGGCTTGTAAAGTTTCTCTTTTTAAAAAAACAAAGCAGTTCCGAGTTGTGATGGCATAAAACAGTCTGAAACCCATGCACTCTATTTATACTTGTCTAACTTAAAAACAATTAAACTGACTTTCCCCATGCAATCTAATAAAAAAAAATCCAGTCCTAGGCAAGGATCTTGTCTGCCAAGAGGCAAACAGGGGGGGAAGATATAGGACTGAATTATAAATCCCTAAAAAAAAAATAGGGCATATAATGGAAAGCCTGATAGAGTCATAACAAGCTGTGCTAGCAGGCGCCGTTATAATGCAGACCCTCGACTAACTTACCTTCCAATTCATGTCTGTTGCTAAGTGTTTAGTTACTGTAAATGCTTTACATTTTGCATAATTTATGTAAATTATTAAACACCTGTTCTCTTCCCAGAAAACAGGGATATGGAGTTGTCTCCTCAGTTTAATTGATTCCTGGCTTGAGTTGTCATTGTTGTTTTTCTCTCCAACTACAGAGAAACTGTAGCTCCCTAACTGTCAGATTTTGTGGGGAAGACACAGATGTTTAGAATCCATCAGTCTTAAGCCAATCTCGTTGTTGTTGTTGTGCTGAGAAAAATTCCGTTCCAACTTAATTTGTGAATCATATGTAATTGTCGATGGTAAAATGTTGGAGTTGGTTTTCCAGTTGTATTTCTCTTTATTTTATATGTGAGTCTATTGAGAGAGAGAGAGAGAGAATTAGTTTGCGCATAGGGTCCTGCTTATGTTAGGGGGTTTTGTAGCATCCATCACTATAATATTTCAGTTCTGATTTACTGTCACTATTTAGATGACATTCAGCTTTCTGTCTCCATGAGACCTGAGTTTCATCATTGATATACTTCAAAGCAGAGGCTTGCATGAGGGAAGCTGGTTCTGTTTCATTCCAGATAAGAATGAGACATTGAAGGTTGCTTTGGCGAGCATCTAGAGAAAATAGTAGGGTTTGAATCTTCCCCACTTCTATGTGGTTGTGTGAACCCTTTGGCAAAGAAATCTGCAGTCTCAGATCACTCCAATTGCTCTCAGTTTCCAAGTGGATCAACAGTTACTAGGAGTGTTCTTAAATTTTTTACATCTGTGCCGGCAGCCACAACTGCAACCAGCTGCAGGAGATGTGGGCTTTACCAAAAAGTCATCCATGCCTCTGTTGCTGGCTGATTGGAAAGATGCACTGAGCTGTTCCTGAAGGCTCAGAAGCGCAGCTGCATATGCTGTAGAACGTCAGGCACTGCTATCTTCGGGGTGTCAGGCAAAAGGCTCATTTTGCATCAGTGCTCAAAAGCATGTGCTGGATTCCTGTTTGCATCTGGGTGCAAATCAAAGTGATGTTCTTAATTTGTCAATCCAGACGCAAAGACATCACTTCAGGTCCTTTGTCCAACCACAATACTTGAAAGGCAATAGATTTAGTGCCAAATACTAGGGATGCGCGAATGCGGTTCGGAAGTTTGGAGTTCGGACCAAACTCGGTTTGTTCGGACGACCGAACCCAAACCCGAATACGAATACGAACACAAACCGAACTAGATTCCGAACGTCAAAATGACCGAACAGTTCAGTCAGTTCGGATCGCGTTCGGGTGAGTTCGGGTGGCAAAAACGTGTCACTGGAAGGCAAAACATGACAGGGAGGGGGAGTCAGCTGAGGAGCAGACTTCCAGGCACCAGGGGTGGAGAGGCTTGGAGTAGCCAAGCCTGCCCAATCACCATCCCTTTTTGTCTCACACCACTGACTTCGCAGTCTGCGATTGACCACGGGCTAGGCTCCACGGAGTCAATGGGGCTTGCAGTGAGGCAGGCGCAGCAAGAAACAAAACTGATTGCCTCTCCCCTTCCCAACACCTTCTGAGCTAGTCACTGTTCCTGAACAGCAGGCGTTTCAGAAGGCTCCCTCTCCCAGCAGTTTGTTCTCCTCAGTCTGTTGCCATCCTCCTCCTATTTCACCCATCCAACCCATTTACCTTCATATCATCATTTATTTAGATTATATTAGATAGATTTGGCTGTTATTTTTATTTTTTACCCATCCCTGTGTTCTCTCCCTCTGTACCCTCCATTGAATCCATTCCTTCCCCTCTCCCTCTCCCTCCAATTCCATCCCTCATTCCCTTCCCCTGTTTTTTGATTTATTAGAGTAGGATTAGGTTGATTTAGGTTTTATTTCAGTTTTTGTGCCTCTCCCTTTGTTGTTTTGAGCTGTCTGTGTTCCCCACCCACCCCCATCTCTGTGTGATATTGTATATTGAGAGAGAGAGAGATATTATAGGAGTTAGGTAGGAGTTAGTTATTAGTTATTAAAGTTAAGTTAGCTTAGTTATACTTTATAGAGATCAGTGATTCAGTTTTAGAGTGTGTTTGTAGGACTAGGTGTTAGATATTCCATTATTTAGTTCCATAGTTATAGTTTATAGAGATCAGTGATTCAGTTTTAGAGTGTGTTTGTAGGACTAGGTGTTAGATATTCCATTATTTAGTTCCATTGGTTTTATAATAGTTAGATAGTTAATAGCAGTTAGATTTAGTATAATATAGATATATATAATATTAGATTTAAAAAATTTTAAAAATTTAAAAATTGTTTTTATCAAATATTTGTACATTCTTTTGGTGGGAGAAATGGAGAAGAGAGGTAGGAGAGGGTGAGGCCGGTCTGCTGCCCACAAGCCAGGCAATGAGGCACGTGGCAGAGCTGGCAGGGGCCGTCCCAGCAGAGTGCCAGCAGACAGAAGCAGCAGCCCATTACCATGCCCCAAGCTGTGCAGGCCTGATTGTGAGTCTTCCTCTCCCAGCACTAGTGGCACTAGTGCTCCCAGTGGCACTAGGGGCCAGGGGGTTAGGCGTCGCCTCCTGGCAGCATCCTCCACTCCACGCAGGGCACTGCAATGTCTTCATTGCAGGTGGCTCAGGCTGTCTCATCTGCGGCTGCAGGTTCAGGCGACTCAGTGCATGAAGCTCCTCAGGGGTCACCATTGTCCCCCGAATCCCCCATAATTATAGAGGCAATCCCCCAAAGCAGTCCAGGGCTGATGGATCTCACCCAGGCTGCTAGAGACAGGGTCTGATCCCCAGGCAATGGAAGAAGGGACCATAGCAGCAGCAGCAGCAACAGCAGCTATAGGGGGCAGGGGGAGAGTGCTGCTCAGAGTGGGAGCAGCATGGGGAGTCCAGCAGCCTCCGTCACTCTGTTTGAGGATGGGGACAGTGATTCAGAGATTTCTGTGGAAGAGGTCTCTGTATCTGCTGCTGCAGAGGTGATGGCTGTCCCTCAATGAGCTGTGTCGCCAGTGCCACCATGGCCTGCCCCTCCCAGGAGTGCGTTGTGCGGTCCAGAAGGCAGGAGGGGCTAAAAAATCATGGGTCTGGAAGCATTTTAAGGTGCAGGCAGATGATCAGTGGGAGGTGCAGTGCACTTTGTGCAATATGGTGGTGAAGCGTGGGCAGGTGCTCACCAACCAGGGGACAACCGCCATGACGAGGCACCTGAAATCATGTCATAGTGCTGCACTGCAGGGAGTCAGGGTCAGTGGATCATACAGGTTTCCGAACCAAGCGACTAGTCATCCGCCTCCTTCATTGGGAAACCGTATTCCTCCAGCAGCTGCATCTAGCAGCAGGAGCAGTATCCCCACTAGGGGGGAGCAGCAGGAGCAGCAGCCTCACCAGCAGCGTCATCCCACAATGGAGGAGCTGGGATGGGGGCAACCGACAAGGCCATCGGCAGCTGCAGGGCAGCATGGCTTTCAAGAGAAGATCGCTGTCGATGGTGAACCCGTCTCCATTGTCGGGGACATCGGGTTTAAGCGGCTGATGGGGTTCCTGGCCCCACAGTTTAAGCTGCCATCCTGCACCACCTTGAGTCGTACGGTGTTGCTAGCCCTGTACGGGGCTTTGAAGGACCAGGTGAAGGAGCAGCTGGCAGGGGCTGGGGGTGCCATTGTCCATTTCACCACTGACTTGTGGTCCAGCCGGAATGCCCAGCATGCGTACCTGGCGGTGACGGTGCACTGGTGGCAGGACCCAGAGTTAGCATTTGACAGTGGCATGAGGGGTCCTGAAGCAGGGTATAGGTGGGCCCTGCTTCAGGCGGAAGTCAAGGACTGCCCCCACACTGCCAGGAACATAGAAGCAGTCATGAATGCTGTGGTGGAGGAGTGGGTCATGCCAGGTGCACCGTTCACCCCTGGGTGTGTGGTGACCGATAATGCGGCCAATATACTCAAGACAGTCCACGATGGGGGTTTCACGAGCATTCCTTGCGCCGCACAAACGCTCCACCTGGTGGTCAATGACGGTCTGGGCTTGGGGGATAAGGGGATTGGGGAAAGCACCCTTAGATCCCTGATCCAGCAGGGGAGGGAGCTGGGTGGGTTCTTTAATTGCAGCGTGAAGGGCAGCAAACTCCTCGGGACCAAGCAGGCAGAGCAAGGCCACCAAGTTCACCAGCTAGTGCAGGATGTCTCCACCAGGTGGAATTCCACCTTCCTGATGCTTGAGTGGCTTGTGGAGCAGAAAGCCACCTTGCATCAGATGCAATTGGACACAGTGAGAGGGTATTCTCTGTGGCGGGGGACATTTGCTCCCCGCACCGCCTGAAACTGGGGGCCGAGTTGGTGGAGAAGTTTTTGTTCCTAAAGGTGAACCTTCCACTGCTGGGATACCCTGAACTGCCCCTGGACAAGGAGTAATGGTGCTGTGGCACACACAATCCCATGCCAGGGGCAGTCTTGGGACAGGACTTCTCCTCCTCAATCTGGGCTAGGGCTACTGCTCCTATACTGGTGAGGTGCTGTCTCTCCCTCCCAATGCCTGGCACCTGCCCTGCTTCTCTCTCTCTCTCTCTCTCTCTCTCTCTCTCTCTCTCTCTCTCTCTCTCTCATAAATTAGATGGCCTCGGATGCCTTATATGACTGACCTCATGACGCAGGGTGGCATTGGGAAACAAACTGAAAGCCTGCAAGCTGGCCTATGGCTACACGATCTCGGCCTGCCTATGTGAACCTGACTGGTTCTCACTCTCTCAAGCTGCACAGTCTTTGCTAGCCTATCTGAGTGCCCTGTGGCCAATGTCCCAACCTGCCTGCCCTACTGTCTCCCATGCCATGCCATGCTGCCTGTCTGCCCGTCCAGCTTGCCGCCAAGCTCAAAGCATGCCTCAGTCTGCCTTCCTGCCTCCCAGATCAAGGTGCCTGTCTGCCCACCTAGGTTGCCTAGCTCAAAGTCTTCCCAAGCCGGCCTGCCCTACTGCCTCTCATGCCACGCTGCCTGCCTGCCCACCCACCCAGGTTGCAAAGCTCGAACCCTGCCTCAGTCTTCCTGACTGACACTCATACCACGCCACCTGACTGCCTGCCCCAGCAACCAATGTCTGCTGCTGCTAGTGCCAATGGCCCCCAGGCCAGGCCTATATGCCATCTGTGGCAAGGGTTCTGTACCCTGTCAACCAATGTCTGCAGCTGCTAGTGCCAATGGCCCCCAGGCCAGGCCTATATGCCATCTGTGGCAAGGGTTCTGTACCCTGTCAACCAATGTCTGCAGCTGCCACCAATGATGCCCTTTCTGTCTGTGCCACGGGTTCTGGGGCCCGTCATTCCTTGCACAGAAGCCATGTCATTCCACCGCATCAAGAAACAGCCACTCCAGCCCCAGGTCCCGCTGTCAGGGTTCTGGGGCCAAGTTACAGGCAGGGAGGGCTGTGGCCAATATCTAGAAGCTGCCACTCTAGCCCCAGGACCCACCGTCATGGGTCTGGGGCCATCATTCCTCACACAGAGGCGATGTCATTCCACCGCATCAAGAAACAGCCACTCCAGCCCCAGGACCCGCCATCAGGGTTCTGGGGCCAAGTTACAGGCAGGGAGGGCTGTCCAATATCTAGAAGCAGCCACTCCAGCCCCAGGACCCACCATCAGGGTTCTGGGGCCAAGTTACAGGCAGGGAGGGCTGTCCAATATCTAGAAGCTGCCACTCCAGCCCCAGGACCGACCGTCAGGGTTCTGGGTCTGTCATTCCTGGCACAGAGAGTCATCTTTCAACTGCATCAAGAAGCAGCCACTCCAGATCCAGGACCCACCATCAGGGTTCTGGTGCCTACATTACAGGCATGGAGGGCTGTCCAATATCTAGAAACTGACACTCTAGCCCCATCCCAGGACCCACCCTCAGGGTTTTTGTGCCCTGTCATTCCGCTCACGGGGCGCTGTTATTCCACCTTTTTGTTATCCAACCTGATGTTCTTGGAGAGAGAGAGAGAGAGAGTCTCCCCACTGTTAGAAGGAGAGACAGACACGATTCCACCCATGCTGTCACCAGCACTATATGGCCAGAGAGAGAGAGAGACAGAGGCTCCCCACTAGAACGAGAGAGATGGAGGGTGGAGCGGGAGAGGTAGGTGTATCCAGCTGAAGCTGCCACCTGCCAGAACCAGGAAGAACTCCCATCTGTGCTCATGCAGCCGACTGATGCCCATTGGCCATTGCCCACATCCAGCAATAAACATACCAGAATGAGATGAAATATATCAGTATAACACAACGTATTATATGTGCCTGCCTGCCTGCCTGCCTGCCTGCCTGCCTGTGTGTGTTCCTGTACCTACTGCTACCACCTATAGCTTGATTGAATGAAGATGCCCAACCCTGGCAACCAATGTCTGATGCTGCTACTGCCAATGGCCCCTAGACCTATATGTTGTGTGGGCCAAGGGTTCTGTACCCTGGCAAACAATGTCTGCTGCTGCTAATGGCCTGGCCCCAGGCCTATATGCTGCCTGTGCCAAGGGTTGTACCCTGGCAACCAATGGCTGCTGCTGCTAGTGCCAAATGCCCCCCAGGCCTGGCCTATATGATGTCTGTGCCAAGGGTTCTGTATCCCGGGTTGCCACCAAGCTCAAAGCCTACCTCAGCCCGCCTTCCTGCCTCTCATGCTATGCTGACTGTCCACCCGCCCAGATTGCTGCTGCCAAGGGAGAGATAAAGATAGATAGATAGATAGATAGATAGAGAGAGAGAGAGAGAGAGAGAGAGAGAGAGAGACCCCACCCACTTCTTTAAGGAGAGACAGACACGATCCCACCCATGCTGTCACCTGCACTATATGGCCAGAGAGAGAGAGAAATGTTCCCAGCTAGAAAGAGAGAGATTGGGGTTAGATGGGGAGAGGTAGGTGTATCCAGTTACCCTCACTGCCACCTGTCACAACCAGGAAGAACTCCCATCTGTGGGAGTTTTATATGTGCCTCCCTGCCTGCCTGTGTGTGTTCCTGTATGTGCTGCTGCCAGTCAGTCAGTCAACTTTTATTTATATCCCGCTCTCTCTCACCTATGGAAACTCGAGGCAGCTAACAACAAAAGTAGAAGACATCCAGAAAACAGTAACAATTATAAATTCAGCACAAACAGCACAACCTCAAGGACCCCTCAATTAACATAACATACCATTTCATTTTTAAACATACCCTCCCCATCCCTCACACGATCCAATATAATAAGGACAAATCAATAATATTCCAACATATAATAATCATATCAGTCCTTCCATATGCTCCATCCCTGCTGCCACCAGGGAAGGAGCCCATCAAATCCCCCCTTACCCTCCTGCTCTCACCAGGAGTGGGGACATATCATCCACGACAATGCCTTAGTACAAAAACAATCTAAATTTATTAATTAAACATTTCTAAGTCAACAAAACAAACCCCTCTACCCCTTAACCTAATTCCAAAAAATCACACCCCCATCCTAACCCCACCTCCCCCCACACCTTCCCCTGCTGCCACCAGGGGTTGGTGCTGGGGCTCCCCCCCTCAACACCCTAATCCTTTGCTTCCCCTGACCCCCCCCAACTGTCCATGTTTTTGTTGCCCTGCCGATCTTCAGCAGGGTCTGACAGCAGCAGCAGCGGCAGAGCATTCCATCAGCAGCACCAGCAGCTGCGGCACAACGAGCCCCCTCGGAAGTCCGGCAGGTGGAAAGCCCTGGTAAGTATAGTCCCCCAGGACTTGCTGGCAGCATGGTGTCTGATGTGGTGTCTGTCCGGCAGATGGGCCCCCAGGCACCCGAGGGCTGGTGCCCACAGGGCCCCGCCCTGGGAGTTATTACCTGGGGAAGGGGAGGGAAAAGCAGAGTGACAGCAGGCTCCTTCAGTCAAGACATCCCCAGTCCCCCCAGACCCAAACACAGCTTGCAGCTGGCCACAGGGCCCCGCCCTTGGAGTTATTACCTGGGGAAGGGGAGGGAAAAGCAGAGTGACAGCAG
>QEPC01015736.1:3377184-3411952 GCA_003113815.1 Sphenodon punctatus | reverse complement strand
TCCCTGACGCCGGCAGCCACAGCCAGCGCTGAGGCCGCCGGATCGCCCACTGCCGCCGCTGCCGCACCCGGAGCTCCGCAAAGGTACAGCACTGTCAACTTTAGTAGGGGTGATCCAGGGGGGGTTGGGGGGGTGTTAAACACCCCCCCCAGGGATCGGGTCTATACTTACCGGCGGCTGCGGGGACGCCACGGCCGCTGGTGCTGGGTGGGGGGCTCATTTTTTAACAAAAATCCAGACTGGGCAGGGTGGGTGGGGGGTGTCCCCCCTCCCACCCGCGCAGCCTGGACTCGGGGAGGTTTTTTTAAAAAACTTTTTTGGTGGGACTTACATTGCAGTCATTCATTTAAATGGCTGCAATGTAAAAAAATCCAGTACCCAGAATGTAACGGGATGTATCCAGTAATGGGAACGGATTTACCGGGTTGAATCCGATAATGCCGGTACGCCCAGTACCGGCATTATCGGATACCAGATTTACCGGCACGCCCACCCCTAACATTTATATCCCACCCCTTCTGAGAACAGCTCGGGGCGGCTTCCAACACGATAAAAACAATTATAAAATATAAAATAATTTTAAAACATCAACAATTTAAATACTTTAAAACAGGGCCCCGGCAGCACCCCAAACAGGAAGGAGCCCGGCAGCACCCCAAGCTTTCCCCCAGTCAAATCAAACACCAGATGGAGGGCCTCAATGCCTGGAATCTGCTCGACTGGGTATCTCCCAACTCCCTGAGGGCTCACGTGTGGTGTTCTGCACAGATCTATTATGCCCCCTCTCTTGTTTAATATGTATATGCAGCCTCGGGGGGAGGTCTTGAGGGGGTTTGGTGTTCGTTGTCATTAATATGCTGATGAAACTTGACTGTACCTCTCATTTTCAGCTGACCCAGGCCCGGCAGTGTCATTGCTTACCTGATGACTGGCAGCTGTGGGGGACTGGATGAGAGCGAGGCATCTGAAGCTGAATCCTGACAAGACAGAGGTAATGCTGGTGGGGAAGGTCGAGGATGTGGAGGTCTCCCTCATTGATGGGGTTCGTCCCACCCTGGTTCCTCAAGTTCAGAGTCTGGAGGTGCTCCTTGATTCACAACTCCACCTGGATGTCCAGGTAGTAGCTGTAGCAAGGAACGCCTTTTGACAGTTACATCTGGTATGGTGGCCGACCCAGCCACCATCAGACGCCAACCTAGCCACCATCATCCATGCCTCCATCACCTCAAGACTGGACTATTGTAACACACTCTATGTGGAGTCCTTGGTGATGGTTTGGAAACTGCAACTGGTGCAGAATGCGGCAGCCCATCTCCTTATGGGGACTGGATGTTGCGAGTATATAACACCTGTGCTTTGCTCGCTGCACTGTCTGCCTATAGTCTTCCAGGCCCAATTCAAGGTGTTGGTTTTAACCTATAAATCCCTAAACGGCCTGGGTCTCATCTATCTGTGGGACTGCCTCACAGGAGGGTTCTGGATCATCCCCTGCGGTCAGCCGCACCCTTCTTGAAGTCCCCCATGTATGAAAGGGGGGGAGCAACATTGGAGAGCGCATTCTCGGTCATAGCACAGCAGCTGTGGAATTCCCTCCCAGTTGGAGTCTGTCTGTTCTCGGATCTTTCCTCCTTCAGGCATCAGTGTAAGTCTTATTTAGTTGTCCAGGTTTCTGGTGGGGGGAGGGGTAATTGGAGGGGTTGGGGGGTATTTCTTTTACTCTGTGACATTTTATATATTGATTTTATTGTTATTTGTATTATGTTGCTGTTTGTTTTTGTTGTAAGCTGCCTTAAGCTGCCAGAGACAGGAGGGGATGAGGTAAAAGTTTGAGTATAAATAAATATAAATAATCTATTGGAATTTTTTGAGGGTGTGAACAAGCATATGGATAATGAGGAGCCAGTTGTTATAGTGTATCTAGATTTTCAGAAAGTGTTTGACAAGGTCCCTCATGAAAGATGCTTGAAAAAATTAAAAATTCATGGGAAAGGAGGTAGTGTCTTACTATGGATTGGTAACTGGCTGAAGGATAGGAAGCAAAGAGTAGGACAAAATGGTCAGCTTTCACAATGGAGAGAAGTAAATTTTATTTATTTATTTATTTATTTTATTTTTCAATTTAATACTCCGCCACTCCTGACATCAGGCAGCCCAGGGCGGCTTACAATATAAAAACACAAATAAAATCCAATATAAAACATTTTTAAATCTGCCAAAAGGAGGACAACATTTAACACCACCACCACCCCATCCTTTCACCCCTCTCCCCCACCAAACACCTGGTAGAACAGCCAGGTCTTACAACTTTTCCAAAAAGAGGGGAGGTCCAGGGCCAGCCACACTTCCACCTGAACGAAATTCCACAGCCATGGTGCATCCACCGAGAATGCCCTCTCCTGCGTGGCCCCACCCAGAAGATTCGGGGGACCTCGAGCAGAGCACCCCTGGATGACCACAGGGGTCTATCCAGCACCCGGGGGGTGAGGCAGTCCCACAGGTAGGCAGGGCCAAGACCGTTTAGGGCTTTTTAAAGTGGAGTGCCACAGGGATCTCTACTAGGACAAGTGTTGTATAATGTATTCATTAATGATCTGGAAAGGGGAGCAAGGAGTGAGGTGATCAAATTTATTTATTTATTTATTTATTTATATATATTTCTACACTGGCCCTCTCGCAAAAGCGACTCGGGGCAGCTTACAAATTTAAGTTTGCAGATGACACCAAGTTATTCAAGGTAGTTAAAACCCGAGCAGACTGTGAAGAACTGGGTGACTTCTAACGTCTCCAGGTAATCCACACCCCAGACCTGCACTCCATAGAGTAGCTGGGCTAACATCTTAGCTTTATACAATTTGAGAGCTGGCATATATAGCCTGCCCCCTTTGGAGCAATAGAAACCAATAATCGCCTGGCCTGTGGCCCTTGCCACAGCCCGGGTCACACTGTAATGCAGTTTCCATGAAGGAAATGCTGAAACAATTATGCCCAAATATTTAAAGCGATGTACTTGCTCGATGACATGCCCCTCCATTTGCCATTTATGATATACATAAGTTTTCCCAACAACCAAGACCTTTGTTTTCATGCACGTAGGGAAAAATAATCCAAACTTTATGTACACAATGCTGGCTTCTAAATTAGGAGTTACCACTCAGGAAAAGGACCTTGGTGTCACTGTGGACAATATATTGAAATCCTCAGCTCAGTGTGTGCGGCCATCAAAAAAGCAAACAGAATATTAGGAATTATTCATAAAGGGACAGAGAATAAAAATGAAAATATCATAATGCCATTATATAAATCTATGGTGCGACTGCACCTTGAAAATCGTGCGCAGTTCTGTTTGCCCCATCTGAAAAAATATATACTAAAAGTAGAAAAGGTACTGAGAAGGACAACAAAAATAATAAAAGGTATGGAACAGCTCCCCTATGAAGAGAAACTGGATAGGTAGGGGCAGACTGGAGGAGAGACGACTGAGAGGGGATATGATAGAAGTATAAAATCACGAGTGGGGAATGGTTACTTACCCTCTCAAATAGTTTTAGAACTAGGGGACGTGCCATGAAACTAACAGGTAGCAGATTTAAAACAAATGAAAGAAAGTATTTTTTCACTCAACACACAATTAAGTTGTGGAATTTGTTGCCAGATGATGTGGTCAAGGTCAGTAGTATAGTTGGGTTTAAGAAAGGATTGTACACGTTTCTGGAGGATAGGCCTATTAGCAGCTATTAGCCAAGTAGGTTTGAGAAACAGAATCTCTTCCTGTTCAGAGCTGAGAGTGAACAACAGGGAATGGATTGCCCCATAGTGACTTGTTAATCATTTTGTATAAGAAAATATTATGAAAATGAATTGGTTTTTAACAAAAAAAAATAAATGAAGCTATTTTTTCAAATGAACGAAAACTAAAATGAAAACTAAGGAGGTCTCTTCTGCACACCCCTAATTTCCCAGCGTTGCTCATTATGCTGCTCCTCTTCCCGTTCTGGCTCTGACACTGGTCTTCTCATCCCCAACACATACATACTGTATAACTAGCTTGAATAGGAAGTCCTACATTATGGTTCAGCATGGTTCCAAGTCCTTTCATTCAACCCTGGTTGTAACAGAGCAACTATCAGGTGTGGTGAATGGGGGTACAGTTGTACCAGGCTTCCAAACTCAGGGATCCCCCCAAAAGTATACGATTTTTTTTTTCTTAAAATACATTACGGTAATAATTGCAATTAATAATAATATTTATTTTTATAATAGTACGCCTCTGCCATGGCACTCGGAGCACTTTACATATAACTAATAAACACAACTTTTAATTCTCACAACAACCCTGTGAGGTAGGCTAGGCTGAGAGAATATTGTTACTGGCTCAAGGTCACCCAGTGAGTTTCTGGCTAGGTGAGACTTAAACTAGGGTCCCTCACAGTCCAAGCAAGTACTGCACACTTAGGGTGATTTCAGACGTTACGGGCGCCCGGTTCACCACAGTGGATTCCCGGTGGGGGTGAACCGAACAACCACCCCCTGTGGTCAAAACAAGCCCCGAACAGATGTGACGGGACCACGGCAGGGAATCAGGCCGGCAGATCACGGACCGGGGCAGCGCAATAGACATGATGCTGATTCCCAGTCGTGGTCAAAACACCCAGAAGCCACCAGGCAGGGGCGGGACCCAGACATGGCCGATTGAGGGCAAACGAAGCCAGAAGTCACAAAAGAGAATGCCCACACAAGGGAAACGGGAAGGGAGGGGGGAGATGGAGAAGAGCCGCTCAGGTACCACACACAACAGGCACACAGACAATGGAGGCACAGTGGAACACACAGCACAAGCACACGCCCGGGCACACACACACACACGGAAGGGAAAGGAAGGGAAGGGGGGACACAGGTGCACAGTCAACACACACGGCACACCAGGCACAGGGGTGGGGGGAGCGGAACAGGGAAGAGGGGGGGAAACGGCACAGGGGCAGAGCAGAACACAGGCAACGGCAACTACAACCCCCACAGCAGAACTGTCCGCACAGGCACCCCCACAGCAACACAGGCAGTCCTGGAATGGGGGGCCCCAGGAGCTCAGGACCAAGGCACAGCAGGATCCCACATGGCACAGGGAGTGGGCCAGGAACGGGCCAGGAGGAACACGCGTACCCCACACCCCAGCGAGGGGGCGATGGAGGGCAGGCAGGAGATCCGGTGCAGCGCAGCAGGTCCAAAGACGTAGATCCACCCACCCCCGGAGGAAGCCGGGACGGGCAATCCGGAGGCCCCAGAACCCCGAGGTCACACAGGCACCCAAGAGGAGGGGCTGGGGTCACGGGAGGGAGTGCTGGCAAGTGAGGACAGTCAGCTGGACTCAAGCGAGTCTGTGAGGCCATGCAGAGAGCCAGACCCAGGCACCAGGGAAGACAACCACGGAGGGGAACACTGGGTGCAGAGGCAGATGGGGGGCCTGGAGCCACAGGCAGGGGCAGCAGCACCCCAGTAAGCAGGCAGCACAGCAGCACAGCAGAGACATCAGGGAAGGAGCTGGCACTGGAACCACATGGGGGCAGGCAACCAGGGGCCGGGAGGCACACCGGGACTCACAGTCAGCTGCTGGGGGCCACAACAGGCCAAGGGGCTGGGTAACCCACCCGGTGAACCAGGTGGGGCCAATGGATCATACCCCGGCAGTACCCCAACAAGGACATGTGGTGGGCGATCAGGTAGTAGGCCTCGAATGGATCATACATGGACAGCTCCAACTGTACATCTGAATGGGACCACACCCCCGACAGCGCAAATAGCTCCACCACGGTAGGCTCAGACACGCAGCAGTCAGCAGCAGGGGGCCACGGAAGCTGACCCAGCTCCAACAGTCGATGATACACCACCCCACGAGAGCGTTGGTACCCACGGGCCCCATTAACACAGCCAAAGTAGGACAAGGACAAGGCAGGGCCCCCCTCCGCAAGGCAGATCGTGTAGGTGGCCAGGGTGCACACAGACAGGGCAGACATGGTCTCAGCTGCAGACCAGGCCACATGAGAGCACCTCATCTCTGGAATGCGCCCATCGGGGAAGGGAACCAGCCCCAGCGTCTCCGCTTGCAACCGGCAATCCCAAGCACTCGCCTCATAGCCGAAGTAGCGAAGCCCAGAGCTCAGGCTCGCATAAGCACCCGACTGGCTGTCTGGGCAGCCCAGGAGCAACTGCATGGCTTGAGTATGCCACAGATCACACAGGGATATGGTCTCACGGAAGGTCCAGCTATGGGGGGGCCCATGGGGGCCAGGAAGCGGGAGCCCAGTGGAAGCACAACCAGCCATGGTCCAGCCAGACAGGGAGAATAACACCACAGACAGGGGGGCACACATTCCCTCTGAACTGGGGGGGGGCTCCGAGGGGTCCCAAGGACAAGCTAGGTGGCCACGGGCTGCAACATTGTATAGTAACAGAGCGAGGCGTGGGGTGAGGACCCACCACAGCTGCAGGAAACAAGCGCCCAGACAGGACCGCTAATCAGGCCGGCAAGGACATGGTGTTGCAAACAGGGATGGGGGGATGATGGCAGGAGGCATGCAGCTGCAAAAGGAATGCACAGCTGCGCGCACCCGTCCGTGCGCCAGGCCCCATGCTAGGACAGCAGGTGCACCCAACAGCACACCCACAGACACCAGCCTCATGGTGGGAGGCCCGTGCAGCTGGGGGAGGGGCCCCAGTCAACACAGGCCATTACCGGGCTGGCATAACTCACCCCCAACCCCTGGGGCCACCACCACCATGGAGCGGGACAGGGCAGCCACCTACTGGATGTACCTCGCGCTCGCAGCCGAGTGGTACCATGTACACACTGATCAGCTGCGCATCCTTACCACGGAGGTGCACCTGTGTGCCGCCTGTGGGTTTCCATGGCCTGGAGTGCTGCATGGTACTGCAGGGCCCACCATGGCCACAGGCGAGCACAGGCCCGGCTCAGGGCACAGAGGGTGTCCAGGGCTGACCAGCAGACCATGAGCCACGGCTCGAGTCAGCCACTGACAATCCGTGAGGTGGCTGGGCGCCTCCAATGGGGGAGGTAGACCTTGCGCCGGGCCGCCCTGCTCGCTATACCCATTGACAGACAGATATGGGTCACAGAGCAGGCACAGGGCTGGTGGGCCAGGGCGTTGGCCCAGTGGGACGAGGCAGCCTGGAGGGTCCACTTTAGGATGGACAAGCTCACCTTGCTCCGACTCACTGAACTCCTCACACCCTGACTGGAGCGCCAGCACACCTTCATGTGGACTCCCATCCCCATGGTCAGGGCCCCGAGTCTTCTGCGCTTCTGCGATTCGCGGAATTTTCGCAGAATCCTGCCCCAGGCAGAATTATCGCAGAAACTGGGGAAATCCCCGTGGAATTTCCCTTCCTTGGCGGTGAGTCAATCCAGGACCTGCTTTATTCAGGCCACAAGCCAATCAGGGGTTTGTGCGGCCTTTATAAAGCAGTTCACATCAGCACATGTCACTTGTGGTCCGGAATCCACTTGAGACCGCCGCTGCCGCCGAGGGACCCGACTCCAGCCGCCGCTTCTCCGGCCGCTCCGGGATCGCCGCTGCTGCTGCCGCCACTGAAGGACTCCAGCCCAACCTCCAGCTGCCGCTTCTCCAGTCGCTCGAGGGATCGGCGCCGCTCCAGCATAAGGTAAGTAGGTGGTTGGGGGGGGTGTTCTTCTGGGGGGAGCCCGCTGCGCGCTCTGCATTTTACAGTTTGGGGGGGAGGGGGTCCCGCTGCACGCTCTGCATTTTACAGTTTGGGGGGGAGGGGGTCCCGCTGTGCGCTCTGCATTTTACAGTTTGTGTGTGTAATGTGTGTGTAACATGGTAAAAACACACTTTGCCATGTGTTTTTGTGGGTGGGTTTCCTTCTTTGCCATGTGGTTTTTCTGGGTGGGTTTCCTGCTTTGCCATGTGAGTCGCAGAATTTTGGCATATGGGTCGCAGAATTTTCCATTTTGGGTCGCAGAATTTTGGAAAATATTTTGCAGAAGAATCGGGGCCCTGCCCATGGTCCAGCAGGTGGCCATTGGGGTCTGGGCCCTAGCAACGCCGGAATCCTGCCGGTCCATCTCCCAGCACTTTGGGGTCAGCCTGAGCACCATTGCCTGAATCCTCCGGGATGTCTGCAAGGCTGTGGAGGGCATGCTCCTGAACAAAGCGATCCAGCTGGTGGACCAGGGGTGTGTGATGGCCGCATTCGCTGCCAGAGGCTTCCCCAACTGAATGGGCACCGTGGACGGCACCCACATTGAAATCCTCTGCCCCTCCTCAGGGGAGGCTGCAGAGTATGTCAACAGGCACGGGTAGCACTGAAGCTGCAGGCGGTTGTGGATCCACACCATCCCTGCGATGGCCTGCTCCAGCCGCCTGAGCGCTTCCACCTGCCTGCTGTGCTCCCGGCACTCCCACCTCTGCTCCAGGTGCACCTCTGCCTGGAGCCTCATGTCCCATGCCTCTGCCTGCTCCAGGGATTGCTCAATGGCCACCTCCATCTGGTCCACGGCCGCTATCATCCACTCCCCCTGTTCTGCCGAGGTGCAGACAATTTCCTTCGCCTGGTCCTCCCTCTGGCGGTGGACCCATGCCCAGTGCTCCCTTATGCGCTGTGCTGGGGGTGCAGACACGGGAGACTGTGGCTGTTGGGATCACCCTGTAGGGTACCTGAAGGTGAATCACCTGTCGCCCACCCCTGGGATGGGCCCGGAGCTCCATGGCCCCCCAGGAGGTGTTACCTAGCCCCTTCCCGCCCCTCTCCCCAGCCCCTCACACTGGCTCCATGTTTCCTGGGTCCCCTTCCAGTTGCCCCTCCTCACCCAGACCGCATGCCTCACCTGGTTCCTCCACCTGCTGTCTGGCGCCAGACCCAGATGGGCAAGGAGTGTGGCGCTGGGGTGTCCTGTGCCTTGTGGGCGAAGGGGGGTGTTGGTGTAGGGGTGTCCGGGTGTCCAGGCAGGGCCTGGGCCCCCTTCTCACCTTGTCTGTGGGGGCTGGGGCTGGCCCCAGCCCGTGCATCCCCCCCTGCCCCCTGGGCCCTGGTCCTTCTCCCCTCCCGGTGGCTCTCTTACCTGCTATGTTAGTCTCCGATCCTTCTGAGGCCGGCCCCTCGGTGTGGGATTGCTCCCCCTGGAACCACTGGCTAAGGGTGATGAGGGTGCCGGCCTCGGACTCTGCCTGTCTGGCCTGGGGGTGGGGGCTCTTGGGGCTTCTGTTCTGGGGGGACCTGCAGGTGCTGGAGGTGCTGGGGCATTCCTCCTGGGGGTCCGGGGCCCTGGAGCATGTGCCTACTTGGGGGGTGGCGAGGGGATGGGGTACATCGGCCCGTTCCCTGCCCTGGACCACTGCACTCCCCACGAGCCATGGGGCAATTATCGACCCCTTCTTATGCAGTATGTGGTCCAGGGCATCATAGAAGGAGGTGGTCCAGCCTCCATGTCCGGACCGCCGATTGTTGTCCCTTATGGTCTTGTACCCTCTCTTCAGCTCCTTGGCCTCCAGTGGTACTCCACTGCCTCCATTTCCTGCACTATGTCCTCGTAGACGTGCTCGTTGCACTGATTGAGCGCGAGCTCCAGCTGGTACTTCAGGGTCCCCCAGACCCTGGGCCCCCAGACCCTGGGCCGGTTTCTGTGTCTGCGGGACGCATGGGGGGGGTTATGGTTGGGTGAGGTTCTGCCCCCTCCCGTGGCCCATCCCCTTTGCCCCCCTCCCTGATGGGTGGCCGGGCAAGCCCCCTGCCCCCTTCATGCCC
This sequence comes from Sphenodon punctatus, assembly GCA_003113815.1. Taxonomy (NCBI): domain Eukaryota; kingdom Metazoa; phylum Chordata; class Lepidosauria; order Sphenodontia; family Sphenodontidae; genus Sphenodon; species Sphenodon punctatus. The sequence goes on along the minus strand of QEPC01015736.1, from coordinate 3,402,175 downwards.
CTGTGTCACCTGTTCCCCTCCCCTTGGTTCACCTTACCCGTTTCCGGGGTGCCTCCTCCCCCAGTCCGGCTGATGTCCCCAGAGTGGCCTGTCCCGGCTGCTGATGCTGCTGCTGCTGCTGCTGTTGTCCCTCCACCTCCTCCATCCACAGCATGACCCCTGCCTCCCCCTTCTCTGCCTGCGCTTCCTCCACCACTGCCTCCTCCTCCTCCTCCCTCGCTCTCTCTCCCACCGCTCTCCTCCGCCTCCCTCCTCGCTCCATCCTGTCACACTTCCCTGCTGTGGTTTGTCTTTAAATCTCCCTCTGGTGCCTGTGTTGTTGCTGGTTGCATGACAGCGACGCTGCGTGCTTTGTCCCTGGCTGGGAATCATTTTCTTTTATTCTGGCCGGTGATTGACATCCAGACGTTACTTTTTGTTGTTTCCTGGTGGGAATCTCTTTGACCACGCTTTCAGAGATTGTCCCACGGGGAGTTCCGGAAGCGTGGTTGGGATTGACCTCATGTGGGTATTGACCGTGGTGAACATCTGGTGGCCACCGAACAGATGTTCAGGGCGCTTTGGCCCCGCCGTGGGATTGACCATGGTTCACTGTGGTTGAGCATGATCTCATAACATCTGAAAATACCCTTAGCCATCACACCACACTGGTGTAACATCTTTATAAATAGAAGTACCGGTATATTCTTAGAACAAACTGATTTTAAAACTTATGATGGGGGATGAGAGGTAGGAGTCTCAACTGCCAAGATGTACTACATTCTCACATTTCTCTCTACAGGCCTGGCTACCATTCTGGGTAAGTGAATCTATGTTCTGGATCTAATTTCTGTGAGGAGGAAAGCGCCTCTTTCTCAGGAAGTGACTTGTGAGGAGACACTCTTGGCTTGAGCATACATATTCTCTGCCTGCCTCAGGGAGAGAGAGACATGATTTTGGTCCAGCAACACCAGCTGCAGGAAAGGAACTGCTGCTGTCCCAATAATAAACCTACATGGTCCCATTTACTGATCTCCTGCCATGTTTTCATTCCAGAATTCTGTCTGTTTATGCTGGCCTCCTCATCAGAAGTTCATGAGGTCGCATAACTACATGCAGCTAAGAAGTGGGACATGATATCTGTCTTTGGATTGGGAAATGTGGTAAAAATTTACCTACCACTTGGTTGCACAGTCCAGGCGGTAGCCATAGTAAAATACAAAGGGACACTGCAAAATTATTACTTATGCAGGTCAGGGGGCATAAGTCTACCGTGTGTTAAATATTCTGTCTTCAAACCAACTGAGACTTTTCTGGAATAGTGTTACATCTTAGTCCCTTTGCTAAATTGGAAGGGGACAGAGTAATGTTCTGACAAAATATATCCCTCTCCTTCTGTACTAATATGCACAAAATATTCAGTGTTGCACATTAAATTTTCACAGAAGCTTGCCCTCAAAATCTCTAGTGCTCTCCCCCTCCCCCCCAGTGCTCTATCTACATTTTTATCTAAAGCAGCCATTGCCCCAGGACTCCGTACATTTCTAGAGGATTCCCCTACAAATCACATTAAAAAGGGGCCAGCTTCAATGTTGCTGCAGCCCAGAGCCTGAGCCCAACAGGAGAATGGCAGTTAGTTATTATCTAATTCTTCCAAGCAAGCCCAAAGGGGATTGTCCACCAGAGTTTGAATATATAGCTATCAATTCATTGCAACTCCAGCAAAGGGGGTGGGGGACTAGAAAATGACTGACGTGATAAGAGCAGAACCCTTTGCTCTACATGTACTAATAGGTATGACATTTTGGTGATTTTTATTTTTTGCAAGAGGTCAATGAAACTTAATAAACAAGACACCACTAGGCTTCCTATTACTTGTAATTACATGAATGGGCAATATTTCATTTTAATAGGTCACATTGTTGGTTTTTTCCCAATTGCTTCTCAGAAGCACACAAAAATTTGAAGTAAGGCAGAAAGCAATTACTGCTTATAACTACTCAATTGGTCATTAGCAGAGTGTCAGAATGTAGGTGCAGTGAGGGGCAAATCATGGTCCCATCAATGCGAGTATAAAGGAGTTGCTTGCAGCAGAACTGATATACTTTGTGTGGGTGGAGGAATGGTGTACAAATTGGGTGAGAGAGGGATGGAGTCAGTAGTCATGACGTAAAGTATGAAGCCCAGGCCACTACAGACTCGCTCTGTGACAGTGGGTGCTGGGGTAGGTTTTATTGTAGAGTTAGCTTTCTGTTGAATAACACACAGTAGAAGTTTCTTCAATACAGAACTTTACTAAGAACTCAGAAGACCTGCTTCCATACTGTACAGACTGCATGGGACAAGATGGAGGACACAGAGAGGAAAAGAGAGGAGGCAAGGATAAAAAAAAACCTATTTCATCCCCTGACACCCCCCCCCCCCCTTTACTGGACAAGCCCCATATTGAGCTTGCAGGGCTTGCAATGGGCTTTTACTTGTGACTGTTGCACATTCCAACACCCCTTCTCAACAGTCACTAGTCAAACCCACTAGGTTCATTCTTCTTAATAGCTTGGGATGGCGTTCCCCTACTAGTGGCTTTGTGAACACATCTGCTGTCATATGCTTGACTTGCATTCCTCTTCTGGTAGCTATGCTTAGCAATGTTCTGATTGTAGCGTGCTGAACTACAGGTGCAAATGTTTCATCGTAGTCTTCTCCGTAGCTCTGGGAGTATCCTTTCGTGACAAGTCGGGCCTTGTACCGTTCAATATTTCCGTGCGCATTGTACTTTATTTTAAATGTCCATTTACAACCTATAGTCTTTCTCCCTGTGGGCAGTGGAGTAAGTGTCCATGTCACGTTATCCTGCATGGACTTTACTTCTTCTTCAGCTGCTCTTACCCATTTTTCTGCTTCCCCTTCTGACATCTGCGAGATGTCCTCCCAGGATGCTGGCTCTGACAATTTACTGGTGCTGACTTTGTAGGACAGACGAGTGGGGGGAATGCCTTTGTTAGACCTCGTCGACTGCCTTGGCTCAGCATCAGCAGCCGGCTGTGTCTGTTCCTGCCCTTCTGTTACCTTTGTGCCGATTTTGACTATTTGCTCAGAGGATTGCTCCCTTTCAGTGGTTTCATCCATGGTTGATTGTTGTCCTTCGCCTGGACCTTGCAGAATCATCACACTTTCACTTGAGTTTTCCACAAAGGTCACACCATTACTAATGGTTATTCTGTCTGTGCGTGGACCCAGGATCTTGTAACCTTTGGAATGCTCTCTGTATCCTACAAGGATGCCTTCCACTGCTCTGTTTTGCAGCTTGGTACATTTCTCCTCTGGGATATATACGTAAGTCTTACTTCCAAATACTCTGATGTGGCCCACACTAGGTTTTTGACCATGCCACAGTTCATATGGAGTTTTCCTCACTGTTCTAGAATACAGCCGATTTTGTAGGTAGGTAGCAGCAACTGCTGCTTCGCCCCAGTATCTTTCTGGTAGTCCAGAGTCTGTTAACATGCATCTAACCATTTCGGTTAGTGTTCTGTTTTTCCTTTCAGCTGTTCCGTTCTGCTCGGGTGTATATGGCACTGTCTTTTGGTGCTCAATTCCATGGAGTCTCAGGAAGTTCTCTACTTCCTTTCCTGTGAACTTGCCCCTATTGTCAGTCCGCAGTGTATTTGGTCTGTGCTAGAACTTGTTGCTCGTCATGGTCACATAGTCCTGAACTTTGTTGAATACTTCATCTTTACTCTTCATGACATACGTGATCGTGTACCTTGAATAGTCATCAATGAAAGTTACCATATACAGGTTGCCTCCTAGCATGGGAACCTTCATTGGGCCGCAGACATTGCTGTGTACAAGATCAAGTAGTTTTGTGGCTCTATTTTGACTCTTCTTAGGAAGCGTAGCACTCGTGACTTTGTCTTTGATGCAACAGTTGCATTTCATGATCACGGGACACGTTGATACCTTAAGGTCTTTGGTCAACTGCTGTCTGTGCATTTCCTTGAATCTGTGGCTTGTGCGCAGTGAGCTTCGCCTGTTATTTCTCTGTGCTCAGACGGTACAGGTGATCATCTGCAGTGGCTCTGGACAGTATTTTTGTCCCACTTTGAATTGTGCTTTCATCTCCCTGGAAATGGGTGGTGAGCCCCCTCGCTGCCAGGCACCTCACAGACAGGAATTCCCCTTCTAAGTTGGACACATAGAGCACATCTTTCATATCTATGATCAGTGTGCCTCCCTGTGACTGGTTGCAGTAGAGGAATCCTTGTCCAATTCCTTCCACATTGATGCTTCTCCCATCTGCAAGGTAGATCCTTTCTTTACTGCTCAGATCCAGACCTGTGAAGAATCATTTATCACTAGTCATGTGGCTCATTGCCCCGGAGTCTACACACCAATTTTGGGATGAGCTGTCTTGCGTTACTCTGAAGCACCCACTCCATTGTTGAGTGACTTTGTAGCTGTTTGTGACTTTAGCCCTCTGCTTAAGTGTTCGTGGAGACAGTTTCTGCTGTTCTGCTTTCCATATATAGCAGTCTTTCTTTAAATGTCCCTCCTTTTTGCATCTGAAGCATACTCTGGCTTCCCTCTTAGGACCTTTGTCTGAGGTTTTCAGTGCAGTCTCATTACCCTGCTGTAGATTATTCTTCAGGTTCTCCTTTCTGCACTGGAATTCATCTGCAAATTTACCTTTAACAAATTTCAGCTTCAGTTCAGCCTCTGACCTTGTCTCCGGGGCATTGATGGGGGCACTGTAAGATTCAGGCCGGCTGCAGAGGAGTAGGGCTACCACATGGCTGTCCTTTATATCTTCTCCAATGCCACTCAGCTGTGCCACTACTTCCAACATGGCATTTATATGCTCCTGCATTTCACTTTCTTTGCCAAGCCTCATTTTGTATAGTTTCCTCAGTAGAAGCAGTTTGCTATTCAGGCTAGTTCTCTCATGCAAGTTTTGCAGTGCAATCCACATGCCTCTTGCTGTGGTCTCACTTCTTATATGGATTAGCTGTTCATCTTCTACCAGTAAACTTATTGTAGCTTTTGCTAACCTGTCCTTTTTATCCCATTCCTCATGATTTGCTGCTGGTCTGTTCATTGTAATCCCCTCCCATAGATCATCTTTAGACAGCAGCATTTCCACTTTAAACTTCCACAACTGGTAGTTTACATTGTTCAGCTTTCCTGCTGAAAGTCTGAGTCCTGAGCTCTTTCCATACTTGCTTCCCTCCCTTTCCCCTTCTAGGATATAGGCCATCTTAGGCCTCTCTGTTTGGGAGTTTTCTTTCACAGTCTGCACTCCTTCTGGGCTGCTTCCAATCTTCAAAATTGCCTTGAAGATTTCCTGGGCCCATAACCTATTGTAGGGTTAGCTTTCTGTTGAATTATGATGATGATGATGATGATGATGATGATGATGATGATGATGATGATGATGATGATGATTTATTAGCATTTATATAGTGCCTCGATGTACCTGGCGCTTTACAAAGAATAAGATAGTCACGATCCCTGCCCAAGAGCTTACAATCTAAAGACAGCGGAAGGGGGAACAGAGGGAGAGACAAGGGATGCAACATCCATGAGGATGCGAGAGCTCAGGTACACATTCTTGGCTTGGTTACAGTAAATTGGAAGTTTGCAGTTAACAGGTGGAGGATAATCATGGATGGGGGTGGTTAGCAATAGTTAGGAAGGGTGGAGCGGAAAAGGTGGGTTTTGAGGAGGGACTCGAAGGTGTGGAGGGTGGGGGCCAGGCAGACGAGGGCCGGGAGAGAGTTCCAGGCATGAGGGGCAGCGATGGAGAAAGGACAAAGGCGGTTGGGGGAGCAGGGGAGGCGTGGGAGGGTGAGGGAGGGGATGGAAGAGGAGCACAGTGCTCAAGCAGGCATTCGAGGGAGAACACACAGCAGAAGTTTCTTCAAAACAGAACTTTACTAAGAACTCAGAAGACATGCTTCCATACTTTACAGACTGCATGGGACAAGATGGAGGACAGAGAGAGGAGAAGAGAGGGTCATCCTCTGACCCTCCCCCTACTGGACAAGCCCCATATTGAGCTTGCAGGGCTTGCAATGGGATTTTACTTGTGACTGTTGCACATTCCAACAGATTTAGTGTTGGTGAATTCTTCGCTGTGTTTGCATTATCTTGTCCTCTTCCTGAAAATAACTTTAGAGCTGCAGAATCTATTGAAGATAATACATCTGGATCACTTCTGTGGAAGAGTTGCATTGTGGCTGCTCAGACTCCCACCATCTTCTTGTGAATGTCTCAAGTACCTGCCATGCCAACAACATACTTGGAATGGGCAATAATGTGGATGTGAGCTTTGGGCCATTGTGTGCCAATCTAGCACACACATTTATTTATTTATTTACTTAAAACATTTATACCCCGCCCCTCCTGTAAACAGCTCGGGGCGGCTTCCAACAATATAAAACAATATAAAACAATTTAAAACCATCAACAATTAAATACTTTTAAAACAGGACCCCGGGAAACAATATTAACATTAAAACAATAAAACAGGGTAGGTGAGAAAAACACAAACCTAACCTACCCTCCCCCCCTCCCCAAAGGCCTGGGCGAACAGCCAGGTTTTACAACACCGCCGGAATGACAACAGGCTTGGAGCCAGGCGGGCTTCCTCCAGAAGGGAGTTCCAAAGGCGCGGCCCGGCCACCGAGAATGCCCTCTCCATTGTGGCCCCCCGCTTTACACTGAGGTCTATACTGTACATAGAAAGAGATACTGCTGCTTTGACACACAAAGCACATCATAAGGAAATAGCATAAAGAAAATAGGCATTTGGGGAACGTACTTTGTCTGAGAGACACTTTGGCTATTTAAAATTAGCCAGTGGACCACACAGAAAGTTGTTCAGCAGTCCTTCCCTGTCATACAGTCTTCAGTCCAAGACTAGTTTGGAGATTGATCTTGCATACTGATAGGAAGCAGCAAAGTCTGCCTCGCTTGTGACTTCAGCACTCTGGGCCAGCCCATCACTGGCAGCATGCCATAGCAATAACAACTATGCAGGAGCTGCCGTGGGCCAGATTTAATGGGAATTGAGTCTAGTCGGTTGAAGGTTCTCATCCCTAGCACAAGGTTTTTTTTAATCAACTGACCAGTTCAAATAGCTTTGTCTTGCTATTTTCCATGAAAAATTTTAGAGCTGAAGCGGGTAGCCTATTTTCTACCCTTGGGTAATACTCTGTTTATTTAGTATCACATCAGGAAATAGACAGGCTACTCAATTACCAATCGGGTACCTGACTACCCCAAGAATTGGTAATTTCCAATACCAGTTTTCCAATTACCAATCAGTAAATTGGGATGGAAAACCAAAATATGGGGACTGGAAGTCAACATTCCAGGACCAGAAGTCAATATTCTAAGCCATTCCAGGACATTGGGTACTCAAACTGGGTTAGAATTAAATACTGATTGTTACCCAATATTTTGGGGTCGATTCGGGTACCAGAAATTCATCAGGCATACCTGTTTGGGGGGTACTTGTTTCAGCTCTAGTCAGGATGAGGGTGGGTTCCAAATCAAGAAATGTCTTTTAGCTTTATTAAACTCAGCAACCTAATTTTTAGTCATGACAACCGTTTAATATATTTGACTCCAAACAGCTTTATCTAAACACTAACTCATTTTCCCCCACACCCCCAGACCCTTGAGAAAGAACAAAAAAGTAGTTATCCAACAGTTCCCATACTCAAACTATACTTGCTACGATACTATATTTGCTACTCTGTATGTGTAGTGCTGTCACAGCAGCCTAATTCTGCTGCCAAAATTTATAAAATTATCAGTGCTCAAGTACCAGTGCCAAACAATTATAAGAAAACATATCAGCACTGTAAATAATTTTGAAAATGTCAACACTTCTTTAACAAGCCCACAACAGTACATTTTTAAAAGGTTAACATTAAGCTGCTCATCTCAAGGGGACTAGATCGCTTGGGCGATTATTAACAGGATGGAGATGAAAAAATTCACTTAATGGTCACCACTTTGAATCTGTTCCTGTCTGGAAAAGATGAGACTTATCATCTGGCAGTGGTTTAGGGGCCTCTGTGAAGTCTTCTGGACATTCCTTGTAGTTCAGTTCCTTCTGGACAGGTGTTCACATTGCAAAAAATGTTTAAAAAGCAAGAACAGTGCTACTATGACTAAAACTAATTGGCACTGTTCTTTTCTGTCTCAGCATAGAAAGTAGGGCTGAGACAACAGCAAGTGTTTCCATTCCACAGGGAAATACAGACCTTTGAGAAGTGCTTGTGAGTGCTGGTACTTCGTCAGTCTCCAGTGATTCCAAGCTTCCGCCATGATTGATATCAGTGCCTGTGATTTTTCATCATTTCCCATCAATTTAATAACTTCCCAGCATTTATTGTCATTTTTCATCACTTTCCAGCATTTGTTTGTGATTTTCACTTTTTAAAATCATTTTTGTCATTTTTTGTCACTTTCCAGGACTTTTACAACAGTTTTACAGCACTTCTGTGGCACTTTTACAGCAATTTCCAACACTTCTCCAACGTTTAGCCAGCACCTTTGTGTCTCCACAGTCCCCCAAAGTGCATGTGGGCGCACATGGGGATTGGGATTGGCCCTGTAGCAGCTCTTGCAAAAAATGACAAATGCTGAAAACAGCGAATGAAGGCAAACAACCTGTTTCTGATGGAAACAACATCCATTGCAATTTGTCCTTTCAGGCCTACATAGAAACCAAAACACAAACAGATATTGAGTCTAGCAGTCAATCGCTCTTCACTTTGAAAGTAATGTCTAAAACGGTAAGTCTGGCATAAGAAGATATCTTCAAATTTCACTTGTATACCTTGTTGATGTCATCTCATCATCAAGGCCAGTCTATCCACTGGATGGGGTGTGAGCACTCTCTCCACAGCAGCGACAGGGTCCACATGTGACTCTCAGAGCCTTCCAAGGCATCTGAGACTTTTCTCTCCCCACTCTCTTTTTGAGGCTGGGATTTCAACATAGTGGGGAGGAGGGCTCTCTTTGGTTGTAGTTAAGGTTTCTTATCGACCTATTGTTATTACTAGGAAAAATGATCGTGGTTGTACCATTGCCCTACGTATGGGATCCTATAGTTGCACTGTCCAGAGCAAGGGCTAGAAAGAGATGGAACAAAATCTGTTCCATGAGCCAGGATACAACTACCCCCAACCACTAGGATTGTGCAGATTGCTTCCTACAGCATACTAGGGATGGGGAGGCAATTTTTTATTATTATTATTATTATTATTATTATTATTATTATTATTATTATTATTTATTAAGCTTCCCCTTCCTCCTACAAGCATCTCAGGGCAGCTAACAACATTTTAAAACACATAACTAAAATAAATTAAAACAGCCTAAAATCCCCAGATTAAAATAACCCATATCCAAACCCTCCCTAACTCAACCCAACTGCCCATCTCCCCCACCCCTACCCACACCCTTCCCTGAAGGCCTGGACGAACAGCCAGGTCTTACAGGCCTGGCGGAAGGCCAGCAGACTCAGGGCCAGCCGAGCAATGGCTTTATCTCTCAACGTAGGTAGTGTAGGATGCACAGCCTTCAGGCAACCTCTCAGTTTGCTTCAGGAGAACGGTTCCTTATGTGGGTACTCCACCTCAAGTGATCCACATTCAAGGAGTCCACTATAATGCAAGGACTTTGTACCTCAGATTACGGGCTACTTCCTAGAAATATATCCTCAGAAAGAACCTGTGTTTCATCTGGATGACATGGGTAAAAACTGAGCTTAAAGCAACTACTTTGGAGCAGGGGTGGTTTCATCCCAGGGACCCACCGAGTGCCCCGGTGCACCTGCCACTGCCACTGATGGCCAGTGTGCAAAAACTCAGTGGCACACAGTGGCAGCTGCCCCCTCCTTCATCTCAACGCTGCAGGAGCAACACTGAAGCCGCTGTCCCAGCTACCAATTCGCTGATGTGAGCAGACGGGCTTTCCACACATGCACACAACACTGAAAGCCACTTTGCACTTCTGCGCATGCTCTTCAGATCAGGCACACCGAGATTTGAAACAGCTGAGGTGTACCTGAACTGAGGAGCATGCACAAAAGCACATAGTGCTTTTCAGCTCTTTGAGCTTTCATGCCTGTGTCTCCCCCCTCCGTGTCTATTAGATTGTAAGTCGTAAGTCATTCTTATTGTTCTGTAAAGCACCAGGTACACAGCTGGTGCTACACAAATGCTTACAATAATAATAATAATAATAATAATAATAATAATAATTTTTGTAATGGTATGTTCTCTTATTGTATGTCACCACCAACTGTGAATAAATAGTTATTTTAAGGCCTTCAGATTTAAAGTCCTAATGTCTCTTTTATATGTGCCAAATTCCATGCACATCTTCAGAGTTGGATATTTCTCCTGCATGTTACAAAATAAACAAACATCAGTTAGAGTTTAAACCCCAAAGAACTAACATTATGGAGAGAGGCTGTGTGATGGACATTTAATCCTAATAGATTAATTTTCCTATATGATGTTAAATGGAAATATTTTAAAGTGTTATACTTTGGGAAGGCAACTATGAAAATATAGTGAAGGAGGCAATGCAAAAATGGAAGGACATGTTATGCCATTTTTAATGGGTAGATAGTGGGTGGACTCCTCTCTTTTCAGTTTCCTGTACCTGTGAAGAAGCATTTTAAGATTAGAAAGAGACAAACCATTTGCTATCTCCATTTTCCATCTTCCATGACATATCTCTTTTTCAGGAAGCCAGTTGCATGGGGAACTCATTGTGCTTTCCTCTTAGTGTCATTTTAAACCCTATTCTTCCTTGTGTTGTAGATCATTGAAACTCTCTTCCTTCTAAAGACTTGTTGCGGATACCAATTCACTTTGAATGAACCATTTTGCTTTCATACTCAGTTTTATGCATATAGCCTCTTTGACCAAGCTTGAAAATTGGTTGAACCTTGCAAGGTTTGTAGGACCTTGGCACGCCACACAAGCCTAAATTGGAAATCTTTGAAGGGATAGAAAAATAAGTGACATGGAACTGGCATGTGAAGTACTGCCATGGAACAGGTCAGAGAGGGCAGGGCACTCATGCTTTGTCAGGTGGGGAGTGACAATAGAAGAGGATGAAAATTATTGTGGGGCTGGTGAGAGTAAACTGGGGAAGGTCTAAAAGAACATAAGAACATAAAAGGTGCTTTGCTGGGTCAGACCAATTCTCCATCAACCCCAGTATCCTGCAGATACCAGTTTAGTAAAATTTCAGATAAGTATGTGGAGGTAAAAGTTTATTGACAAAAATGACACAGAGGTACTTAACTCTCATTGGGCATTTTTACACAGAGGTACTTAACTCTTATTGGGCAGTTTTACACACATCTTAAAGTTCCAGATCATGTTATAAGTGGATTTTGTAGTTCAGTGCTTTAGTTGAAGCGATTGGTGTGTTGTCAATTGGCATCCAGATTGGCTGGCCAGAACAAATGAGGAGGAAAGCTCTTTTCTTCCTTACTGCTTCTTGATCTCTCTGGCTAACCTGGGGACAGCAAGATGGCTGGCACGTCCCCCAGCTGTCAGGTGGTCACGTGTGACAGTGTGATCGCTCGCACTCCTCGCCCTCTCCTTCCCGCCCCCCTGCCAGCTATCAGCTGAGAGGGGCACACTAGCACTGAAGCAAGTGGAAAAGAGGGTCACAGTTAGAGAAGACTTCTTAATTGATCTACAGGCTGGCTAACAGCATACACTCCCAGCCTGTTTCATGAATTTTAGACTTCTAATTAACCCTGCCTTATATTTGTATTTATAACAGTATAAATATGCAGTTTATCTTCCCCAGTTTATTGGTGATTTCTATGCCCTGTCTTACAAATACAACACCATATGTTTACTCCCAAAGTTTGCATGAAACTTACATCAACTTAAGTTGAGGGAAATATTTCCCAGACTTTACCTATGCGTTAACTTGCAGGTGGAAGTGTTAATTCCCTTCCTGACCCTTTATTCTACAGTTTTAATGAATTAATTTCAAACAAGTGCACAAATTGCCAATTATAAATGAGCACGGAAATATTTTAGAACCGAAGGAAAAAATTAATCTCCCTGCATAAATGTAACACATATGGAGCATGTGTCTGTAGCTCTCTTTCTTCTTTTCACACAAACACACACACTCACACTCACTCACACACACACACATGCACAGTAGATTCATTTGAGAAAATGCAGAAGGAGAAAGAAATGGGAATAAGTAAGATCGCCAATTAGAAATGTAATATTTCCATGAGAGCTTCCTTATTATATTGTGGCTGTGTGAAAATGTGTGTGTGTGAGTGTGGTAGAGAAGTCTGAGGTGCAGATTGGGGTCAGAGCTGGAAAGCCTCAGAGACTCCTTAAAATGGAGATAAGCTTCTTCAAAGGTACAGGCCACTGAAAACAGAGGAATCCACCCACTATCTAGCCATTAAAATGGTGTAACGTGGTCCCCTGCTTTTGCATTGCCTCCTTCACCATATTTCCTGGCTGTATGCCATGAGGAATAACCCTGGGCAGCCCCTGGGCGAACATCTGGTGGGCACTGAGTAGACAAGCAGGTGAATCCGGGGTTAATGTGGGGCAGGGCAACGTTTCATTTGTTAACACGGTACACCCTAGGTGTACAACACAGGCCATGCACAGCTTTTACTGGTCCCAGAATAACCTCATAATACAAGTCATAATCTCATTATAAATTGTAGATTGTAAATTATAGATTGTATAAATAACATTATAAATTATAGATTTTATAAGTAACAACCCTCATAATTTAGCCTTTATTATTATTATTATTATTATTATTATTATTATTATTATTATAAGCATTTGTGTAGTGCCAGCTGTGTACCTGGTGCTTTACAGAACAATAAGAATGACGCGGTCCCTGCCTATGGCTTACAATCTAATAGACATGGAGGGGGGAGACAAGGAGAGGGGACATAGGGAGAGACAAGGGATAAAAACATTCAAGCAGATGTGAAGTCTCAGGTGCACGTGATTGGCTTGGTTACAGTTAGAATGCCCTCTCCATAGCTGGCCCCCAGATACCTTGGGGACTTCGAGAAGGGCGGTCCCGGTCGACCGCAGGGGCCAATCCAGAGCACAGGGAGTGAGGCGAGCCCACAGATATATGGGACCCAAGCCATATAGGGCTTTATAGGTAAGAACCAGCACCTTGAATCAGGCCCAGAAGACTATAGGCAGCCAGTGCAGAGAACAGAGCACTGGTGTAATAAGTTCACGGTGACCCGTCCCTGTAAGGAGATGGGCCGCCGCATTCTGCAGCAGCTGCAGTCTCCAAACCATCACCATGGGCAGCCCCACGTACAGCACGTTACAATAGTCCAGTCTTGAGGTGATGAAAACATAGATGATAGTGGCCAAGTCAGAGTCTGAGATGTATGGCCGAATCCGTTGCACCAGGTGTAGTTGGTGGAATGTGCTCCTCACCACAGATCCAACCTGGGCATCTAGACGAAGCTGCACATCAAGGAGCACTCCCAGACTCTGAACCTGGGGAACCAGCAGGGGGTAAACCCCGTCAATGATGGGGGATGCCACACCCACCACCTTCCCCACAAGCATCACTTCTGTCTTGTTGGGATTCAACTTCAGTTGGCTCACCCTCATCCAGTCCCCCACAGTCGCCAGACATCGTTTAAGCACCGAGACTGCGGGGACTGGGTTGGATCAAAAAGAGAGCTAGAGTTGAGTATCATCAGCATACTGATGACAACGAATTCCAGAGTTCCTCACAACCTCACCCAACGGCTGCAGATACACATTGAACAGGAGAGGGGACAGAATGCGAGACTCCACACAAGAGGTCCTGAAGATGAAAAATGGTCCCTGAGCACACTAGCTGACTTCTTCTGGCCAGGAACAAGTGGAATCATTTGAGAACAGCCCCCCACCCACCCACCCAGCATGGTCCCACAGGCGAGTCACCAACATCTCATGGTCAACAATATCAAAAGCAGCCATCAGATCTAATAGAATCAGTAGTGTCAAATGACCCTTATCTAGTTCACGGAGAAAGTCATCAACCAAAGCCACAAGCCCAGTCTCTGTGCCATAGCCCAGACAAAAGTCAGACTGCGAGGGATCTAGAAAACTGAATCAGTCCAGATGCTCCTGCAACTGCCAAGTCACTACCCATTCAATAACCTTTCCTAAAAAGGGAAGGTTAGAGACAGGCCGATAACTGGCAAGAGAGTCAACGTCCAGAGATGGTTTTTTGAACAGGGGCTGGACCGCCGACTCTTTAAGATAGCTCGGCACCTTGCCCTCCTGAAAGGAGGCATTGACCACCCCCACCAGCAACAGCCCCAGCATCTCCCAGCTGGCCTTAACCAGCCAGAATGGGCATTGGTCCAGTTCACAAGAGGTGACTCTGACCGGTGGCTAAAGAACATCCTCCGCATTACTGATCCCACAAAGTAGGACAAGGTGGGGCTTCCATAACCTCTGGTTCTCCTATTGTAATAAGTGCAGCATCAAAGTCATGGTGAATGTGAGCGATTTTATCAGCGAAATAATCACAAACATGTCACAGTGGGCACTGGAAGGTTCTAGTTCCAGGCAGAGGGAGGCCGGACTGACCATCCCCCTCACCACCCAGAAAACCTCTACTGGACAAGACTTCACTGATGCTATGAAGGCAGCAAAGAACTCCTTCTTTGCTGCTGGCACAGCCATGGCATAGGCTCACAAAGTGGCTCTATGTCGCAATCTTTTGGCTTCAGCACGAGAACGGCAACACCGTTGCTCTAACCACCGCCCTTCTTGCTTCAGCAACTACAGATCCTCAGTGAACCAAGGAAGCCTGTGGTGCCAATGTCTAAGAGCTGTCTAGTTGATGGCTTTAGTCAGCAAGATGTTCCAAATAGCAATGAGGTCATCGAGCATCCGGCCATCAAGATCAGAGGGTAATTCCGCCAGAGCATTTTGGAACCTCTCCAGTTCCAACATCTCTGAGGGAGAACCAACCAAACTGGTTCCAACCCCTCCAGGGGCAGGCGTGCGCCGGGAGACAGGCCTGCAAGGAGGTAATGATCCATCTATGACAAGAACACTGCTGACACCTCCCTCACCAACGGATCACCTGTCTTGCAGAAAATCAGTTCCAGGACATGTCCCCCATCATTTGTTGGGCCGATGACTAGTTGAGACAAATCCATGGTTGCCATGGTGGCCATGAACTCATGCTTTACTCCTCCAAGACTGGCGTCAACATGAATATTGAAGTCCCCCAAGACTAATGTCTTCAGGGGCTGCAGTACCACCTCTGACACCAGCTCTGCCAGAGCATGTAGGGATGCTGCCGTACAGGTAGGTGCATGGTATACTAGCAGCACTCCTAATTTGTCTCCCGCCAAATCAATCACAAGATGGAGACCCTCAATACCCGACATAAGCTGCACTGGATACCTCCTAATGGACCATGAGTCCCTAAAAACTATGGCTACACTGCCCCCACCCTCTGTCCCTCTGACCATGGCAGATGCTACATGGAGTACTCAGCTGGAACAAGGTCAGCCAGAATAGGCCCTGACTCAGTGTCCAGCCAGGTCCCCGTGATACACAAGATCGGCTGCATGATCCAGGATCAATTGCAACCGACCTCACATTTAACAGCAGCTTATAACATAACTGTCTTGTAATACAGGACCCATATATGCAGCATAAGTACTTAAAACCTCTGCTTTTCAATATGCTAAGCTGGTTCAGATTCTGTCAATTATGACTCACTATGGTGTTTGAAGAAACAGTTGTGCAAACCTCCAGGTATCTAAACAGGACAAGGGTAGTGGGAGCCCTCCCAAAATATTTCCCAGTATATCCCTGTTGCTACTCAAGTCACCACATATGTAACATATCTTTCCAGAAAACTATCATCAGGGACATGTGTTCACTGTGTTTTCCCCAAAGCCACAATGATTAAAAAATACTGTGAACTGAATCCCTGAATCAGTCACAAGGTGGGGGAACGGAACAAATATGTGACTGGGTGCCCCGGTGTACCCCCAGTGCCCTGCCCCCTACCATGATGAGCAGCCAAGTTGGCCAATAATAGGCAGCAATGGCAGCCATCAATGGTGACCCCTGTGCCATGGCGGGGATGGCAGTGTGAACAAACATGTGGGCCCACTACAGCCCGCTATGGCCCACCTGGGATGCCAATGGCCTGGGCTGTGGGCCTGTGATCAACCAGGGGACCACATCCAGGCCAGCTGGGGAAGCAGCAGGCCCACATCTGGTAGTCCAGAAACTGATATAATGGTGAGTCCCTGTAGTAGCAGGCCATAGCAGGCCCTCATCATGTTTGGTTTCACCTACAGTAGATTAAGTAGTAGCATGAATGAAAGTTTAGCCTCTAGTATGTACACTTTTTGTACTTAAAGATAAATATTTCTGCTATTTCCTCCCATTCTCTAGGGTATATGCAGCAAAAGCCTTGCTTCCTCCAAAATGGTCATCTCCACCACTTCTGTTTCCAAGAATAATTATTCTAGCACCCTTGTTTCTAAAATGAGCAAATCTTTGTTAGTTTTAATATTGGGAGCTACAAATGTGATGGCACTGCCATCAGCCCACCAAGGGGTATGGAGCGCAACCCCTGACTAGGTGAGCTCCAGCAGCAGGAACACATGTTCCCACAGCCTCACCGAGCCAGGGAGGAGGAGCAGGGAGAGACGCACAGCTGGATGACTCTGCTCCTATGTTGCAGCTGGCACTCTGCCCCCACCATATTGGGCATCCATGTCTGCCAATAACTCATAGGTGGCTTCCATGGAGATCCCCAATGCTGGGCCAGGTGGCTGTTCAAACAGTTGCATCTGCCCAGTTCACACAGCTCTGGCCAACCTGGGTAGCTCACAGGACCAGACCATGGGCCTGGTTTGTTCTGGGCCCACATTTCCAGCCGAACCAACAACCCTGCCAGGGTTTGAACTGGGCTCAAATCTTGTGGGTTTTGAACAGACAGATGGGGTTTGGCACTGTCCCACGTGGGCCAGGGTGGGCCAGGCGATCCATAACATGTGTGTTAATACCCATTGTTTCCTTCAGTTCTACCTCATATCCTGGTTGTAGTTGTTATATTGGTTTCTACATTTCCCCCCTTTAGGAAAGACTTGACATGTTACTTCTCTTTCATTATATTAGTAGATTCCTGCAACTTATTTTAGTGTCAAAAATGCTGGGGAAATTTGCTGCTTTAGACAAGAAAACATCTAGGACTAATTAACTGTTTGATGGCACACGGCCCCTTGCGGTGTAGACAAGTGGTTGGGAGCCACAAAGAATGGACATTTGGTGCAGACAAGCACTGAATTGTTCCAGTTCATAGTTGGTCCTTTTCCAAATTAAGCACTAAATCCAGAGGTAGCATTAGATTATCTGGTGCTAATTCAGAGTTTGTTTTCTGAGCTTCCTCAATCAGCATTAGTTATTCTGGAATAACTGCCTCACTTGAACCACACTTCTGGTTAGATGTACAAATACTAGGGGTGGGACTACCGGATCATCCGGTATCTGATACTGCCAGTATTGGGTGTACCGGGAGTATCGGATTAAACCCAGTAATCCAGCCCATTTACCGGATTCCCCAGTACCGGATTTTTTACATTGCGGCCATTCAAATGAATGGCCGCAATGTAAAAAAAACAAACCCCCAACACTTTCCCTCCCTGAGTCCAGGCTGTGTGGGTGAAAGGGGGGATACCCCCCACCCACCCTGCCCACCCTGGATTTAAACAACAACAAAAAATTGTGACCCCCTACTGTGGGCTCTGGGCCACCGACAACGACCCAGAGCCATCCCAGCACCAGCGTCCAGCAGCAGCCAGCAGGTAAGTAAGTACCGGTACTACTGATCCCTGGGGTGTGGTGGGGGTTTAACACCCCCACCCCACCCCAGGAATCACCCTACTTCCCACCCAGGGATCGCCTTCCTACCTTGAGCTCCGGGCGGCAGCGGCGGCGCTTTGGCAGCTTCAGCGTTGGCTGTGGCTGCTGCCGGTTTCAGCACGCTACTAGGCCTTCCGGGGAACCCAGAAGTTCCCGGGAAGGCCTAGTAGTGTCACAGTAGGGGTCGCAATTTTTTTTGTTATTTAAATCCAGGCTGGGCAGGGTGGGTGGGGGGTGTCCCCCCTTCCACCCACGCAGCCTGGACTCAAGGAGCGGGGAGGTTTTTGGTTTTTTCCATTGATTTCAATGGGGACAGTTCCCCATTGAAATAAATGGAAAAGATCCGGTACCAGTTAACCGGTATTAATCCGGTACGCCGGTATTCTTAAATCCGGGAACCGGTAAAACCGGTACCCAGTATTTGCGCTGATGTCCCACCCCTAACAAATACCCTCATTTAACCACGATTTAACTACTGTGATTTAACCGCTCCCGCATACATGCATGCACACCCATCTACACCCATCCCCTATGCATGGAGCAACCGGAGAAAACAGCAGTTGCTCCATGAATGTTGATGGGTGGTGTGTGTGTGTAGATGGTTCTGAACCTCCCCCACCCACCGCACATGGACCATTTCGCACACTGACTCCCCCCGCACTGTGACCCGTGTATAAAGGGTCTCTGTTAGCCATTTTCCAAGATGGCATGCAATTTATGTCTATGTGGGTTTGAGCATACACAAGAAAGTAAATCTAAGGCACTTTTCACACGGGCCACGGTGGGTGGGGAGATGGGTGTGCATCGACAGTAGGTAGAGGTGGGTGTGCGGCTGTTCCCATGGGCACACACCCATCTCCACACAGAGAGTATCGGGCACTGGCACTCGTTGCTCCATGCATGGGTGATTGGTGAACGTGGTGGAGCGCAGAAATGTGCATGCACCCCCACGTACTGCCAGCAGCATTCCTACGGATGCCACCACCACCACCACACAGCCGACCACCGTAGCATTTGCACAGGTGCCCCTCCACTTGCACATGTGGGGGGGGGGAACCTGTGTAAAAAGGGCCTAAGTTAGCCTGTGTGTATTTAGAAGGATGGCAGAAGATAATGTAAGCTATTTCTTCTTGTCCTCTCCTCTAAATTTGGCCCTTCTTGCAAACCTCTTGCATCTGATAACATTAGATGTAAAGTGAGTTTGTGTTACTTTGCATGCACGTTTTTTCCATAGGATTTCTTGTTCATTTGAAGATCAGCCCAGTAATATCAAGACACAAACATTCCTTTTATATTTTGCAATTTTCACCACCCATTTCAGATGGCGTCTTTTATTTATTCTTTTTTTAAAAAAAAAAACTACTATAATCTGAAATATATGATCTTGGGTTGAGTCATATATGTGGAGGTTTGGATAGAACTTTATTTGATCTCAATGTATCTTTTTTCTAATGCTGAGCTGAAGGTAAATAATACAAGGTGGGAGAGGAAGAAAGAAAGGCAACAGTGAGAGAGACTGAAAGACAGAGACTCTACAGAAGTGGATAAAACCCTCTGCCTGCAGATACTTTGTCCAAAAATAAATTAATAATAATAATAATAATAATAATAATAATAATAATAATAATAATAATGAAGAAGAAGAAGAAGAAAAAATGTCCTACTTTGAGAAAAGAAGCAGAAAGTAAGCATAGATTAAAAATGGAAAACATTAAAAGTCATAGATTCAAGATTATTCAAGTTCATATGCTGAACAGCTTAGATAAGATCAACCAGATAAAAACTGTGATATTTGTCATTTCTAATTCCAGTAATTAAGTACTGTTCTAATTCTACTTGAGAAGGCCTCAGTGGGATTATATAAATGGCATAATGATGGAAACAAAGACAAAGAAAGGATCAGAACAGCTACAGAAAGACAGGATGTTGAAAAATTCATGAGGCACATACAGCAGTTGCTTCTAAAAGGTTAACCTTTGCCAACAGTTGTGGTACCACACAGTGGCGTCTGAGATGTCACAGTTTCTCCCTGCACCTTGGAAAGGAAATGAGTGAGGGTTCCCAGATACTGCTTTCTGGCAAACAAACACTGGAAATGGTTCTTTTTGATGTCTGCATTTGACCATTTTCCTAAAGGGAACAGATCTATAACACATAGCATGGGGATTCTTGGAGTGATAGAAACCACGTCCTCCACAAAAACCATATCATTTCCTGACTTCCTGCCATTTAACCTCTATGGTACTTGATTGTATATAAACCTGTATCCTCTCCTAAATTTCCCACTTTCTCTGTGATATGTTGCTCTTTGCACACCAGACCTCCACCCACTCCTCTCTAAGTCCATAAAGAGTGTGATGTGCAGCTCTTATTCAGATTCGCACATTCCATGCAAGGAAGCCTGTTTAATAAAAGACAAACTTCTTTGTGATATTCTGAGATCATTCACAAAATATGGAGCAAATATTGTGCTTGTAATTGCATTTTAATTGAGTCATATCCTGCATGAAAGATAGTTGCATATGGACTGCCAAATTGAGTAATATTTCAAGGTTCATCTTTTAATTTTAGTGCTTTTATTGTTACTGTTACAGTCTGAGAAAATTCCCCCACAGCTGTTTTTATTTTTAGAAAATCATTCATCCCATGAGCATGAATGTTGCTGTAAGCGTTATACAATAAATCCTTATGATCATTAAACACATGTAGTTAAGGACTAGTGTGCATCCATACATGTTTCATTTCCTTGTTTTTCCTTTAATTTTTCAGCGTCTCTCTTTATTAGTTCCATATATCAACACTAACACAAAAGGGAGATCAGAGAATCAACGTATGGCTTATGCCACCAAGTCTGCTTCTCCCACTAAAACTTTTGGTGCATATTTAGACTTATTGACAGATTCTTGGCTTTATCCATGATCGCTCCTTTCACTTCATTGCTACTGCCATAGTCCCTAGAGACTTTCCAGCCCTGACCCATGTGTCTTCCTCCTCACAGACTCCCTGATGCCTTAGTTCCAACTACTTTTTTCTTCCTTTGAACAGACTCTGTTAACTTTAACCGTTCCTCTCCTCTATAAGAGTCCTCTACAATTTTCCATCCATCTAAAGCATGGTCTGAATATTGAGTCCATACTCACAAACCTTTGTGCAGTTTCAGATTTGATACTAATACTTTCCAAACCTGTCCTTCATTTCCCATATGAACACAGATACTGGAACCTAAAAAAACCAGCATTTGTTCACAGTTAAATACAACAGCAATTGATACTAAACATTCTAAATACTGATACTAACAGATCCTAAATACAGCTACTAAACAGATTCTACCGCTCCCTGTTCAAAGCCTACTAAGGCAAAAAATAGCTTCTGATACGTATCTTCAGTTCTAAGTTCCCCAAACAAACTTTTTTATTTCTGCTGATGTAGGAGTCAGTCAACTATACTGCAAGTGGCAAAAAACCTCTGCATAAGTCTTTCCACTCAGATGGCATTTATTGTATAGTAATTTGTTCTAAGACAATAGGGAAGATGCAAATTCTTGAGAGGCATATTAATCTGTAGGTCAAACAATAACAAAATATTGAAAAACTGTCTTAATGATTTTTTACATTGCGGTGCAACAGCCTGCAATTCCATGGAGGGGTGCCGGTGATCCCATAAAGCTGGAGAATAAAGCAGAGTGGTTTATTAATGCCACCAAGGCACTGAAATGGAATATGTTTTATATCATGTACAACTGTATCAGTGTTTGTTATTTATAACACATTCTTTTTTGTAAAAAGGTCTCTATGCCAATGCTCTGTAGCGTGCATTTCCTCAGTTTTTAAGCTGCAAATGTATTCCAGCTGCAGTTTCACAGGGCAGCTGTATCATCGTTTAATTTTCACTTACAAAACTTAGTCCATCAGACATGCCGTACTTTTTAATTAAAAATAAAAGATAAATGTCACCAAGTTTAATAGGCGGTAAGGATTACCTCCCTGCCTGGGTTTGCCAGGTGGGGCTCAACACCTCAAAGTAGAGGGTCCTGGGTCATAAAAGTTTTTAAAAGCAAGCATAGAGTATAGACAGTGAGTGAAAATAAATGCACAGCCGGCATGCTGGCTGCATGTTCCAGTAAGGGAGACCTGACCCTGGTCGCCCCCAGCTAGGACAGGTCAGGGAATGGAATAAACGTTTTCCCATTCTAACTTGACTGGAGACAGGGGGTGGGGAGCACCTTGTGGCCATCTGGCCCTGGCCCCCACCATGACAGGCAGCCCTGGATGGCAACCATGGCAACCCCCTATGATGGGCTGGGTTGGAATGGAAAAAAGACACGACAGCCCAGTTCTGCCTGCTATGGCCTGCCTGGGTGGCCCTTGGGCCCAGACTATGGGCCCAGTGCCTTCTGGGCCTATGTTTCTGGGCCAGACACCTGCCCTGCCAGGGTTTATACTGGGCCCATATCTGGCAGCCCAGAAACAGACACATTGGGAAAGAAACTGCCCCAGGCGGTCCACATCAGGCAAACCAGGCCCCCATTATGTTTATTAACACCCAGTGACAGTGCAAGAGTCTTACCCTCGCTGCAAAGCAGTGGAGGCTAGTGGACCTTTAGGTTGGCGAGGTGGTGGGCAGGGACAGCAGGAGGCAGGGACAGCATTTAATATTTCAAACTTACATGGTCAATGGGATAGAGCACACAATGAATGAAAAAACCCACAGTGTATGAAAAACGAAAAACTACACAATGGTGGTGTCATGCAATAGTAAGCAAAATGCAGAGCTCTGTGAAAAAAGATCAAAAAGGGAAAACCAGCATTTGCGCCAGTAGATCACATGCTAGAAAAAAAAATGGCAGCTCAAGGCTTTCAGTCTGTTTTATATAAGGGGACATTATATGTATGCATGATTTGTTTCACTCTTAAAAACTGCTTTTATTAAAAAAGAAGAATCTACTCAGGAGAGAAACCCTGACACATAAGGGAGAACCCTTACATGTGCCCTGACTGGGAAATGCTACAGGATGAGCTCAGCCCTCAGTACACACCAGCAAACTCACCCTACCAGGGAAAGGCCCTATAAATGGCTAACTGTGGGGAAAGTTTTAGTGTGAACTTCAGTCTTCATATTCATGAAAGAACCCAAACAGTTTCTTTATTCCCACCCCAACGACATCTGCAGTTAAAGTTGGGAGAGACTAAATTAATCCATCATGGATTAAAGAGGAGGTATGGTATTGGTAACGCTACTCCTTTCTCCCCCTCTAGATGAGGTCTGGTGGAATCATAGGCATAGGCTGTAAGTGGGAGGCCCTTTTCACGACTCAAGTGCTGGTCAGAACCTGAGCATCACATATTAGCTGTTTACCAGATGTTTGGGTTCCAATAAAGAATAATATTTTGATCGCATATAGCCAGATTAGTCTTAGACTGAGTCAGGCCCTAGATTTTGGTTAATTTTCATATCTACTAGGCTTCTCTAATACTCTAGTCCTCGATGTTCTACATACATGGAACTACATAGGTATCAGAGCAATAATTGATTATGAGAATTCATGAGGCCTCCTGGGAACATAGAAGGAGGCGTTCAGTGGTACAGAACAAAAGGGTGTTGTCACTAAATGGTTCAAAGGTCTTTGGCGAATTTCATGAGATCATGCTTAGTAATTTGCAGTTGCTATATGTCACCACTAAAGCTCTGCCGAAACATTATTTTGGCTATTAAAATAACTGCTTCCAGAGTCAATTTGCGATCTGCGACAATGCACAAAGCGGCAGTGCTTTGTACCATAAAAGTCGATGCCAGAGATAATTGGGCAAGGTGGTGTCATGTCACTTGTGTGCAGTTCATTAATTAACTGCTTGAAGCTGCTATAAAATAATAGCCATGTCATCAAGATGAAAGTACAAAAGTGCAAAGAAAATAAAACTGTAGTAAGAAAGAAAACAGCAGCAGCTGTTATTAAAAATACCCTCAAGTTACCATTCATTGTTAATAGTCGCTTCTCTGACCTTTTGAGTGCCAAAACTGAACCTAGACTTCTACCCGTTAGGCCCTTAGCTTATATTGCTTCTGGCGAGGCTAGTCTCTTAAGTGCAGAAGCTAGAAATCAATTTAGTTTTGGTCCTTTTATTTTTCTCTATATTGGGCCAGATCCTCAATCATCCCAAGCTCAGACAAACAGGGAAGGGGGTGGGGATGAAGTACCTCATCTCCCTTACTTCTCTCCTTGTACTGGACCAGTTGGGATATTTTTAAACAGCCTTATATAATCTTAAGCAGTCTAAATGCTTCTCTAATTCCTTATTCACCTGCCCAGTATTAAGTGGCGCACCAATGCACTTTACCTTTATCTTCTCATGCTCTTGGCATGTACTCACATGACATAATGTCAACAGATATTGCGGTGGGAGAATGTATGGTATAAGGCCTGTGTTATGTTGGATCTCTTACCCCCTAAGATTGCTTTCAGAACTTATGTACCTATGGAAAGCACCATAGTTTGCCCCTTGGGTTGATTTCTGAAGAGCTTCTGTGGCATCTGAACATTGGTACCATGTGGTTACGCTGAAGTACATCAGTTAAAAAATCCCTGCAGATAGATCAGGAGATGTTTCAGCTGCTAAACTACAGTGTAACCACGTAGTATAACTGTTCAGACACGACAACAGCCCTCACAGAATGCACCTGCCTGCTTTTCAGGGTAGCCCATGGTTAGGAATACAGTCCTCCTCTGAAGAGACTTGCTCACAGGTTTTAAGGGGTGCGGGCTTCCTAATAGATACAACGCTAGCATGATGACTGAAAGCACCCTAAGGATTCCCATTTGTCAAGGGTAATCTTTGGTTGCCTCTATTTATTTATTGATTACATTTTACCCCGCCCTTCTCCAAGGACTGAGGGCAGCTTACAGCATATATATATATATATATATATATAAAACGCCTGGCCAAACAAAAAGGCCTTACATCTTCTCTGGAAGATGAACAGGCTCTAGCTTAGGTGGATCTCCAAGGGGAGGGAGTTCCATAATTGTGGGGCAGCAACTGAGAATGCCCTCCTGC
>QEPC01015736.1:3350848-3369839 GCA_003113815.1 Sphenodon punctatus | reverse complement strand
CGAACTAAGTTTTCAGGCTGAACGGTCAAACGGCTGAATATCCAAACCCCATTCTGTTCGTCCATCCCTAATAAATAAAACTAGATATTGTGTGTATACAAATACCAATATTGATACCAAAAACAAAATCTTTGGTTAAAATCATTACCAATAACAACAACAATAACAAAAAGGCCCTTTGTTATTAACAAATTTGAAAATGACACATTTTAATAATGAAAACAGTAACAAAAAATGACATAGGGCCCTGGTGCACACCCCTACCTTTCACATATATTGCTGTAAATCAGGACTAAACCCATTCAAGTTGTGGGATTTACAAGCCCATAAAATTGTTTCAGGATTACAGCCCGGATCCATTGAATTCAATGTACTTGCTTTGCATCACTGTAAAACTTACAAGGAAGTGTAAAACTGAAAGACAAATCAATCGGACCCTTGTTTTATCAAGCAGTTTCTGATTTACAATTCACTTGTTCAGTATTTTCCTTTGCTTGCAATGCAATGACCTCATATACTCCTACTTCCAGAAAGTCTGGCTTTAACAGCTGAACACTTCATTTTTTTGTTAAGAAACTTGAATTTCTGGGACTAATAGAAATCAGTACAATGAATGATGATGTAAGATGAACTAAGAGTGAATGTACTGTGCATCTTAAAGGAAAGCATCTAAGTATGTGGTTAAAGTTATTAAGTTTTGGTTTCAGTGAGGCCTGGTGCTTTGTGGTAATAATGAAAAAGTGGGTCACTAGAAAGCTGAAATGGATAATGAATTTTTTTACCTGTGAGAAATAGCTGAACTTTCAGGTAGCCCTTCAAGTACCTGACCCTATACCCACAATGGAAATGAATATTTGCATATCTGTTTTGGATTTAAAATGGGGTGTGGTGTGTGTGTGTGTGTGTGTGTAAATGCCCACTAATTTTATAAGCCAACTTGAGCAAATAGAGGTCAGTATAGAGCCTAGGACCCTTGGCACAGCCATCCCAAAGCAAAGCAGCTGTACCACACCAGAAGGGCCCTTTCAAAACACTAACTGCAAACTATATATGACCAATATACAGTGCTCCTCATGATCAAAGTAGACGGGCCTCCCTAACAGTTGTTCTGGTAGTTATCCTGGTGGAAGCTTGAAAAAGAAGCCCAAAGGTTGCTGATTCAAAGCTCCTATAGGCAAAGAAACTGTATGGAAACATCAGGAAATCCACCAGTGGGAGGGGAAAGCCCATGGGGTATGCATGTCATTTTCATTATTGAAAAATAGTAACAAAACCAATAATGATAATGAAAGTCGTTATTGATTTCATTGTTGCCTGGCAGTTGTTTTTTGGAGGGAAATGTGGAGAGGGGAGGAGGGAGCAGACATCTCGGAACCAGAAACAGTGTTGAACTCTTGAACTGTGAGGGGAAGGACCTGATGGATGTATATCTGGCCAATGAGCAGCACAAGCAGGCCCCAGCAGTTGAATGGCACCCTGTGATTCCTCAATGCCTCTGCCTCCCAGAACCAATCAAGAGGGCTCTGGGTGAAGGCATTGCAACCCTTAATATCGTAGGACTGGGCTGCTTCACTCTATGTTAGCTCTTTTGCTTGCCAGGGTGCATTTGCAGAAGCTGCTGGTGCTTGCACTAGAAATCCTCCCATATATATAGCCCTTATTCCCTTCCCTACCACCCTTATTCCTTAGGTAAACATATATATATATATATATATATATATATATAGAGAGAGAGAGAGAGCTGTCTCTTATACACATCTAGATGTGTATAAGAGACAGGGCATATTTTGTATTATACATAGGTTAGGTTTAGCTTAGATTCTGTATACATTATATAAACAAAAGTACATATTGTGTACAGTATATATTATTGTGTGCAGTTCTTTGTGTAGCACAATGAGAAGGGGAAGGAGTTCAACTTTTGACAATAATTCTTCATTGGCCACAAAATCAATACCGATACCAATAACAATACCAAGAATAAAATCTTTGTTTGAAATTGATACTGATAATTACAATGTTAACGAAAAATGACATTTCACTATTAACGAAAACAAAAATGGCATATTTTAATAATGAAAATGATAATGAAAAACAAAAAACACATGAGGCCCTGGTGCACACCCCGCACACCCCTAGAAAACCCTTCTGTCTTTTGTTTTTAATAATGAAGGAGCAGCTCCTTCTTACACAGTTCAGGTTGCATTAGGGTCAATAGGAGCTGAGATGTTTTTTTAAAAAAGTAACAGGAAGGAAACACAATGCAGGCAAGAACCCACATCCCCATGGCTCAGCCACAGAGCATCCCACACATGTGGAGTGCGTGAGGGCAAATCAAGCCGCATCCTAATGGTAAGAGCTGTTCAACAGTAGGAAAAATTGCCTAGGGAGGCTTTGGCTTTCCCTTGCTTGAAGTCTTGTATCCTCATAGCGCAAAGTTTAGTGACCCAGCCACACCACAGCTGCACTGAGAATATTCTTACAAACAGCTGTCTAGCTTGCTGGGCACTATATAATGTCCTTCCTCTGCTGGCTGACTGAAACATTCCTGCCATCTGTTCCTCTTATAGGTCAGCTGGTAGAGTAGGACACAGGAGACTGAAAAGTCAAGGGTTCAAATCTGAACTGCATAATAAGCTGGAAGTGTGATTTCTTCTATTTGTAGGTTTACTGTGGGAAACAATAATATATGGTTTGCCATCTGTGTGGTGAATTGTTCTGGTGTTTCCATGCAGTTTCTTTGCCTATAGGAGTCTAAAACCACTAACGTTTCCACAACTCTAACAAGAGAGCTACCACCAACTTTTCCACTTCATTTCCAAAGGTCTACCACCAAAGCTACCAGAAAAAGTGCTAGCTGTGCCTATCTACTTTGGTAATGAGCATGGGCACCGTATAAAAAGTTTAGTTAGCACTATAAAAGGGCCCTTCTGGTGTGGCTCTGCTTGCTCTGCTTCGGGACAGCTGCGCAAGAGGATACTTAATGAAACAGAGCAAGAGGATACTTAATGAAAGGTCACAGGACAACAAGGCAGTATTATTCTATATATAGAAGAGTATAATGTGTGTAAGTTAATTGTCTTGGACCCAAGGACGTCTAGACAGCTGAATATCTAATTTATCTGACCATGAATACAGAGGTCGAATGCCTTAATTACTTCCATCCTGATACAAGTTTGGAAAACTGCATTTCAGGTTCCATCTCCTTCCTAGTCTATACAGAGGTTAAAGGTGGCCATCGGTGTTACCTCAGGTTAGTATTGTTCATAAGTAGAAAA
The DNA here is from genome assembly GCA_003113815.1 of Sphenodon punctatus. Taxonomy (NCBI): domain Eukaryota; kingdom Metazoa; phylum Chordata; class Lepidosauria; order Sphenodontia; family Sphenodontidae; genus Sphenodon; species Sphenodon punctatus. Next base: position 3,366,561 of record QEPC01015736.1, on the reverse strand, counting down.
GTATGATGCAGCAGTAAATTCTATAAGCACACTGAGATATAACAACTCTGTGAAAGGCTGAAAGCTGGAAGATGTTACTGAACATATTTTTTTTAAATTCTGGAAAAAAATTGAGCCTACATCATTTACCAAGCCAAGCAGAACTACAACAGAGCAAGAGGATACTTAATGAAAGATCACAGGACAACAAGGCAATATTATTCTATATATAGAAGAGGATAGTGTGTGTAAGCTAATTCTCTTAGGCCCAAGAATGTCTAGGCAGCTGAATGTCTAATAGAGAAGGGGGCTTTGTGTATAACCTTGGAGAGGGAGCGAACTGGCTCCATTCTCCACTGACTCTGACCTTGCAGGACGGCAGTAGGATATCCCTTAGGATATGCATAGGAATGTAACTGAATGTAATCAATGATCTGATGGGTTTTGATCATCAGTGTAACTTCCTCAACAGTGGGCATTTTTAGACACACATTAAAGTTCCGAATGTTTCAATCTTCTGGGTTTACAAGTCCGCAAGTAAGTTCCGGATTCATTTTTCACACACACACTGCTCTGAGGCAGTTCCTGGATGTATTCTTCACACAAACACTGCCCTGAGTCAGCCTAAAGTAGCCGCAGCTGTAAACGTGACAGGCTGCCATGGAAACCAAGTGACCACAGCTGCCTGGAGCAAAGCAGTTTACCAGGAGAACCTTTTACACACAAATGTTCTGGGAGAAGTTTCACGCAGACGTTCAAAGATCCGGATGTTTAAGATCTGGATGAATGATTCAGACACACAGAAAGTTCTGGATGTTACAGCAAACATCCAGGAGAAATGTGTGTCTAAAAACACCCAGTGTGATGGCTACTCAGGTAGACACTGTTGTCTCCTTTCACTTTTGTAATCCGAGTGGTTAGAACTGGACTGAGCGTGGGATGTATGAAGTGATGACAATGAAGTAACCTCTTTGTGTATAGAAGCTTTGAGTCTGACTGAGACCCCTCTTCAGGCCTCCTTCAGGCTACTCTGGTTTCTAGGAATAGAGTGCTAGATTGCGAGGAGGTATCCAACCTTGAAAGGGCTAAAACGAGAATCAATTTGTTTCTCATGAAAATCTCATGAGAATCGAGAACTGTTATCGAGATCTTGGGGCAATCTTGATAATGGGTCAATGTCTTGGTTGAGAATTTTTCTAGCCATGGCTGTGATACATGCACATTACTAGGACAAACACAGTACATGGTAAACTACTAAACATTAATGGTAAACCGTTATGGTAAATGGTATATTGAGAAAAATTCTTGACCAAGAAAGTGTCAAGAACTGGGATTCTGGGACTTGTGATTGATCTAAAAGTTCAGGTATTTAAATATGTATGCATATATCTGAAGTTGTTAAAAAATCTACTTAATAAGTTTAGGGGGGAAATGACCGAAATATCCTGTCTGTTCATGTTTATCATGATTTATCTAGCTTCCAGCCAGCCCTTTGGAAGCCCCAAGCACAAACTATAATCTCTATAACTTTTTGAGCAACTCTGTTGATGAAATGATTGAAATTTGAAAAATAAGCTTGAACCTGAAAACATTATAAATGATTGTATATAAACTGAAGGGGCTCAGATTTACGAGATATTTAAGGAAGTACATAGGTTTAAGTACTAGAACAGATCTTTAAGCTTTGCAAGTACTTGATCACTTTGTAGAATCAGGGCCCACCAGACTTGGTCCTGCTGATGTTTTTGAAACATCTCTGCTGAAACAAATCTTTCTCCATTGACATGACTGTTCAGTCGGCCTTTCCTGTAGTCAATGTCCATACAATTAATGCTCAAAGCCATCTCAAAGAAGATGAAGACTCTTCATGGTTTTTGGTAAAAATAAATAGATTTAGGTAGCTTCTGAAAGCTGTGCCTTTGTTTCAAAACTTGGACTGTAATTCTCCGGCGTGTCATCGAAGATTTTCTTTCGTTTTCCCTTACAAATATAAATAAATTTCATATATTTGAGCTGCAATATTCTGTTGAGTATTTGACGCCCGATTCTCCACTTGTGTTATACTTTGCACAGCTCACAATGCGCATACGAAGAGAAGACAAAGTGAGCAATAATCTCTACCATACTGATCTGTAACAATTTGCACTCAATTTGCATCCATGTACACATGTGAATGCATTGGAATATCACACCCTTGGCATGTAAATTAACAGCAGGGAGTTAGCCTATTAACTTTCTGGCCAGTGTTTCAAAGTAAATGCAGGTCTTTTAAGCTTCTTAGAGAGGCTGTAGTTCATCACTTCAGAGGCTAAGTACATCTGTGGCTTGTTACAATTATATAGAACCATATGGAGGTGCAATAGAGCACCAAAGTCTCTAAGATTATTAACATGCTTTTTTCTGAAATGTACGCTAGAGCACATCTCAGATTGAGAAAATGGATAATAGAGACAAAATAGTACAGTGATCTCTTTTATTGGACCAACTACAGTTGGTGGACGATGCAAGCTTTTGGACCTCACAGAGTCCTTCGTCAGGCAAGTCAGGAGTCAGAAATGGAGACTGAGCAAAGCAGTGAGGTATGTACAGTGTTTGGAAACAATGGCAAAGGGAGGGTAGGAGGAGGGGAGAATGAGTACTAGGTAGGAAGTCAGCAATTCAAATGGTGGAATACAGCAAGGTGGGAAGAGTAAGAGCTGCTGATAGTAAAGCCACTTGCCCACATTATTGCACTGCCGAATCTCCCAGTTGGGAAATCTTCCGGCTGGGAATCGTACGGTGCGCTCTGAACATGGGCGCTTGTAATCAGTCACGTCCTGTGATTTTTTTCCTTACGATTATCAGAACTCAAAATCCAACCCTGACAAGGAAAAAAGCCACAGGACGTGGCTGATTGCAAGCACCCATGTGCGGTGTGCACCGTAAGATTCCCCCTCCAGGAGATTCGGCACCGCAGTAACTTGGGCAAGTGACCTAAGTAAACTTAAAGCTTCCTGTAACTGTAGACAGTCATTAGACTTATACATGACTGTAATGGCTTGTGAAACTGATATTCAAATGGAGAAAACGGACGCATTTAGATCTTTTCAGGCTTTTTTGCAGACTGAGTGCAAGGTAAGAAAACAAACTAATAAAAGGAATCCACAAAGGACCCAGGTTAAATGTTACCACCAATTCATCTGGCTGCTTCTTACAACTCATCCCACATCTTTCAGTTACCAATTAATTCTATTGGATGTGATCCCCTATATACTTGAGCTAAGGGAGCATTCAGATGTGCGTTTAAATCGCACGATGCCGCTGCCGCCACTGCTGTGCAATTTAAACGCACATCTGAATGCAGCCTAAAAGAGATCCAGTGTCACCAGTGCAACTCAGTATGTTTAGGAGTGCAGCTAAACTGTCAGAGTGGGAATTTTATCTCTGTGTTCTCTGTACCTTTGGCGTACATGCACATCTTATATATACAGTAGGATAAAAACTGCCTGCCTGCCTGCCTGCCTAATCTCCTGCAGGATGTGGTTGAACTGTTGTGCGGTCAAGGAATATTCAGAATCATTCCAACTCCTGCGAGGGAAAGAAAGGGTCACACTGAATTATAGTAGAAGCAAATAGGGATTTTTATATTTGCATATATAGGCCCTGATCCAAGTTCTGTGTGTGTACAGAACAAAATCTCCCCTGTGTGTGCATGCATGGGGTGCCACATCCCAAAACCACAACTGTCCAACCATGCTGCCACTCACATCCGCTGCCACAGCTCTCCATCTACAGAGGGCAGCTCAGTCAGGCAGCGGTGGACTTTGTCTGTGACACCATGTGCACACACATTGGGTGTTTTTAGACATAAAATTAACAGATGTCTGAATGTGTTTTGATCTTGATATGAACATCAGTTTGGCCCTGTGTTTACCATGTGGCGCTGCTAGACACATAATCCATCTTGGGGCAAATTGGTGTTTTGCTCGCTACCTGATCTCAGCACTCAAGTGGTGCCGCCTCGTTCCCCATGTTGTACCTGCTGTCATGCCACACAATGTCATTAGACACAATGTTAGCCACGTGTTCAGCAAAAACACGCAAATTGTCCTTATGATGCAATGATATTCCCATTGTGTGTTCAACGGGTAGTCAGATTGGTGTTGGGATTGTTATGGTGCTCACTGCTTACATACAGTGGCCAAACACCTGCTTAGGAGTTTTGACACTTGATCTTTTTTATTATGTCTAAAGATGTCCAGTATGTGCAGAGTAGGCTCTTCAGTGTGTGCACATAGCACATGCACAAACAATTGTTCTCATATTAGGATACACTACCAAATATCTAAATGGACTTTTGGCACTGAAAAAAAGTTAACGTATCCATTAATTCAGTTAATTACTTCATTTATTTGTTTATTCTGTTTATTTTTTTCACCTGCTTCATTTATTCGGTTACTCCTTATTTAATTTTTGGCACTTTGCTCTTTGATTTCATGGTATTTGTACCATTGCACACCATATTGCTACACACCAGTCCTAATAGGTAAATAGCACAAATGGTCAGAATCATCCCAACTGCTGTGTACAAAGGGAGGAGTCACACTCAGGAGCATTCAGAATTATTGCATCTTTTCTAAGGAAGGGAAAAGTAAAGAGGTTTTAGATAAGTAGATAGATACTGCTGTTTAGAAACAACTGGCCAGATCTTTGGCCGTACGTCTCTATCTATCCTCATAAAAGCACATAAACAACATGCATGTATGTACTGTTCTAACTACAGAGAAATACATGGTTTTGTGGTTGAACTCAGCACAATAAGCTCTGGTCAACTTAGAACAAAGGGCTCCAGATGGAAACTTTATAGCTCTCTGTTGCTAGTATTATCATAAGCAGGTTCTTGATAAAGACCAATATTGATATGTCTCTCTCAAAACAGAGATAGATTTGAACTTGTTCCCAGTTGGTGGAGAGTCGACTTAAAATTCCTTTTCTCATTTAACCTTTGAAAGCAGCATAGTTAGCAATACCACTAACTGATCAAATATGAGCAATGTCAGATGTGGAATCAGTAATGACAGAGAAATCTTTCATCTCTTTAAGCTCATGAACAATCTCAGACAATATCTTGAATTTCATTAAGGTTATACACTTTTCACAAATATTCAAAGGTAAGTAAGATAAGTTGCCTCTCCTGGCATTGCTCTGCATAGCTAAGGCTGCTTGCCCACGATAAGAAAAGGGCAGGGACTAACTTGAATTTAACTCACGTTACTTTGGTAACTCACATAAAACCCCATCGTGGGCACGGGGCTTTTAACGTTATTTCCCCCTTTCCCCCCATTAAATTTAATAACATGAGACAGGGCTTGTCAAAATCCAACCCTGTCTCACATTATTGAATTTAACAGGGGAAGGGGAAAATAATGCTAAAAACCCCATGCTCACAATTGGGGGTTTCACATGACCAGACTAACGTGAGTTAAACTCACGCTAGACCCTGCCCCTTTCTTAATATTATTATTATTATTATTATTATTATTATTATTAACAAACATTATTATTAACAAACATAATATGGGCAAGCAGCTTAAGTGTGCTGCTAAAGAGTGATCAAACTGGCTAAAGTGCATGATACAGTTCTAGGAAATTCATGTTTGGGTGTTTTCAGAAGAGATGCTATCTCGCATGGCCACCCATGAGTCATGGATCCAACCACTCCTCTGAAGGGGATCCTCAGGTCATTTTGTGTTCCCTGAGGTTGGCTGGGGGTGCCCAACTCAAGGTACACTGGGTGGCAACGGCGGGGAGGACGTTCTCAGTGGCCATGCCTCGGCTGTAGAACTATCTCCCACTGGACCTCCCCTCTTTCCGTAGGTTATATTTTGGGTTGTAAACCGCCCCGGGCTGCCAATGTGCAGGAGAGCGTGGGATAGAAATGTTTTGTAAAATAAAATTTAAAAAATAAAATGGGGAGCAGCTAGATGTGTGCTCCTGTGAGTCACAGAACACCCACTCCCAGCCACTCATGGAGCACTGCTGGAAAATCCAGAGAGCACCCATGCAAGGCATGGTCTGTTGCAGTTCCGTTTGGCTTGGTAAATGATGTAGGCTCAATTTTTTTCAGAATCTTAAAGAAATATGTTCAATAACATCTTCCAGTTTTCAGCCTTTCACAGAGTTGTGCCTATAGAATTTACTGCTGCATCATACTTTTCTACTTATGAACAATACCAACCTGAGCTAACACCGATGACCACCTCCAATCTCTGTATAGACTAGGCAGGAGATGGAACCTGAAATGCAGTTTTCCAAGCTTGTGTCAGGATGGAAGTAATTAAGACATTCGATTTCTGTTTTCATGGTCAGATAAATCGAAGACTTTGAGTCCAGCTTCGAGTGAAACCAATGAGATTTTTTCAACTGGAGTTGGATGACTTCAAAGTGATGACCAACTTCTAGGCTTAGTGTATGACTATGGTGGAAGGTTTTGAAAAGAGAGGCATTTTATCTGGATGTGATGTAGTCCTAAAGTTTGCTGTTCCGTGTAAAGCAAATGTATGGTTGTTCTCATATCAACAGAAGCATGAACAAGACACAGAATTGGATTATAAAGGTTGCAATTCTTTATTCAACAAAACAACAAATGTCAGTCTGGAGGAAAGTACCCCTTTATAACAAACTCAGTTCAAGTGTATTATCCAGCAATTCTTTGGTGGGGACCCTCTTCCCCTAAACTGCCTAGACCGCTAAATAGGGTCCTGAGGAAGGTGTGATGGTTCTGACACCAACCCAGGAATACTAACTGCATAGTGGTGCTGTTCCCATCCATCTCCCATGGAGGTTGTAGGGGAGGGAATGAAGTGTCAAACCATAGATCTCTAATGCCCTTATGACAGCACCTCTTCCCTCACCTTGCTTGGACATGCCTCACTTTTCCTTCCTGTGCCTATTTCAATTCCTTTAATATTCCATATTGTGCTGGACTGCCAATCCAATTGTGACAAAGACCAACTTAACTATTTTTTAACACCAACTCAGAATTAAACACCATTTCAACTTCTGAGTCAGAGTTTGCGGTAATGGAAGCTCTGATTGGCCTGTTTATTTGGAGTGGTTTCAATTGGTATCACCGACCGATGTGGGGGAGGTGCTTGGGGTGAGGGCAACCAGTTGTAAATTAGATCTTTGCCTGTCCTGGCTGGTGAAAGCCAGCTGGAAGACGTTGGGGTTCCTAAGTGAGGGTACGGTATCGGGCATCCTTAAAACTGTGGTGGTCTGTACCCTGCTTAAAAAACCATCTTTGGATGCTGACTCCCCAGCCAGCTATCGGCCTGTCTCTAATCTTCCCTTTTTAGGGAAGGCTATTAAACAGGTGGTTACCCATCAGCTCCAGGTTTAACTCAATGCTATCAGATTCCTGGAACTGTTTTAGTCAGGTTTTCATCCTGGGTATGGCACATAGACTGTGCTTGTGGCTTTGGTCAATGATCTGCGCCCTGAGATGGACAGAGGAATTCTACCTTGTTGATTTTGTACAGTCTTTCAGCGACCTTTGATACAGTTGATCATGAGGTGGTGTTGACATCACTTAGGGTTCTATTCTATCTCCCATCTTGTTCAGTGTGTATCTGAGGCCGCTGGGTGAGGCCATTCAGAGGTTTGGAGTGAGGTGTCATCAATATGCTGATGTTACTCAACTCTACCTCTCTTTTTCATCCAACACAGGTCCTGTAGTCTCAAAGATTACCCGATGCCTGACTGCTGACGGGGACAGAATGAGAGTAAGCTGATTGAAGCTGAATCCAGACAAGACTGAAGTGATTATGGTTTTCCCATCCTATGACTTGGAGGGGGTTGAGACACTTTTCATTGATAGGGTCCAGCCCCCTCTGGTCAACTGGGTCCGCAGCCTTGGAATGCTTCTAGATGCCTTCCTGTTCCTGGATTGACTGGTTGTGGCAGTGGCCAGGAGTGCTTTTCACCAACTCCATCTGGTGTGAAGGCTGCGGCCTTTTCTTTCTGACCCGGATCTGACCACTGTCATCCATTCTTTCATCACCTCAAGGCTAGATTACTGCAATGCGCTCTACATGGGGCTGCCCTTGATGACTGTTTGGAGGCTGCAGCTGGTGCAGAATGTGGTGGCTCAGCTCTTTTCAGGGATGAGTCACCGGGAGCACATTACACCTGTGCTCTCAAGGTGGCACTGGCTTCCTATAGCATTCTGGGCACAATTCAAGGTGCTTGTTTTGTCCTTTAAAGTCTTAAAAAAATCTGGGTCCCATATATATAAGAGACTGCCTATCCTACCATGTTCCATTGTGGTCCCTATGGTCAACTAGAGGCTCCCTCTTGCAGGTTCCATCAGTTAACCTTATCTGTAGAACAGGAGTGTGCAGGAGGCCATTTTCAGTGGCTGCCCCAGTTTTATGGAATTCCCTTCCCCGGGAGGTTTACTTGAGTCTGATTCTGAATGCCTTCTGGAGGCAGTATAAAAGTTTTTTTATAGAGCATTTGGTGAGCTGAGGGTGAGGGTTGGTAGGGTTGTGGGGAGGCTGGGAATTTTGAGGGGAAGGAGGGAGTGTTTTACTGTACAAATTTTATCATTGTTTTATGTTTGTAAGTTACCCTGACCCTTTGTGGGGAGGGCAGCATATACATTTGAAAAATAAATAAATAAATTGATTAATTGATTAATTAATTAAATAGTTTCTCAACTAGCAGGATGAAGAAACTGAAGGGAAGGTGAAAAAATCCACATGGCTACTGTGGCCAATCAGAACTGAGGAGGAAATTCCTTTCTGGCCTGTATCATATGCTCACAGTGCCAGCAGGTCAGTGCTTGCATTCTGCTTCCTCTCGCATATGGCAGGATTCCCCAGTCAGATGCCGAACCATTACCCCCACCTTCACCACGTAACTCTCACATCCCATTTCCTGCCTCCTCCATTTAACAGGAGAGCAGGTACAAAGAGGCTATCCTTCCACCCACAAGTGCATTCTCGACTTCAATCAGCTTTCTGGTACTCAAAGAGTTAGCTTATTACCTAGGAAACCGGGAAGGAATACTAGTAAGGTTTTCAAGAGAAAGCCAGGAAAAGATGAATGAAAATGCATTGGGGGGAAAGAAACATAAATCAGTTCTTCAGTAGAAAAAAGCTAGGTAGTATTCTGTAAAAATGCCACCAGTAGAGGAGAGATTTCCAGCTAAGCACCTTGACCAATAGTAATGGAAAAATAAGACTTTGTTCAGTAGCATATGGAAGCGGCACCAAGATGAGTGTGGGCAAAAACAATATAAAGCTATCAAGAGCATTCAAGCAGCTTATATCTTCTGCACTACAAATATTTTTTTTTATAGTTTTAGTGTACTCTTCATTTTTGAGTGTCATTTTTTCAAAAGAGAATATATTTTTCATTGAAAAAGAAGCCAGAACCATTGTGCTGGTGTTAATATTAAATCTCAAGTTGGTTTTTTCCCTCTTATTCAAGCCTATTTGCATTTATTCTTTCTTTTACTGAAGGCCAGGGCCCTACTGTCCTAAGTGCTGTAAAAATGTGTAGTAGAAAAAGAGGGTTTGTATTCTAGGTATAAGTAATGAATGGAGAAATCAGACATGGAGAAGTTGCGGGAAAGTAGGGACAATGACTATTAATGAAATCCAGAACCCTGGCACACCTGGTGCCACTACATTTCTATTAGGGTTTGAAAATCAGAATTGGATAAAGCCAATTCAACAAATTTAAATCGGAATTGGATTAATCTGGTCCACCCCATTTTCATTGGATCGGATTGATTCAGGGGTGCACTCTCACTCATTTCCCCCTCTCTGCTATGGCAATTTGCTAGGCTCTTCTTTGGCCCATTCATCATTCTAGGAGTGTAGTTTAGAATGTTGAATGGCCCATTGAATTGAATAGGTTCCGTTTTTCATTGACTTCAATTGGGAAAAAATATGATCTGAATCTGATTTTAATCTGATTCAAATATGATCCAATTTAATCTGAATCTGATTTTGATCCAATTCCAGTTTTCAACCCAATTTCCCATTCCTAATTTCTGTTCAAGTCTTTTGGGATCATCATGTCATTAACACTTGTGGTCTAGGCTAATCTTTTACTCACTACCTTGTTGACATAACTCTCCACAGCAGAGGTCATCTTTCACTTTGGCTAATGATATCTATCTGATCCTCACACCTCTCCTTTCTCCAAAATATGGTTGTTCAAATCATCTTCACTTCCAACTTCTCTAATTATATCACTCCCTCTCACATCAAGACTTGTATAACCTTCCCCTCCAACTCAAATCTCTCTGACTTTGGTTTTCCCTTTTCTTACATCAGCTGCTTTAAATGATTTTGTCCTTCCCCACTACACCAAACTAATCTCCTCCTATTCTATCACACATGGTCACCCAATCTCTCCAGAACTCCTTTGGTTTTCTTCTCATTCATCTTCATACCTTGTTCCACACCAGCTGTCATGTTTTAGGATCCTTTCCATCCAAATCAAGCAAGTGTCCCTTCTCATCTTCAGAGAAAATGCTTTGTTAGGCATTCTCCCACTACTTCACCTGAAAATGAGGCCAAATTTAATCACAGCATACTAGACTACATAATGTATAAATACTGTACATGAAGCTGTTTGACATTAATTAGATTGCTCCAGTGCACATATGGAGTCCAATTTGGCATAAAGGAAATGTACACTTTTCCAACTGCAAATAGTTGATATAAACAACCTTCACTAATTAGCAGCTTCCACATTTGCACCTCTGAGATAAAAGTTGCTAGGTGCCCAGACTCCTGTCTGAAATTCCCATTGGCAGGCAGTATTATAGGCATGATAAAATAATAATAATAATAATAATATTTTAAAATGGCAACATCAATTTAAAAAAAAAAAAAACAGCACATAAAAACCTCCCAAAGTGCTCTAATATGCTTGGTATCCCGAGCTCAGCAAAACTGCCAGTTTTGACTACAGGGACTCTCCCCCAATAAGCCCTCATCACTTTTACCTCTCAGGGTTCACTTTAAATTAAGAGAGAGAGAGTGAAAGAAATAGGTGAGTATGAACTAAAGCTTAACTAGCCAGTTTCATTTCATTTAAATAGCACATAGTAATGACTCTGTAAAGGACAGAACTGCTGCAAAGCAGGTTCAGATAATTACTCTTTACATTAAAAAGAAGCCAGAAAGAACACAGCTAATCAGATCACAAGAAAAAGGTGCAGTTCAATAAGAGCTTCTTCAAAATAACATCCCCACATGAACTTGCATACTCAATACACCATGGGTCCGTTGCTTGGTGGCTTTATTCTCAGTTATCTTCTAGACTAGTTTTGCCCATTTGTGGTAGAAATTATGGTGTCATATTTAGAGCTACACTGAAGTATCTTGACCTAGATGGATAAATACCACACAAAATACTCCATGCGCAACTATGGATATTTTCAGACGTTACGAGATCACGCTCAACCACGGTCAATTCCTATGTGGTGAGCGCGATCCCATAATGTCTGTTTAGTGTTACGCCAGATGTTCAACCCCGTGAATCATGGGGGGAATCAGATTTACCACACTTCGGAAGCGTGGTAAATCTGATTCCCCCGGCAATTCACGGGGGTGAATACCCGGCATCATACTAAACAGACGTGACATTGACATGCTCAACCATGGGAAAACCCCGTGGTTGAGCGTGTCAGCGTCATGTCTGGCCACTGATCATGGCCCAGAATCGGCGGCGAGCATGGCCGCCAATTCCAGGCCATGGTCAATGCCCCAGAGTGGGCGGGCGTGGCGGCCGCATTAGTCACAGCACCCGCCCTTCTCCGGGAGGGCGGACTGCTGGGGGGGTGGGGGGGCATGCAGCCGCACGTTGGGTCGCATGGCCCCACCCCCTCCCCAGATTCCCCGCCGGGATCGGGCGGCACGTCTGTTGGACGTGCCACTTTGATCCCGGTGGGGAATCCCAAAGGTTGTTTCCGTGACGGGGCCAATTGGTCCCATCACATCTGAAAATACCCTACGAGTTAGACATTTTGGTGCATAGCTCCTATTAAAGACAATTGATGCTAGAAGCCTAAGTACCATTGTTGCCTTTGAAAATCTGCCTTTACGTAGATTAACTTGTGTCAATCTTTCTTCCTGGAAAAGTATAGTTGGTGTTCAAAGAGAAATTGTCAATATGTCCTGAATCTGAAAGAGAAAAATCCAGGTCCTGAAGTTCCCCAAGAAGGTCAAAAGAGATGTCAATCAATCCTCCAATAGCCTTCCATTCTACTCTCTCTTTTCCATTTTCTTACTTACTGACTATGAGGCATCCCTATGTACCATATGAAAAATATCCTCATATGTGCACTTCTACTAAAACTGGGAACGTAATAATAATGGGTGACTTCAATTACGCCAATATGTAATAACAATGGTTGTTTATTGTGTAGCCATTAGCCATTGCATATAAAATAAGGACAAGATAACATAAAAAAGAAGAAAAATTCCATAACAACAAATAACGCCAACATGACAACACATTACACATAACAATCTGGATCATCATCCCCCATAATTATACTAATCGGCATTGCCATTTGACTTAAACTCCAGGAATTGCTGCCTCAGGGAAAAACCTGCACCAAATATTTGACCACCAATTCCGTGAGGTCATGCACTCTGTCCTGAAAAGCCAACATCATCAAGTCATGCTCCCCTCTCCAAAGCTGGTTATTGAGAAGGGAAACCAGCAAGTTTCTCCTGATACCATCATACAGTTTGCATCCAAACAAGATATGCTGAGTAGTTTCGGCTATAGTCTGGTCAAAGGGACAGAGTCTTTCACTGTAAGGAATTCCACCTCTTCTGCCCTCCAAAATTTTGGAGGGGAGAACATTAATTCTTGTGGACATAAAAAGAAATCTGTCTCTCGGCAAAATTGAAGATACCAAATATGAGGCTCGTTCACCAGCTTTTGGGGCCCAGGTAAAATAATCTGTCATATGCAAGATATTCCTTATTGAAGTGATATCGTTTTGCCAGGCTATATCCTTAATTCTAGTTGAGACTTCCACTCGTAATGCCCCTGCATTTTTATCATGGCAATATTTGAGAGAAAATCCCAGCCAAAATCCTGACCAAATAAGCTTCTAGGGCATACATCCATCTATCCTTGTGGAAATTCTTCAAAAGGTACTTAACTAAACCACTTTCCCTGCTGTTAAGTAACTTAAACCAAAAATTGGTAACTCTTATCTAGACCTCATGCTTCCAAACCAGCTGCCCAGTCTCCATTCGAATAGCAGCGGAAGGAGTACCAAGAGGTATCCTTAGGAAACTTCTAAGGAATTTTGCCTGAAAAAGAACTACCCCAATATTGACTGGGTGAATGCCTCCTCAGGGCGGGATATGGGGGTAAAATTTCTGGATGCCATAAATGACTGCTTTTTAGAGCAATTGGTTCCAGAACCAATGAGGGGAGGAGCTACTTTAGATCTAGTCCTAAGTGGCACACAGGAACTAGTGCAAGGAGTAACTGTGGCCGAGCCACTAGGCAATAGCGATCATAATATAATCTAATTTGACATAGTTTCTGGAGGGAGAAAGTTAATTAAAAGTACTGCACTGGCTTTTAACTTTAAAAAGGGAGACTATGCCAAAATAAGGAAGCTAGTTAGAAAGAAACTAAAAGGCACAGTTGAAAGGACTACATGTTTGCAAGAGGCATGGAGGCTGTTGAAAAGCACCATTTTGGAAGCCCAGATTACATGCATCCCACAAGTTAAAAAAAGTAGCAGGACGACTAAATGTCTACCACTGTGGCTAAATGGAGATGCAAAGGAGGCTGTTAGAGCCAAAAATCCATCCTTTAAGAAATGGAAAGCTAGCCTCAATGAGGAAAATACAAAGGAGCATAAACACTGGCAACATAACTATAAGGTACTAATAAGGCAGGCCAAGAAAGAATTTGAAAGGAGACTTTCTACAGAGGCAAAAACAAATAATAAAAGCTTTTTCAAGTATATCAGAAGCAAGAAGCCTGCTAGGGAGTCGGTTGGGCCATTAGATGACCAGGGAATAAAAGGGGCACTCAGAGAGGATAAGGACATTGCAGAGAAGCTAAATGAGTTCTTTGCTTTGGTCTTCACTGTGAAGGATGTTGAGGCGATACCCATGCCAGAACCCTACTTTGTAGGTGATTAATTGGATGAACTGTCACAAATCAGCATGACCCTGAAGGGGGTTCTAGAGCAAATTGACAAGCTTAATACAAACAACTCACGAGGGTCAGATGGTATTCACCCCAGAGTTCTGAAGGAACTCAGATGTGAAATTGCAAACCTACTAGTAGTAATTTGTAGCCTAACGTTGGCATCTGGCACTGTACCTGAGGACCAGAGGGTGGCAAATGTAACCCCAATATTTAAAAAGGGATCTAGAGGTGATCCTGGAAACTACACACTGGTAAGCTTGACGTCAGTGCCGGGCAAAATGGTGGAAACTATCATTAAGAACAGAATCACTGGGCATATTGATAAACATGGCTTAATGGCAAAGAGTCAGCATGAATTTAGCAAAGGGAAGTCATGCCTCACTAATCTCTTGAAATTCTTTGAGGGCATAAACAAGCATGTGGACAGGGGGAGACCCAGCAGATATAGTGTACCTGGATTTCCAGAAAGCTTTTGATAAGATCCCACATAAACGACTCTTGAGAAAATTAAAAAGTCATGGGATAGGAGGTAGTGTTTTGCTATGTATTGGTAACTAGTTGAAGGATAGGAAGCAAAGAGTGGGACTAAATGGCCAGTTTTCACAATGGAGGGATGTAAAAAGTGGTGTGCCCCAAGGATATGTACTGGGACCAGTTCTTTTCAATGTATTCATTAATGATCTCGAAAAGGGTGTTAAATTTGCAGATGACACCAAGTTATTTAGAGTAGTCAGAACACAAGCAGACTGTGAGCAACTGCAGCAAGATCTTACAAGACTGGGTGCCTGGGCATCTAAATGGCAGATGGGATTTAATGTGGACAAATGCAAAGTGATGCACATTGGGAAAAATAATCCAAACTATGAGTACACAATGTTGGGTACTAAGCTAGGAGTTACCACTCAGGAAAAGGAACTGGGAGTAATTGTGGATAATACACTGAAATCCTCAGCCCAGTGTGCTGCAGTGGTCAAAAAAGCAAATAGAATGTTAGGAAGTATTCACAAGGGAATAGAGAATAAAACTGAGGATGTCATAATGTGTCTATACAAATCAATGGTGCGACCACACCTTGAATATTGTGTGCAGTTACGGTTGCCCCATCTCAAAACAGACATAGCGGAACTAGAAAAGGTACAGAGAAGGGCAACAAAAATGATCCAGGGTATGGAACAGCACCCGTATGAGGAGAGGCTTGATAGATTGGGGCTCTTCAACTTGGGAAAGAAACGGCTGAGAGGAGATATGATAGAGGTCTATAAAATCATGAGTGGTGTGGAACTTGTAAACAGGGAACTGTTATTTGCCCTCTCAACTAGTACTAAAACTAAGGGACACTCCATGAAACTCACAGGTGGCAAAGTAAAAACAAACAAAAGAAAGTATTTTTTCACTCAGCGTACAATTAGGTTGTGGAATTTACTGCCAGAGGAAGTGGTCAAGGCCAGCAGTATAGCTGAGATTTAAAAGAGGTTTGGACAAGTCTCTGGAAGATAGTTCCGTTAGCAGCTATTAGCCAGATAGGATTGGGGAACAAAACC
>QEPC01015736.1:3288979-3315591 GCA_003113815.1 Sphenodon punctatus | reverse complement strand
GCAAATCCTTCTGGACTATGTGGTTCAAGCAGAGGCATTATAGTGTAATGACACCATATGGCAGTACTTATGGTAATGAGTTAAATAGCCTGATTTGCTACAGGGATAGCTATTGGGCTGCTGAGTTCCTTTCTGGAGACTTCCATTGTTGTGTTGCATCAGAGCAGGAGGGTGAGTCTTTGGCTGGAGGCTTGGGGATTTGGGGTGATTTAAGTTTCCCTAAGGAATTTTTGACTTGTGTATAGGCTGCTTACTTACTTATCTCACTTGCCCCCTCTAGGCCTTGATGATTCAATTGGAAATTAGATGGTTATAGAAGGTAAACCATAATTATTAAGTGGTATACCATTTGGATGAGAGACAATGAATGAACAACTGCAAAAATGATTTAAATATGCTTTATTATTCCAACAGATTAACCCCAAGATCTGATGCCACACTGTGTGCTGTTGAAAACGACGCATAATAAGGGGGTCAGAAACACAATTGTGTTCAGCATAACTTATCTTGTTTAGCTTATATGGATCTCCTCTAAAACTGAGTTATTTTGGGATACAAATGTGTTTTTTTGGGAATGTCTGTATGTTTCTCTAACTGATGCATTGATACTCTGCAGCTAATGTATTCTCAATATGTTTCACTCCATTCCCTATGACTTTTTGGGACATATACATGACCTTGTCTTTAGGCTTATGTAGGTACCCAGTAATCTCCTAGGAGCAAGTTTTTACTGCCTTAGTAGTAAAGGTTGTTAATTTTAAGCCTTTGCTTGTTTCTGGAGTTTTTCCAATCTTGGTGTTAACTGCCATTATTTCTTGCACAGAGAGCCTTTTTCCGAACATCCGAACCGAACCGAACACGACCGAATCGAACGGCCGAACTCAAACTCGGCGAACGGACCAAACGGCCAAACCGAATGGCCGGACCGGACCGGACCGAGCCGAATGCCCGAACCCGAACTGCAACCTGTTCGCCCATCCCTAATAATCTGTCGGAATTTAATAGCATTTGAATCCTGGGCAGCAATTCCAAGCTCCTGCCAAGCTCTTAGATGGAATTTATTTTTCTTGTGCCAATTAACAGTCAGGAGCCCCAGGGTCATGTTAACCCCAATTCGCCTTCTTAATTTCCTGAAACTAACTCTAGCCTGATGACACTCTCTAATCAAACCAGGCAAATCTGGGGTCATAAGCAGGAGAGAGAACAGGTTTAGTAGTCACCAAATAGGGATACAGCCGACCTACCAAAGTATCAAAAGCCTCAAGTAGTGTACTACTTCAGGAAATAGTGAGAAAACTGATGCCTTTAACTCTAGAAAAGGGACAGAGTCCAAAGTTTCTATCAACAAGTTCTCCAATGACGCATCCCATTTAAATCAGCATGCTGTATTCCACAAGTGTGGCAGCTGTTCTTCCCCAAGGTGTTGATTACAGGTAGCTTGACTTATGTTACCTGTCAAAGTTATATGAAGTGGCTGGTGGTCTGTATCCACTGAGTCAAGGATAAAAAAATCATATATATACGTGAGGAGCAATCT
Source organism: Sphenodon punctatus (assembly GCA_003113815.1). Classification (NCBI taxonomy): domain Eukaryota; kingdom Metazoa; phylum Chordata; class Lepidosauria; order Sphenodontia; family Sphenodontidae; genus Sphenodon; species Sphenodon punctatus. The sequence continues at coordinate 3,314,054 of QEPC01015736.1, read as the reverse complement.
GGAAATCAAAACATAATTAACAACACTCATCCCAATGTTGGATAAGTAAGTAAAATTGCCCTGTGGATCACCTGGGGTATTTCCATTAAGAATTGTGAAATCCAAATGTTCCACCAAGTTCAAAGTAAGGACCCCTCAATATTGGAACGTTTATCCCTCAAGTCTATAGCTCATTAGGTATAAGTCCTGTGGGACTTCTCCCCTGGAACTAAGCTAAGCATGTGCATGTGCAACTTCTCAACTTTATTAAATGTATCTCTGTCTCTCCTTATGTTCCCCACTGCCTCATCATCTCGTCTTTGTCCATCCCAGCTCATAAGCCTTCTGGGGTAGCGACCTGTCTCTAATGAGTAACTGTACATTGGCAGACACATTTCTGGTGCTATACCACCACTAATAATAATTCTAATAATAATGATACCAACACCACCAACAACAACAATAGTATTGCATTCACCTTTTCTGCAGCAATATCACATTGTTGACTCAACCACAATTGCTACGTTCTTTTTACATGTCCTGCTGCCAACCCCAAATCCCCATTTTATACTTGTGTATTTGCTTTTTCTTTCCTAAATGCTGAAATTTATAGATGGATTTTATTTGGTTAATTTAAGCCCAGTTTTGAACTTTCAAAGCAACAGAAAAGTCATTCTCCCCAGAGACAGCATAAAACATTGGCCATTTTCACACCGACGGGATTGGAGGGGTGATCGGTGTGTTCACACGGTGGGTGGAGGAGTGTGTGTTCCCCTTTTCACGGACACACACACACCTCCACCCATCTCCACCCATGGGGCCTCCTCTGGTTTTCCAGATGGCCCCTTGGGTGGAGATAGGTGAGTGACGGGTGTAGGTGGGTGTAGATGGATGTGCACCAGGAGCGCACATGCACAAACACCCACCACCCATGGTGTTTATATGGTTGAACACCCAGTGCACACCCATCCCCCCACCCACTGCTGGCACACACTGCACCCCTGCACACACACACCCACACCCCCGGAAGACCCAGCGGCGGATGGGGGCAATGCTTTCATTCCCTGCTATACCAGAGGGTGTTTTTAAATGAGATGCTACCCTGAACGGCCACCCAAAAACTATGCATTCGACTGCTTGACTGAAGGTGGAGTGGAAGGATGAAGGCTCCCATGAGCTACGGAACACCCACTCATGACTACTCATGGAGCACTGCTGAGAAATCTGGAGTGCCCTCGTGCGGGGAAAGCCAAATAGGTCCGTGGCAATGGGCAACCACAGATCCTCTGCCTGTATGACCTGGGGCAGCCAGCCACACCAACAGATAGGTTCACTGTCATAGACACTGTGGGTGTGGGACACGGCCTTTGCAGGTCACAAGAACTGGTCTGAGCCCTGGAGAATCCAGGTTCCCATGAATGGGTACATGTCAATTACAAAGGCTAGTCCAGTGTGCTTACCCCTCCCCCATGGTCCGTTGTAGAGGAAGTGCATGGCGGTTTGTCTCCATGGCCAGGGTAGCCATGCTGAGAGCCGTTTGAATCCCTCCCCACGCACTCCACCTGAGTGGGTGCTCCACACACTGCCACCCAGCAGCTGCGGACCTCCCCACCCCCCATCGCATTGCTCATTTAAATACACCCACTAAGTCACTGTCCATGTTGACAACTTGAACTCAGCGTTATTTGATATAAAATATATATTTTACTGAGTGTTAATCTCATAATGATTAATTTATGAGCAGTTTTACATCATGTGTATTTGGTGTGCAAAGCATGAAAATCTAGCCTAATAAAAGAGATTAATTGCATCTAGACTTTTAATTTCCTTTCATCAAATCATCATATTCAAGACTCTCAGGGCAAAGTCACTTACACATTATCTGATCATCAGGAAATATAATTATTTTTTTAAAAGGTGAAGATGCTTAAGCAAAATCCTTTAATATTGCAAAAGGTCGTGTTTTGTTCAAGAGCAGGGGAAGTGAAATGGGCACAGTGAGACAAAAAAAAACTTGATTCTTGCAGCAGAGCTTTATCACTGTAGGATTCTTGGAAACCTAAAAGTACATCTCCTTGTTCTTGCACTGCGTGCACAGCAAAGTTTAAAGTGTTAAATAATCTCCCCAAACTGCCCTAGAAACTCAAGTTAGCTTATTAAAGTTTTTTCTTCTGTTTGAAAAACTTCTTTGTTTCACTAACGGTGAATCTCTTGTGTTTTGTAATGTTGTTATTGAACAAGTTTAATGATTTGTTGAGGACCTCATCTAGCGGCATTACCAGGCAACATGAGATTAGAAATGTGTGGTGATGTAGGCTCTCCTAGAATAAATGAAAATATTTTATTCAGCTACCCAGAAGGTCTCTGGAGATCAAATTAGAAGCTAGTTGTGAAGGGAGATGTTTAGGCATGCTCTGGAATTATTTATCAGCATTTTCTGCCTTTGTGAGAATAAGCAGACATTAAGTTTAAATTAAACAAAAGGGAAAGAAAAACAAGTTTTTTAAAAAAGTAATTTGACTGCTAATGATATTTCTGAATTATTCTTAGCTTAATAGTTTAAGTCATTTGCAATGATAATAATTGTTCCTGCTAAAACTCCAATAGTGTCAATTCAATCCCTGCTAAAGTCTAACCCTCTTTTAAACCTCTAATTGCAAATTTATTGTGGGCTTTGTTAGTTTTAAAATTTGTTTTCTTCTTGACATTTCTTTTAATTTAATGCAATTTTATTACATTCATCAACAATTTGAGAAACTGACTTAAAAGCCCATTAAAAAGGAATAAATGAGGGATTTTATGTTGCACTTGTTTATCTTTATTTATAATGAGCAGCAAGATAGGATGAAGGCAGTTTAATTATTAGGGTGGGTTTTTTTGTTCTTTTGTTTTTTACATTAATGTGTTGTTTCACACACTCATTCAAGATAAGTATGTTTTAAATTCTTCTAAGCCAGCATGAAACTATACCTTGATTTTATTGCTCAGATGCTGCAGGTTTGCTTATAAAATATCTGAAAAAATAAGAGGTGTTTAAATTTAGTGCACAGAAAGCTAAATTAAAGCATAATTAAGCCTGTTAATAGAAACCTCTGTGTGTGTGTGTGTGTGTGTGTGTGTTTTAAAACTTGGGCTCTTTTCACACAGACACTCGAACACTGATAAAATGCTTGTTACATTTTATTATACATGTTGCAGGGCTGCAGGTGTGCACTATGGGTGCCCTGTAACATGTATAATAAAATGTAACACCCATTTTATCAGCGTTAGAGTTCTGTGTGAAAAGCACCATACACATCCATCCCGAGCTGTTTGCAGGAGGGGCGGAGTATAAATATATTAAATAAATAAATAAATATCAAAGATGCTCTAATAATCATTATGGGTGAAATTCACCTCTTTGTAAAGGGCTACCACAAGGCACATGGAAGGCTTTTATTCCATTTAAAATATTTGGTTCCATTAAACCCACTGCTACCATCTCACTGGACTTCACTGCACCTAGGATTTGGTCCCTACAGAGGATATTAACGGCTAGGAGTTAACCTTATGGACTGTTATATCATCAGGCCAAACAAAGCTGAAAACACACTCCCTGAGTGCTTTATATATAATTCCAATAGCAGAGGGTGGTTGTGGGTTTTACCAGATGTAACATGAAATCAATCAATCTTTATTTAGTCATTAGCCATAAACATAATAACAGAAGAAAAGTATATCCCTAACACCATAAAATAAAATCCAACTAATAGGTTAAACAGCAATCAGCAATTTCCTTTGCTGAAAAATTAAAAGACCATAAGTGATTACCAATATCATAATTGAAGGCTTATTAGATGATAAAAGAAGTTTCACTTTCTTCACGTGAAAGTGAAGTTTCACATGAAATCTGTGGAAATTGACCATGTAGTTAGTTAGTTCGTTTATTGATGGCACTGGCTCTCGCCGCGGCCCAAGACAAACAAAACGCACAAAAAACAAACAACAAAACATATACCATGTATGAAATTACTGGGTAAAAACAAATGAGACAGTATCCCTGCAGTAGCCTGCGAGTCACCTGTTCAACAATTCAGTGACTGCCAGATGTTCGCCTACTACCGCCTTGGGGTGGAAGGCCAGCTGCTACCAGACACAGCATCCACAGAAGATCGGTGATGCAGCCCAGGCTAAGGCTCATCCAGCCGGGCTAATCTGAGCTAATGTGTGCCTCCCATCTGGACCCCCTAGCTGGCTGTAAGGCAAGGTCCAGGGATCAGGCCATGAGGAGCGCACTCACCTCGGCCGGTAATCAGTTGCACTCTTAGCAGCTGATCAACGGGCCTGAAGGAGTGTGCTCACCCAACCTGTGTGAGCATACCAAGCAGCTGACTGGGGGGGAGAGGCACATGCTTTCTCAGGCCAGGAGGAGCATGCTCCTCCAGGCCCCAATCAGCTATTTAGCAACAGCTCCTCCCAGGGGGCAGTGGTGGGGTCCAGGAGTCCTATTCCATGCAGATGGCTCCTCAGCCACCCCGTGGCGGGGAGGGAGTTGAGATGGAAGTCCCCTCACCTGTATTCCCCAGTGGGAGCTGCTTTTTTAAACTGCCTTTCCCATCGGCCCCAAGTCAGGTGGCTGCAGTGGCCCTCCTGAGGGCAGCCAGGAGACCCAGCTCACTCCTGTCTTGTTCGTTTTCGCTCACTGATGTCTGTCTTGTTTTCACTCACTGATGTCTCGCTCATTGATGTCATAACTGCTCCTACAACAGGACAAACCAGGATACGGTGGGGCCAATCCCATGCCCCGTGAATCACACCCATGTGGAAACAAGCATGCATCTCCATTGCGGGCACATTGTGTGTGCCACATGGAAACCACATATACGTGCACACGTATGGGGGTGCGTGTAGGATCCATGGGGCATGGGATCCACCCCAGTGTCAGGAAGCAGGCTCGAAGGTTAAAGCCAATGGAATAGATGGGGAAAACAAGCCAGTCAGACAATCCAGGAGCAGCATCAAGAAACAATACAAGGAGGTTACAGCCAGGAGATCAGTCTGAAGAAATTTGGAACAAGAGCTGGAGGCAAACTTGAAAGAAAGCAGCGGGCAAGAACTAGAATCTAATGCAAAGTAGAGCTTGGAAGAAGGGCTGGAGTACAGGTGGTCAGTATGCTGGCAATGAAGCTTAGGGATGGAGAGAATCAGAACACAGGCAAGTAGAGACCTAGGGCAGTCACACAAGACTGAGGTCTTGGAATTGTTCCACCCAATTTGCTGATGTGTGATATAGCCTCAAGCATGATATTGAAGCCCTTCAGACCCAACTGAGATCCAGTGGGGCCTTGGGGTCTGAAAATCCCATATCACCACATCATTAGACTAGTGTCAGACACACCTGGATGATGTCATGTTCCTGAACCCATGTCAGTCCAGCTTTCATTCTGGGTATAGACTTCAGAGGCCTGCGTTCACTTCATTTTGCCCATTGGCGGCAACGGGGAAAATACAGTGAACATGGTGTCCTGGTATAGTACTGAGACTGTGCTCAACTGTCTACACCTGGCACAGGAAAAATTACCCTTATGATCTTGTCAGATCTTTCAGCAGACTTTGATGCAGTTGATCATGGGATGTGATTAACTTGACTGCAAGACCTGGCAGAAGTTCATGAGATTGCTCTTGAGTCATTCCAACATTACTGCCAGGGAGTTTTTATGCCTGTGTACTTATTTTATATATTTTAATATGTGCTGTACTTGTAACCCACCCTGAATTGTAGAGAAAGGGCAGGTTACAAATAAACAAATACTGGGTGTCTTTAGACATAACGTCAATGGGTGTCTGAATTTGTGTTTTTACCTTGATATGAACACTGGTTTGGCCCTGTGTTCACCATGTGGCACTGCTTAGACACACAGCCCATCTTGGGGCAAATCAGTGTTTTGCTCAACACCTGAGCTCAGCACACAAGCACTGCTGCCTTGTTCTCTGTGTTGTACTTGCGAACACACCACATGATAACATTAGACACAACGTTGGCCATGTCTTCAGCCAAAACACACAAATTGTCTTTGTGATGCAATCGTGTTCACATTGTGTGTTCAACGGGTGGCCAAATTTGTGTTGGGATTGTTATGGTGCTTACACACAATGGCCAAACACATGCTTAGGGGTTTTGACACTCGATCTTTGTTATGTCTAAAGACACCCATAGTTTAACCCAAACTATGAGTACACAATGCTGGGTACTAAGCTTGAAGTTACCACTCAGGAAAAGGATCTGGGAGTGATTGTGGACAATACACTGAAATCCTCAGCCCAGTGTGCAGCAGCAGCCAAAAAGGCAAACGGAATGTTAGAAGTGATTCGCAAAGGGATAGAGAATAAAACTGAGGCTGTCATAATGTCTCTATACAAATCAATGATGCGACCACACCTGGAATATTGTGTGCAGTTCTGGTCACCCCATCTCAAAAAAAGACGTAGCTGAACTAGAAAAGGCACAGAGAAGGGCAACAAGAATAATAAAGAGTATAGAACGGCTTCTGTACAAAGAGAGGCTTGACAAGCTGGGTCCCTTCAGCTCAGAGAAGAGAAGACTGAGAGGGGACATGACAGAGGTTTATAAAATCTTGAGTGGTGTGAAACGAGTAGATCGGGAATGGTTATTTATCCTCTCAAATAGTACTAGAACTAGGGGACACTCCTTGAAACTAGTTGCCGGCAGATTTAAAACAAATAAAAGGAAGTACTTTTTCACTCAACGCATAATTAGCCTATAGAATTTGTTGCCAGAGGACGTTGTCAAGGCCAGTAGTCTGGCTGGATTTTAAAAAGTCCTGGATAAGTTCTTAGAGAGTAGGTCCATTAATGACTATTAACCAAGTAGCTTACAGGATGACCGTCTTACTGTCGGGAGCTGGGAGTGAACAACAGGAATAGATTGCCCATTGTGACTTTTGGGTCTTCTCCCACGTGATCGATATTGACCACCGTCAGAGGACAGGATGCTGGGCTTGATGGACCATTGGTCTGACTCAGTATGGCACTACTTATGTTCTTATGTTCATATCCCTCTGACTGACAGCCTGCTTCTCAAAGCATTCTGCCTGTACAAACTCCACTGATCAAGCTGCCTGCTACCATTCAATTGACTTGGGCCATTTTTAAATGAGCACGGCTGGGGAGGGCGTTTGTGTGAACTGAGTGGGATGACTGCAGACCTCCTGCCCACATGGGGTGAGTGGGGATGGATTCAAACACGCCAGGGTTGCATGTGCGCCCCTATCCATGAACTTTAGCCTTCCTCCGCACAGAGCAGTCTGGATTTTTCCCCAGTGCTCCATGAGTGGTCATGGGTGGGTGGCGAGTGGGTCACGGGAGTGCTCATCCCCCCATCCTGCCTTCAGACAAGCATTTGGATGCATGTGGGATGGGTGGATGTTTATGGTTGCATTTCGTTTAAAAACGGCCTCAGTGGCAGCACAATTAGGCCAATAGCTGGCATCGGAGTAAAACAAGGCTAGGTACTTCTGAAAATCTGTGTCATGGGCACAAAATTATAAAGCACAAGAGGAAAAATGAAAACTTGTGGAAATTATCTAAAATAGATTTTTTTATACATAAAAATGTCATCAGTAATGGTACTTCAAAAATTACAAAGTCACTGCTGCACATCCCTTTCAAATGCAGAAATATTCCTTATCCAGTCATACAAAGACTGTTTTTCTAGTCAGAAGGACATGATTGCACACTTGAAATGTGTGTCTATTTGCTATATAAAAACTGTTGCTGATCCAGAAATTAATCTTGTCCATTCTGGCCCACAGAAGGGCATTCCTTGGAAATCATTCAGGAATTTTGAGGGGGTTTTGTGTGCAGATGACGTTTGAGGCAGTGAAAGGCACAAGATAAATATTTATCACATGGGCCACTGTTTGTCACATGATGGGGGGGGTCAGAGCCCAAGTGGTAAGAGTGCATGCTTTACATGTTCAGGTTCAATCCGTGGCATCGCTACCTCAGGATTCCTGGTAGGAGGCCTCTGCTGGGGGTTTGGAGGGGTCTCAGGTAGTATGCCAGGATGGCCTCTGTCAGAGAACCTGGAAGAGCCGGATTTGGACCCAAATTTGAAACCCCTACTGCCATGTCAGGTTGTCACAATACTGGGCTATGATGGACCATTGGTCTGACTCAGTTAGGCAGTTTAGTTTATTCTGCAATCCATCACATGGATCATTTCTCACCTCCATCTATGTAATTAAATAATCACATATGCATATTTCAAGACTTAGCGCCATGTATGTGGTTATATAGAGGAGGGACTTAGGCCACTTAAACAATTCACAGTCCACACATGTTTTGACTCTGGGAAAGAATCCGGAAACCAAAACACATGCAGGGTTCAGCAGGAGCAAATGTCGCCCTCGCCGTCCCCAACCCCCCTTGTCCCACGCAGCTTTCCTGGTGATCATTTGAGAGACTGCAGAGCAGATTTTGCCTACTCTGCAATCTCCTGGATGATCGTCGGCAAAGCTGTGCAGGGGGGCGTTCACGCCTATTGATCCCCGCACATGTTTTCGCTTCTGGATCCTTTCCCACAGCCAAAACATGCACACACTGTAAGGTGTGTAAGTGGCCTCTGAGTCCACATGGAACATTCCGTAATTCTCATCTTTTCCATAAGGTCTACAATTTGAAAGGCAAAGCCATTCGGCTATGCTGTATGCATGTACTAACAAACCCTCATTGTTTTTGGTCTTATGCTTATATTTCTAGAAAATGAATACATTTCGTTTATTGTAATGCCTAATACCAACTCTAAGCAAATGTCCATGACTGAATTCAATGGTGTAGGTACATTGACAATCCTGTCTGCAGAGACTGTAGCAGAATGAAGAGTCTGCTATAGAACATGCTCCCGAGGCCCCCATTTTATGAGGGAGAAAGAGAAGGATTTCTTGGCACAAGCTCACCGCCTCTGCAACACTGCCAAACAAAACACTCAAACAAGTCCAATTTTACAGTGCATGCTTGATGTGAACATAATGTCACCACGTTTGGCATAGAAAACACCTACAGGAAAAAAAAATGGTAACAAAAATGTTTTGTTTCTAGCATGTCTGTCATTTTCTTTCCTGTCTTGTCTTCCTTCCAGCTCTCAGTTGAATAAGTGTTGCATATTTCACAAAAATCAGGAAGCTTGGAGCCTCATAGGAAAAGTACTATAAATAGGCCAAGTTTGACTCACAGTATAGGTGTCCACATTACGAGATACCTCCACAGCAGCCGGCACTTATTATCACCACCAGCGTCTCAGTGGAGAGGCCAAGGATTGTCATAAAGAACTACCTTCTGACCCTTGCAGGTTGTCCTTGCGTGTTCAAGTTGGAGCACATTAGCAGGACAGTGGGAGGGAAGATTTTATTGCTGCTGTTCATCTTCTGTGGCTAAATGAATTATTTCTCTCTCCAGGTCTGTCACTTGGGCACCTTTCATGAGCAGTAAATGCACACATATATCTTTCCAACAACGATGTGGAGAAAAACCCTCTTTGCTGCCTGAGAGTTAAAGCTGGAACTCTGAACCCCAATCACATACAGGTTTTAATGTGGTTTTCATTCAGTTAAGTTCAACCTGTTCCTTTCTGTAGCACAGTGATTAGGAGCAAAATATGCATTACACACAAATGTGTTATTTGGGCTCTTTCTTGGCCTAAATCCCTTGATCGTAGCATCTTCATCAACATAAATAGCTCAGATGTGACTAGTGAGGGTAAGGGAAAGGAGCTGGTTCAAAGAGAGGCATTCTTGCCTCAAGCAAGTATATATTTTCTTCCCTGCTCTCTTTTTTTTTTAAAAAAAGAAGTCAAAAACTGGGGGATTAAGCCTGCTACACCGTATTTGCTTGTGTGCTATTGGCTAAATCCTTCCTTCTCAAGGGAACCACTGAACTGATGTACATGCCCACAAAGCCTCCTTAAAGAAACATACTACTATTAACACTAATATGAATACTGATGAACAGGGGTGGGAATTTCAGTTTCGGATAGAAAAAAAACAGCCCAAAAATGGCCGTTTCAGTTTTAAAACCATAAACCAAAATTGCGGTTCTCTTTTGGTTCTGGCATTTCAGAGGGCTTTTCCATTGATTTCCTCCCCCCTCCCCCCCCCACTTTGTTCTCATTGTCTTCAAAGGGAGAAAATCCATTGAAGACAATGAGAAAAAAATGGGGGAGGGGGGAGGGATGGAAAAAATAAAACTGAAATTAGATTTGAAAATCAAGAAGAACAGAGACCGAAAAAGCTGAAACCAAAATTCCACCCCGAGTCCCATTCCTACTGATGAAGGGAGTAAGAAATTCACTACCCTGCAGAGTGAAACAGGTGAACAACAGGAGAGGCTAGTTTCCTTGCATTTGTCACTGTTCCATATGATTTTTTTTTTCTTTTGCAGTGGATCGTTGGAAGACTTGACATTTTTTCCTGTATAACTTTATCAACATCTATCCTAATCTATGTTTTCTAGCTTCTAAATCCTTTGTCCTTACACTTAACGTCTCCTGTCTTGGCTATGGTGACATCTTCTACTCTCCTGATTTTCCCTTTTCTTCCATGTCCACGTTGCCATACCACCACTATCAAATTGAACTCTGCCTCTCCAAACACATTCAGCTGCTCCTTGATTTCTTTTGTTGGTTTCCTGTTTACCATTTATTATTTATACCACATCAGATTAACTCCCTTTGCCTTCACCTTCAAGATTCTACAAAAGTCCAAACTGTTTACATCTTTGATCTTTGATAAGTAAAAGATAGACCCGTTCGACCCTGTTGATCCTGTTAGATCTCTCGGCTGCTTTTGATACTGTTGATTATCAGTTGTTGGTGACTCGGCTGCGGAACTGGGCAGGGATTAGCGGGACTATTCTTGAATGGTTCCGCTCTTTTGTGGCTGGGAGAACCCAACGTGTGGTGCTGCGTGAGTTTTCATCTTCTCCCCAGGGCCTCACATGTGAGGTTCTGCAGGGTTCCATTCTATCCCCTCTCTTGTTCATTGTGTACATGTAGCCTTTGGGAAAGGTTGTGAGGGAGTTTGGGGTGAGGTGTCATCAGTATGCTGATGACACCCAGCTATATCTCTCATTTTCATCTGAACAAGGTCTGGCTGTCTCGGTGCTTACCCGATGTTTGTCAGCTGTGGGGGGTTAGATGAGGGCGAGCCATCTGAAGTTAAATCCTGACAAGACAGAGGTGATGGTTGTGGGGAAAGCCGAGTGAGTGATGACCCCCATCACTGATGGGGTCCGTCCTCCCCTGGTTTCTCAGGTCCAGAGTCTGCATGTCCAGGTGGCGGCTGTGGCAAAGGGAGCATTTCACCCCAAGATGCCTGTGGCAGGAGGGGGCAGCATATAAATTTCAATATAAATAAAAATTAAAAATAAATAAAATAAGCTTCTTCCCATTGCCTACTTCTTATTACATCCTTGATCTCACTCTCTAATTTCCCCTATACATGGAATAGTATCTTGAAGCTTGTCCTTTCACTAAGCACTCCTCCCTGCTGACTTAAAATCCCTTTAGGTAACGGAGCTTCTACTTTAGAGCAAATGCCTAGTGTGATCAATTTTGCATGTTCCATTTCCACTATTATAAAGAGATGACCTTTGCTGAGATTTGAATCTCTTGGGCCCTGAAACACTAGGATAAGCTTCCCTTGGCAAGAAAATGTGAAACCTGTTTGTTAAATGTGTCATCTCCCCTGATTACTGATCCTGACAAAAGGATAACAACCTGCTATAGCTGCTAGCTAATGCTAATGAAGTTAATCATATACCTCAAGAGGTAAAAGCATGTGGCTATTGCACCACAGATCAAAAATTCAATCCCTGTTGATGCCACACAGTGAGTACTGTTATACTTTGCTGTTATTAATTATTATTATTATTAGCATTTATATAGCGCCAGTGATGTACTTGGCGCTTTACAAAAAACAAGATAGACACGGTCCCGGCCCAAGAGCTTACAATCTAAAGACAGGGGGAGAGGAGACAGGGAAGGGGGGACAGAGGGAGAGACAAGGGATGTGACATTCATAAGTATTAGGGATGGGCAAACGCGGTTCGGAAGTTTGGTCGACCAAACCAAACTTCTGAACCGAACTCGATTTCGAACCGAACCAAACCGAATTTCCGAACTCAGTTCTGTTCACCCATCCCTAAAAGATAATATTCCATTTAGTTCAATGGGGTTTGAATTTCCAAACTCCGTTTGGAAGTTCGGTGTTCAGACCGAACTCGACCAGTTTGGTCAACTGAACCAAACTTCCAAACCGAACTCAGTTTTTGAACTGAACCGAATTTCCGAACTCAGTTCTGTTCACCCATCCCTAAGAAGGATGCGAGAACTCAGGTACACGTTCTTGGTTTGGTTATAGTAAATTGGGAGTTTACAGATAACAGGTGGGGGATAATCCTGGGTGGGGATGATTAACAGGAGTTAGGAAGGGCGGAGCGGAAGAGGTGGGTTTTGAGGAGGGACTTGAAGGTGTGGAGGGTGGGGGCAAGGCAGACGAGGGCAGGGAGGGAGTTCCAGACGTGCGGGGCAGTGAGGGAGAAAGGATGAAGGTGGGGGAGCAGGGGAGACGTGTGAGGATGAGGGAGGGGATAGAAAAGGAGCGGAGTGCTCGAACAGGGGTTCGGAGGGAGATCAGGGCAGAGAGGTAGGGGGGAGCGAGGTTGTGAAAGGCTTTGTAAGTGAAGACAAGGAACTTGTACAGAATACGCTCAGGAAGAGGGAGCCAGTGGAGAGAGGAGAGGAAAGGAGAGGCTGCACATGGTCAAAGCGACGGGCTAAGTGGATGATCCTGGCTGCAGAGTTTTGAACAGAGATGAGGGAAGAAAGGTGAGAGCAGGGAAGGCCAGCAAGGAGGAGGTTACAATAGTCGAGGCATGAGATGACTAGGGCATGAATGAGAGTTTTGCCAGAGGAGACAGAAAAGGGTGGATCTTAGCAACGTTGTGGAGGGAGAAGCAGTAGGATTTTATATATACTTAAGACATGCACATCTTAAGTTTTCAGGAACAAACTCACCTCTTATTAACCAAAAATTACCCCTTTCATTCTAAACTATACACAGTAAACAAAAGTGACACTTCTTTGAATAATATAATTTTGAGGTGAATTTAGTCATTTCTGTTAATTTTCAACTCTACTTCGACTGGGGAACACTGTTGAAATCATGTGAATTAACTTTACATAACCTAAAAAGGACATTAGCAGGTATCATTCCTTTATTAGTAATCAAATGCTTCCTGAGATGCAGGCCAAAAACTGGTGGGTTAATTCCTTATTGGAAGGCTTGCTGACTGTCTGTGGGAGATGGGTCATAGTGTGACAACTAGGAAAGCCTGGAGGTTAAAGGAAGCTCCAAAAGAACAATAAGAAGATAAATGTCATTCTCAGTCAATAATTTGCCAGTAGATGTTCCTTACAGGATCTTATACATTCCTTAGATCTAATTTATATTAGACTCATGTACTGTTTTATGCCTACTTAAATTGATTCAGCAAGGTCAGTTCTGCAACCAGCTTTCACCTAAACCACCACAACTTATACCAACTTAGTACATGTGTGGAGTCTGGATTTTTCATACCACTTTAAGCAATTGGACACAAGGATACCTGCCTCCACACTATTATACCTGTACTGGTAGCATGAGCAGACGAATAAATGTTACGTGATCTCCGGGGTGTGGTACAAGTGCTATGTGCAGACACTGGAAGATCGGTTCCTTAAACCCATTTAACCAGATGTCATAAGGAGATACTGGGCTACATGTAGATTACAGGTCTAACAAAGATGTAAAGGTAAAGTTTAAACATGTATGTAATGTGAAAGCTGAGAACTGGAAACTCATGTCATGCAATGGAGAAATGCAAAGTCATGCCGAATACGTATTCAGAAAAAGCCTAAACACCTCTGCAGACACATAGACCACTGAGGTGCAAATGAATTTCTTTCTGTGAACGTGACTGAAAGCACAGAGTCACCTGGCGGGAAAATCAAACAAAGGACCCTGGAAAGATACTGAAGAGGGAGGAGACAAGACAAAGAGGATCTATATCTTTCTATCTCTCTCACTTGGGAGAGATCTGACCAGCCAGAGAAGGGCTACACCAACGGAACTATGAAGTAAGGCTTTTTGGAAACTCTAAAGACTGATACCCGGACAAGCTTTCCATTGCTGGCTGTGACATGAACTGAAATACCCTTGGACCTTGATTAGGGTAAGCCTAAGTCAGGAGAATCCAAGTACGGATAGGAAAGCGTTATTGGTTATGTTATTTTCATTTCTGCACTCTCGAGTATAATCTTGTACTGCATGCTTCATTAAACTACTTTTACTGAACTTCGTATGGTCCAGTGGAATTGCTAATCCTAACATTGCCGGGACATAGTTTGGGGTTAATTCTGTGTTTACAAACACAGACGAACCTAGAGAGAAAGAGTCTCTGTTGGGAAACTGTGGCTGAAAAGGTGACAAGAAGGTTCCCTCGTTGCAGGCTCAATCAGTTCTAGAGAGAGAGCTGATCCAGTGAGAGCTGCAAGCTAGGGAAACTGAGTCATGACAGCCTAGAATGGGGTAGTGAACCCCCAATCCCATGACACTAGACAAAGAACAAGAGTGTCTCTTTTAGCATGGAGGTGGCACAGTTTTTATAGTGATACTGATATTGTGTTTAACTATGAATTCCCACAAAGAAGTGTGTAACAGGGGCAGACTGCTTGGATGCCTGGCCTTTTAAGAGAGACAGCTGGGATACTCTAGAAGCCCAAAACACCAAAAGGCTAATGAGAGCCAGCTGACTGAGGGCGTGTCCCAGCCAGCCAAAACATTAAAAACTCTGAGCTGAGCTCAGTCAGTGGGAATAAGGCTGGGTAGAAATCTGTAGTCTGGTGGGGGAGACTGTGAGAAGCAGGAGGAAAGCTCTGACTAAATGGAACTTGCCAGGGAAAGAGGCTGAGGAGGGAAAAGTTCTGCCTATGAGGGGCTGAGCCAGCCCATAGCCAGGACTTTACCCCTGGTAGAAGAGACCCCTGAGCCAGAGGCTTGATGTCTGGTCAAGGTTGACGGTGAGTAGTGGACATAATGTCAGTAAACTGTATGTGATCATAAAGACACTAGGAAGGAAGAGAACTGTTGTAGCTCTACTCCTTGGGCAGCATCCTTCCAGCATGCACTCAGGGACCTCCCAACCCTGTTACAGGCTGAATGGCATTATTGATTTATTTTATTTTATTTTAAAACATTTATTCCCCACCCACCCCACCCTACCCCTGCCAAAGGCAGCCCAGGGCGACTTACAAGATAGAAATACATATTTGAAATCTAGCACAAAACCCTGCAAAAGGGAGAGCAAAACAGGGCTAAAAAGGGATCATAACCTCCCCACAGTTGGGGAAAATATTAAAAAAAACATTAAAAATGCACAAATAAAAAACCCAAACTTAACACCCCCCCATAGAAAAATAATAAACCCACCCTCACCCATCCCCCTCACCAAAAGCCTGGCAGAACAGCCAAGTCTTACATTGACGTTGAAAGGAGGGAAGATCCAGGGCCACCTGGTCCTCCACCAAGAGGGAGTTCCACAGCGGTGGAGCAGCCACCGAGAATGCCCTCCACGATACCTGGGGGACCTTGAAAAGGGTGCGTCCAGACGACCGCAGGGGCCGATCAAGGGCACAGGGAGTGAGCCGGTCGAATATATAAGAGGGGCCCAAGCCATGTAGGGCTTTATAGGTAAGAACCAACCCCTTGAATCGGACCCGGAGGACTATACACAGCCAGTGCAGAGAACAGAGCACCAGTGCAATGTCCTCCCAGTGGCCTGTCCCTGTAAGGAGGCAGGCTGCCGCATTCTGCAACAGCTGCAGTCTCCGAACTGTCACCAGGGGCAGCCCCATGTCAGGGTGTTTTTAAACATGACAGCGCTGAGCACTGCCAAGTTTTAAACTTGGGCCCTCACTCTGGGCAGGATATGGCTCAGCTCCTGAACAAATGTGTTGGTGCCCAGGCTGGGCAGTGGACAGGGAGAGGGCAGGGCAAGGCGCAAACATGTTTCTGCACATATAGCCCTGCCCCTGTGCTGCTTAGACTGGCTTGCTAACCTCCCTGCTGGGGGGCCATAATATCCTAAGAGGCTGCCATGGCTGCCCGGAAGCTCCACAGACCAGAATCAGGATAAGTGTGAGCAGGCCATCAAAAGTGATGGCCCGTTTTACCCTGGTCCAGCGTCTGTAGCATAGACCATGGTGGCACTTAGCCCAGGCTGTTCCTCGGGGCTGGTCCCAAGGAACAGCCTGGGCTAAGCACTGCCATAGCTGATGCTATGGCCTGGGCCAGCATCTGATGGCTGTTTCAGACGTGATGGCAGCATGGATTTCCCCATGTGGCAAGGCATGGATATCTGAGCTACTGTCATGTCTGAAAACACCCTCAGATAGAACAGGATCTAGTCAAGCAAAAGAGTCCTGATTTATTTAGAGGGAAGCAAAATGGTTTGAATTATATCTTTTACTGGACCAACTGCTGTGAGTGGAAATAAGCAAGCTCTCTGGCCACACAGGGCCCTTCCTCAGGCATGTAGTGTGGGCACTATATAAAGAGGAGGAAAGGGTGGAGTTAGATAAGACAAGGTGACTAGTGGGAGGGTTATTTGATAGGAAGAAGAGTGGCAGACATTAGAAAAGGGTATAAAAACAGGGCTGTCAGGGATGCGTAGAAAACAGATATAGGTGTGGGATAAAAGGGAAACAGCTAAAGTGAAGTGAAATTGCATAAGAAAGCATCCGGGAACATTGAATATTCATATGACAGGGTGTAAGGCCATTTTTACACACGGCTCGTTTCTCACAGATTTCTAAAATCCAAGAGGAACAAACTCACGTGGGAGGTGGAGTGGTAGATGTTTCCGCCCACCCCGCAGCCGGAAGTCATGTGGGTGCCATTGAAAACAGTGGGCACCATGAGCTATTGCAGACTTGGAGATACGGACTTGTAAAAAACCCCTTTTTAGCAGTAACTCTTTACATTCATTATCTAAGGTACAGAGTACCGTTTAGTGAAGTGAAAAGAAGTTTGTTTGGTTTTTCCAGGAGGAAAATAAACTTTTCATTTTTCTGCTTAGGTTCTCTACCAGTTTCTGTCCCCTACTTCTCTCACATGATTCCACCTAGTAAGTGAAGGTTTTCTATATGGACTTAAAGTTGTTAACATTTCACTGCTTTAGTTCTGTGCCACGGTACTTGTTGCACAGGATAGAGAGGAAGAGAGGGCTAATGAATGCTGATGCTTACTCCATAATTTAGCTGTCCTCCCTTCTTTGTGTAAGGGATTAGCACATGTAACTCCTGTTGGCATTAACTGGAATTATCAAAGTTATATTCTCTTGTGGTAACGGAAGAATAGATACCCCTCTGATAACCTGAAGAGAGCAATCTTGGGTATTTACTGCCATTATGCGACCCTTCTAAGACTCTTGAAACGGCAGCTTTTCTGTGTACATTTTTAATGCAATGAATAACATCTTCATAAAACCTAGGCCATGAATTTTCATGTGGTTTTGGAATAAAAACAAATGCCTACATGCCATAGCCGTTGTGAGTGTAAATGTTGGGCATATTTCCCATGAGTGTCCTTGAACCCGACTGGCCTTGTTCAGTACTGATAGTGAAAGCAGGATGGTGAAAAGACCATAATAAAAGGGAGAGAGTTAGTACATCAACTTATTTAGGTTGAATGTGACCCTTTTTGCTGAACTGGGCCTCAATTTTTATAGAGAATGTTGTCACCATTGTTTGAAAGACTGATATAACATTCCAGTTCAAAAGACAATTAGATACATTAAATGGCTAATTGTTATTCTTGGCTGGCACTTTATTACGCTGGCTCAGAGATGAAAAATGGCATTGTAAAATTGTAAAACATCTTGAATAGGAAAAACTACAATTAATGAATGGTCTAGGTTGACACATACTAACAAAAGCAGGAAAATGTGAAGCCAAAGATATGTCTCCGGCATCATCTCTTCTTGCTGTGTCTGGGGTATTAAAAGGTTTTCTAATGTTGTAGGCCCTTTTCAAACAAGACGCCCCCACCCATCTCCACACATTTTTGCTGCATGGAGATGGGTGGAGGTTCCCATGTGAATGCCACGGGGGATGGGTGGGGGTGCATGCACACTCCCACGCTACACCTATGTCAACCCATCTCCACCCATCACCCACCCACAGAGCAATGGGCTCCAATACCCAATACTCCATGCGTGGAGGTTGGTGTGTGCCCATGGGAATGGGTGCACACCCACCTCCACCCAACATGGCAGCCCACCACGGTCCATTTAAAAAGGGTCACTATTGCACTATGCTATAGCTAATCAAACTATCAGCACTCAAGAAGGTGAGCGAAAGGAAAGCAGCATTAGTTTCTAGTTCATCAGTTGATCCACAATGTGTTCCTTCAGTTATTTAATGCATTTGGGAAGTAAGCTTGGACACTGGAACAGGTTTGCAGTTGTGAGGCCAATTTTATCCTTTGCATTTCACAAGGACTGATGTGACTCTTGGTGTATCTTTCTTCATCATCACTCTGGGTGCTGAATGACTGGGTTTGTTGTTCTTCAATTATTAGACCTTTAATTATCAGGATGCCGCCCGAAGAGTCATGCCACAATGTTATTCCGGTTATTTAAACATGTTTATTTGTATTATGTTATCACCTATCCCTTAACCAAGATTGAGGTTCTATTTTTCTAGGAACTGCATGGCCACATGTAGTAATGTTGGCTTAATTTAAGTCAGAGTGAGATTTGTCATAGACCACAATTATGCCAGGTCTTCCTCCTCATGATAAAAGTGAATCCCTACTCCCAAAAACTTAAAATTTATATCAGTAAGACAGACCAAGTTGTGAGAGAGGCAGTACTATGATCAAGGAGCACAAAAGGGTCAATTCGAGATTCATGAAGGGTGCAAAGTATAAGCAATACATGTGTGTGTATCTAGACCCTGGATCAGGCCCAAAGAGATTAAACAGTTTAGGGGAGTGTCTGTAGCAAAATTGGGAAGTGAATCCAGCTCTTCAGACAAAAGAGACAATAGAGAAAAAGTAGAAAAGTGATATCTACACAATATACAAAATACTACACAACCCCACAGTGGCACAAATCTATCCAATGTCCTAAATCTGTCCAGACAAACACTGACTTAAGCTAAATTATCAGTACTCTCTAAGGGACTAAACTTCTGCCCTACAAAGAAACCAGATAATACACTAATATGTGGAGAACTAGAAGACTTTTTCTGCTGGTTGCATTTCAAAGAATACTTTTACAACAAGAAAGAACCTCCAAACAACCCTCCAGAAAACAAAAAGAAAAAAGAAACTTCTAATTGGACACCTCGAGGTGGATGTAATTTCATGCTAGACCACTACATCAACTGCCTCAGGAAAAGAATAGTGGACTGTGAAATCCTGAACAAACACCGTCCTCAGCACAACCTCTCGACAGCAGAAAGAAAGGCCATCCAATCCCTCAAATCCAACCAACATATAGTCATCAAATCAGCAGACAAAGGGGGCTCTATAGTCATCCTCAACCAAGAGGACTACATTTCTGAGACCAACAGACATCTCTCAGATCTCAGTTATTACAAAGAACTCCCAAGAAGACCCTACATCATGATTCTCCAGAGAGCTTGAAAACACCATCAAAGACCTACCCTGTAAACTACAGGAGGGTAGGGATGGGCAAACAGATTGCGGTTCGGGTTCGGCCGTTCGGTTCGGCTGTGTTCGTTTCGGCCGTTCGGTTCGGCCGTTCGGTTCGGCTGTGTTTGGTTTGTCTGGTTCAGACATTTGGCTGTTCGGTGGTTCAGATCGAATGTTAAATTTCAATTTGGTATTTGGTTCGATCGAGCTCGGTTTGGTCTTTAGTTTGGTGCAAACAGGAACTGTAAATGACATTTGGTTTTTGAAATAAAAGGAACAAACTGAAAAACATATTTCTGGCTATAACATTTTTGTTTCTTATTAACTTTTGATGAAATTTAGAGAAATTGTACCCCCAATGGAGGGCACTAGGTGTACCAATTTTCGGAACGATTACATAAAGTAAACTGATTTCAGAAGCAATTGAATGTTGTGATTTTAAGTAAAGCTCCATACACATTCATGGCTACAACTTCTTTATCTTGCATCCAATGTTCATGACACTTGTGCATATTACATCCCGCCATATGCTTAATATTTTTGCCAATTTTAGGAAAGAGTGGATAAAGGGTCCCAAGGGTATAAGACATTAACCTGAAAATACATTTCCAGCTGTAACATTTTGATATTCCATGCTGTTTACATGATATTTGACAAGAATGTATCAAATACCTTTCCTGCCATTTCAGCAAATTTAGAGGAGATTTTGATAAAGGGATACAATTATATAAGCAATTGATGTTGTCCCTGTGAAGATCATTATTCAGATGAATATCAGCATATTCAGTGCCAGTCAGAGGCAGGCACCGTGCATGGCAGGGGGAGAGAGACTGTAGGAGGAAGGATGTGGAGCAACCCCAAAGACTGACAGACACATTCAATGGCCAAACACATTACTGCAAGCTTCTAGCTTTACAGGACCAATTGGTAGTGGCTTCGAGGTGGGCATAGGGGGCGGCCCTGTGGCGGGCATAAGCAACATAACTGGGACTTCTGAGATAGCATCCCAGCAGTCAGGAGACATAGTTTAAACACATCCAGGCTAGCCAATTATCATCACAATCACATCCTGCAGCACTGAGCAGAGGACATAAGAGAATTTCTATTGACTCTTTCCTAAACAGATGCTTCTGATTTCCCAGAAACAAGTGGTGGAGATATGTTGGGATGGTCCCAGCACAGAATGAGGATATTTGGTTGGCCTTTCTGTTGGCCAATTTGCATCACAAACCGATCTTATACCACAGTGACATAAGAGAATCCCAGGCATAGGCCCCTTCGCTACATATGTTGTACAGGCATATAAAATTGGGACCCTTTATAATATATTTCTGATATTTGGCAGAGGTAATCATGATGAAAGTGAAATATATAGTTCTGCAAAATTTCATGTACACTGGTTGGACTACTAAGATGTTATATTCAGACATACATTTATATGTTAATTGCTTATACCACCAAGACCTTTTCTTCAATACTTCTGAAATTTGGCAAAGGCAGTTAAAATGGGAAGGGGTATAAATTGAACAAGTTTCACCTATGTTAGATGTGAGGCAAAGAAGTTACAGCTAAGAATTATATGTAGAATATTGCAAAATACAATAATTCAACTGCTTCTAAAATAGAATTCCTTTATTCAATTGTTTTGAAATTGGGTGCACTTAATGAATTCTATTGGAGGTATAGGAACCCCAATTTTCAGCCACATAGCATAAAAAACAAAAATGTTACAGCCGATAATGTGTTTTCCATTAAAACCAATGGAAATTCAATTCCGAACTCACCAAACGCATCTGGACCGAACATTCGAATTCGAGTTCGGTTTGAACGTTCGGTTAGGTTGACCTAACTATTCGAGTTCAATCCGAACTCTGAACTTCCAAATTCGAGTTCGGTTCAAACATTTGGTTCGGTCAACCGAACTATTCGGGTTCCTTCGACCAAACTATTCTAGTTCGGTCCGAACTCCAAACTTCCGAACCGTGTTCACCCATCCCTACAGGAGGGAGTATTTGACTTCATCTCTGACAACCCCAACTCAGGGACATTCTACATGCTTCCTAAAATGCTTAAAGAGGGAAACCCAGAAAGGCCCATCATATTTGGCCATGGCACACTCACAGAAGGAATACTGGGATTCACAGAGAACATTTTCAAGCCACTCGCATGCAAAGGGCCAGCTTCATTCAAGCCACCACTGACTTTCTCTGCAGGCTTTGCAACATAAGTAACCTCCCACAAAATACCATCCTGGCAACCATGGATGTCACTTCATTATACTCCAGTATTCCCCACACCGATGGTATTGCAGCATGCCTCAAATACCTCCAGGACTACAGGAAACACACAGACATACACCCCACAGACATTGAGAAACTTATCCACTTCATCCTTATACACAACTACTTCACTTTCCACAACAACCACTATTTATAAACCATGGGAACAACCATGGGCACCAAGATGGCCTCCTATGCCAACCTTTTTATAGAACTCCTCAAAGAAAGTTTACTAGAAAAATGTAGCACAAAAACTCTCCTGTACCTGAGATCTGTATGACCGCAGACTTGTCCTCCTTTCGACAATTATGTAAAACCTGGCTGTTCTGCCAGGCTTTCAGTGAGGGAGATGGGTAAGGGATGGAGGGTTGAGGGTTAGGGAGGAGGGCTTTTCTTTTGTATTTTGTGGTGCCCCTTTATGGGTTTTATATTGTTGTTTTATATTTTTATTGTATTTTTATATTTGTATGTATTTATTAGCCACCCCAAGCTGCTATTGGTAGGAGGGTGCGGAGTAAAAATTAGTAAAATAAATAAATAAATAATAAAAAGACATCTTTATTATTATGGACTGAAAGCCTGGACTCTGTTGGATTTTCATCAAAACTTTAGCAAACATCACCCCTCAATTAAACTGAAACATTCCTACAAGTTCAATTTCCTGGACAACACAGTCAGCATAAAAAATAGAACCTTACAAACAACAATATGCAAGAAATCTACAGACTACCTTACTTTTCTCCACAGATCCAGCAATTCCCTAGAGCATTCTTAGTGTCTCTAGGGTGTCCCCCCTTCCACCTGCACAGTCTGGGAGGGGGGAGGTTTTTGTATTTTATTTTTTTCCATTGATTTCAATGGGGACAGTTCCCCATTGAAATCAATGGAAAAGATCCAGTACCGGTGTACCGATGTAATCCGGGAATCCGTTTTTTTGAAAACCAGTAACCGGTAAATCCGGTAGCCGGTAATTGGCCTGGTGTCCCACCCCTAGACAGTGAAAGGATTTACAAATTACTGTAATGTCTGAAGAAACAGCAAAACAGAGGTATAAATGGTGAGATGGGACAAAGGATAGGTGTCCATTGTTCTTGGAGGAAGGGGAGGGAGAGGAAATAATGAGATAGGGAGGGGAATGGAAAACAAAAGGAGAAATACAACAAAGGGTAGTTATTGATAGTAAAAAAAAATAAAGTTACCTGTAAATGTAGACAGTGGGGTCATGCCCTGTGGATTGCGTGCGCACCTCCCCCCCCCACCTGTGCACATGCACACGGTTTCCACACAGCACAATATGCCAGCAATGCAGGTGTGTGCGCCGGTTCCCACGTGGAATCTACGGGACATGGGATTGGCCCCAGTGATAGGATATACAAATTAGTGAATGGCAGAGAAACCTATGTCCAAAATAGAGCGTATAGTTCTTGGAGGGAGTGGGGAGGGAAAGGTAGCAATTCAAAAAGCGAGAATACAACAAAATAACTATTAAGTTGGTGTAACTAGACAGCAATACGATTTACAAAGGGGGGACACCCTAGAGACACTAAGAATGATACCACAGAATCTGCTCCGATGAGAAGACCCACAATATTCACCTTGCCACACTAAAAACTGCTTTCACCAGACAAGCACACTCCATCAGAGAAGTGGACTGTATAGACTACCCAGATACCCCGAGAGAACCTGCTACAATACAAAAAGAGGGAACCATCGAACCGCACACCTTTAATTGTCACCTACCATCCCAAATTGGAATCCATATGCAAAATCATCAAAGATCTCCAGCCCATACTGGATGAGGACCAAACCATAAAAGAGATCTTTCTTGAGCCCCCCCCGACACACACACTCTTTATGACTTTCAAAGAACCTCGCAGTCTCTCACAACTCATTATCTGGCAGAAGCTGCCTACCACCAAGGACACCCCCACCCCTACAGGAACAAGGCCATGAGAGAACAAGAGATGTAAAACATGTCATCACATCTCACATGTGAACAACATCCAGACAACTGCAAATCTAGAAATCTGGTGTACCTCATTCAGTGCACCAAATGCACCCAAGGGATCTATGTTGGCGAAACCATTGCATAAATGCATGAACTCACACAGAAAAAAGATCATGGACAGGAACACAGATTCTACTGTTGGCATTCATTTCTTCCAAAGTGATCACTCTATTGAGGACCTCTCTGTCCTGGTTTTAAAAGGAAATCTATGCAACCCCTTTAAAAGGCAAGCTTAGGAACAAAAATTCATAGCTCTACTAGATACTAAAAATAATGGACAAAATTTGGACATAGGCTTCACAAGCCACTACAGAAATTTGTAAATCGTATTGCTGTCTAGTTACACCAACTTAATAGTTATTTTGTTGTATTCTCGCTTTTTGAATTGCTACCTTTCCCTCCCCACTCCCTCCAAGAACTATACGCTCTATTTTGGACATAGGTTTCTCTGCCATTCACTAATTTGTATATCCTATCACTGGGGCCAATCCCATGTCCCGTAGATTCCACGTGGGAACCGGCTCACACACCTGCATTGCTGGCATATTGTGCTGTGTGGAAACCGTGTGCATGTGCACAGGTGGGGGGGGAGGTGCGCACGCAATCCACAGGGCATGACCCCACTGTCTACATTTACAGGTAACTTTATTTTTTTTTACTATCAATAACTACCCTTTGTTGTATTTCTCCTTTTGTTTTCCATTCCCCTCCCTATCTCATTATTTCCTCTCCCTCCCCTTCCTCCAAGAACAATGGACACCTATCCTTTGTCCCATCTCACCATTTATACCTCTGTTTTGCTGTTTCTTCAGACATTACAGTAATTTGTAAATCCTTTCACTGTCTAGGGGTGGGACACCAGGCCAATTACCGGCTACCGGATTTACCGGTTACTGGTTTTCAAAAAAACGGATTCCCGGATTACATCGGTACACCGGTACTGGATCTTTTCCATTGATTTCAATGGGGAACTGTCCCCATTGAAATCAATGGAAAAAAATAAAATACAAAAACCTCCCCCCTCCCAGACTGTGCAGGTGGAAGGGGGGACACCC
>QEPC01015736.1:3273078-3288755 GCA_003113815.1 Sphenodon punctatus | reverse complement strand
AGTACTGGTACACTTACCTGCTGCTGCAGTGCTGGTGCGGGCTCTGGGTCGCCGGCAGCAGCCCGGAGCCCGCACTAGGGGACTTAGGGGAATTTTTTTTTGTTCTTTAAATCCAGGCTGGGAAGGGTGGGGGGGTGTCCCCCCTTCCACCCATGCAGCCTGGACTCGGGGAGGGAAAGTGTTAGTGTACTGTTTGTGGGTTTTTTTTACATTGCGGCCATTCATTTGAATGGCCGCAATGTAAAAATCCAGTACGGGGGGAAATCCAGTAATTGACCGGGATTACTGGGTTTAATCCGATACTGCTGGTACACCCAATACTGGCAGTATCGGATTCCGGAAGATCCAGTAGTCCCACCCCTACTGTCTACAGTTACCAATAGGTACTACATTGTTGTATTTCCCCTTTTGTATTTCCATCTCCTCCATACCTTGTTCTCTTCTTCCCCTTCCCTCCCTCTGAGTTCAATGGGCACATTCACCACCACTGCATATACCTCTGCTTTTCTTTGTTTCTTCATTTTGTAACCCCAGACTTGCCTGACGAAGGACCCTGTGAGGTCTGAAAGCTTGCATACCTCCACCAACTGTTAAGGAGTCCTGGACTGCTAGGAGGTATCCAGTGCAGTCTATTCCAGGAATTGAGGCTCTCCACATGGTGTTTGATTTGGCGGGGGACAAAATTAGGGTGCTGCTGGTGTACCCGGCTCCTTCCTGCCCAGCAGCATCCCTCTCTGCTCTAGCAGAACTGGTGTCAGAGGCGGTGTTGCGCTCCCCGAGGGCCTTGGTCCTGATGGATCTCAACATCCACACCGGCACTGGCCTTGCAGGGGCGGAGCATGAGTTCATGGTCGCCATGGCAACTATGGGAATATTCCAAATGGTCAACGGCCCAACGCATGAGGAGGAGCATACAATCGACCTGGTATTCTGTTCTGGCCTTGAGGCAGGTGATATGGTAGTAGGGGAGGTTAGTTTTATGCCCTTGTCATGGTCGGATCATTACCTCCCGCAGGTCAGACTAGTGCACAATAGCCCCTGGAAAGGAGTGGGACCTATTAGAATGGTCTAGCCCCGGAGGCTGATGAAACTGCAACGGTTCCAAGATGTGTTGGGGGAGGTGTCCTTGGACCTTGATGGCAGCTCAGCTGATGATCTCGTCCAAGAATGGAACATCTTGCTGGAGTAGGCCATCAACCAGGTGGCTCCAAGGCATCCACTGTCACCGCTTCATCATCGTAGGGCTCCTTGGTTTACTGAGGAGCTGCGGTGTATGAAGTGGGAGGGATGGCAGTTAGAGCAATGCTGGTATTGTTCTCGCACTCAATCCAATCAGCTACAGCATCAGGCCCATTTGCGGTCCTATACTGTGGCCATGAGGCTGGCAAAGAATTCCTTCTTTGCTGCCATCATAGCTGCTGCAAAGTCACGCTCATCAGAGCTCTTCCGGGTGGTGAGGGGGCTGGTCAGTCCGGCCTCCCTCTGCCTGGAGGGGAAGATATCCTAGACCCGCTGTGAGGAGTTTGTTACCTACTTTGCAGAGAAGATCACTCGAATTCAGCATGATTTCAGAGCCAGGATTGATGCAGAGGAAGGAGAGCTTGGGGTTATGGATGCCTCGTCTGGTCCATCTTTGTGGGATCAGTTTCAGGAAGTGATGCCAGCTGATGCCATGGGTGTCCTGGGGTCTGTTAGTGCCACCTTTTGTGAATTAGATCCATGCCCGTCCTGGTTGGTGAAGGCCTCCAGGGAGACCCTGGAGCTGGTTCTGGGAGGGGTGATCAATGCCTCCCTTCAGGAGGGTAGGGTGCCAGACTTCCTCAAGGAGGCAGTGGTGAAACCCCTGTTAAAGAAACCATCTTCGGACGTTGACGTACCAGCCAGTTACTGGTCTGTCTCTAACCTTCCCTTTTTAGGGAAGGTTATTGAATGGGTTGTGGCCCAGCAACTCTGGGGTCACCTGGATGGCATCAGTTTTCTGGAACCTTTTCAATCAGGGTATGGCACCG
The DNA here is from genome assembly GCA_003113815.1 of Sphenodon punctatus. Classification (NCBI taxonomy): domain Eukaryota; kingdom Metazoa; phylum Chordata; class Lepidosauria; order Sphenodontia; family Sphenodontidae; genus Sphenodon; species Sphenodon punctatus. The sequence goes on along the minus strand of QEPC01015736.1, from coordinate 3,286,746 downwards.
AGACTGAGTTGGTGGCTTTGATGGACGACCTCCACCAAGAGATGGATTCAGAGCGTTCAACACTACTCGTCCTATTAGATCTCTTGGCTGCTTTTGATACAGTGGACCATGGGTTATTGCTCAGATGATTGCTGTCCCAGGGGTGTGTGTGGACGGGATGTTCCTTAGATGGTTCTGCTCATTCCTCTCAGGAAGGAGCCAGCGGGTGGTGTTGGGGGCTGAAACATCTAGCTCCCGGGACTTCTCTTGCGGCATACCACAAGGTTCTATTTTGTCTCCATTATTGTTTAACATCTATATGCAACCCTTGGGGGAGGTTGTGAGACGGTTTGGTGTGTGTTGCCACCAATATGCTGATGACACCCAGCTATACCTCTCGTTTTCAACTGACCCAGGCCCTGCAGTCTCAGTGCTTTCCTGGTGCCTGGAGGCAGTGGCTGACTGGATGCGGCAGAGCAGACTGAGGCTGAATCTCGATAAGACGGAGGTGGTGTTGGTGGGTTGGGCAGCGGGGGTGATGCCGCCCCTGCAGACTTCATGGTTCCGAAGCTTGGGAGTCTTGTTGGACCCCAGCCTTCAGCTGGATTGCCAAGTAGCGGTGGTGGCGAAGGGAGCCTTTCACCAGCTACATCTTGTGCAGCAGCTCCGGCCATATATTTCAAACTCCGACCTGGCCACCCTCTATCTGAGAGACTGCCTCACTCCTCAGGTCCTGGAGTAATCCTTGCGGTCCACTGAGGACACCTTCTTGGAGGTCCCCTGGGGTTAGCTGGGGTGCCACAATGGAGAAGGCATTCTTGGTGGTTGCACCGCAGCTGTGGAACTCCTTCCTGGAGGAAGTTCGTCTGCCCCCGAGTCTGCTGGCCTTCAGCTAGGTCTGTAAGACCTGTCTGTTTGTCCAGGCCTTCAAGGAAGGGAGTAAGTAGGGGTGGGGGAGACAGGTAGTGGGCGGAGAGTTGGGTTCAGTTAGGAAGGGTTTAGGTATGGGTTATTTTAATCTGGGGGTTTTAGGTTGTTTTAATTGTATTTTAGTTATGTGTTTTAAAATGTTGTTAGCTGCCCTGAGATGCTTGTAGCAGGAGGGGGCGGCATATAAATTTTAATAATAAATAAATAAATAATAAACTGGTGTTGGTACAATAAAAAATATTACTTTACTACTTTGTCTCTATTGTCTATATTTGAGACCAACACAGCAAGCCCTACTTTCTCTGCATAACCTTTCAGAGTCACACAGGTTAGTACTTTATTCTTCATCTCTGAGTAACCTTCATTTCAATGTGACTGGCATATCAGTGGTTGCACCTCCTCTTATAAAGACATTTCATTGCATATTTCACTGGAAAAAAATAAATTTCATTTAAATATTTACAAATAATCAAAACAAATCATCTGTAGAGTATCTGTAACCATCGTAAAAATGAACTGGAGTTCAAAATTATCCATATATTTCAAATCAAAGGGATGCTTAACTTGTTTTCTAGAGTGATTTGTGTTTTACAGCCCAGTGATTTTCAATTTGTAGATAATATGTGATGTTCTGCAGAAATGTCTGCATCAAAAATGCATCATAATTTGTACCCTAATGAACAACTGTTTCAAAAGAACATCACAGTCATCATTTGGCGGCACCTCCACGGAGGCTGATGAACCTTGCTGTAATTAATTGTTGTTTTCAATGAACATTTGATTAAATTAAATTCTAAAAACAGGCCAATTATTAACTCAGGATATAACAACATTTCCTGAATAATTTGATAATAACTAATGGAATGTAGTTTTCTTGAACAATTAGTTTAGATTTCTCATATTTCATGCAATAATATATGAAAATAGAAATACAGTTTAAAAGAATTCTTTGAAAACTTTTCTATGCTGTCCATGAGATAGATGTCTGAATTACCTCACATGATTACAATAATGCTAGCTTCCCCAAAATATCCCTGTCACTACATACTGCAGCAATACAATATCAGAAGAATGGAAACCAAACCAAATCCTGGATGGTAATAGCAGATGTTAGCATCAGTTTAAATTCAGCTCTCAATTAGCATAATGGAACTTTAGTCCTCCTGAAATTTTGGTTAAATGGATGGTTAAAAGATTTGTCACACATCATACTTTTGCTTGATATGTGTAACATATTCCTGTTCAATGTAAATTGCTGCACAGCATTGATGTCAGCAATAAATGGTGCAAAAAAAAAAAGCACAGAGCATTGAATTTGGAACATCCAGCTATAAACAATCTGAAAAAGCTTTGTTATTTCTCTTGTACATTAGAAGCATTAAAAAACTGAAGCAGTGCTGTGATTCAATTTCCTTATGCTTAGAAATATTGATCCTCATTTTCCACTAAGGCGACCTTTTGGACTGCAGTTCTACATGGAAAATTAATTTGCCTAAAATTCTTCCTTCATATGTAGCTATCAGCTCACTTGTAGAAGAACGGGCAGCTGCACGGCAAGATTGCAACCTTCCATATGCCAATCACTAACACTCTACATAAATTATAATTGGGAGATGATGGGGTGGGAAGCCTTGCGGGCCATCATTTTTTTTTTCACAGGATAAATTAATGTCAGGAATCATCTGGGAAAACATTTAAAGCAGCATCTCACCTGCCCTTACATATTTTGTAAGCTTTAACATTTTTAAAATATTTTATTAATTTCACCAAGTGCAGGTACCATACTACCCAAGAGGAAGGGAAAATAGAATTTTCCAACTGTAACTATCTTAGCTACACATTATGCCTGATACCAACATCTGAAAGATGAAAAAGGAAAAACTACTTAAGAGTACTATGAGAGTTTACAAATTGTCACTCCTTGTGTGTTTATTTTTATTCCTACCTTATGTTAACTCACTTCTGGTGCCACGTGTGGAAGAAAGAAATTAGAATGCAACATTTTGAAATCTAAGCTAGCGGCATCCAGCTATTTTGTGTGATGTTTACTGTAATTTGTAATAAACCAAAGCTCCAACTTAAATCAATATTCATTTTTAGTAATAAATGAAAATGATTAGCCATGACATTCCAAAGACTTTGGGTGATTTCAGACGTTACGGGGCCCTTTGGCCCCGTACCGAAACCACCGGCTTCGTTCCCCGCCGGGGTCACCCCGTAACGCCACAACAGACGTGCCGGGGGGATCCCGGTGGGGAAACTGGGAGGGGACGGGGCAGCGCGGTGCAACATGCGGCCGCACGGCCCCGCCCCCTCCACGCACCCCGCCGCCCGCCCTCCGAAGAGATGGGCGGGCGGCGGGGCCATTGCGGCCGCCGCGTCGGGCCGGAAGCGCCGTGGCCCGGGATCCCGCCGGGGATCCCGGGCCATGGTGCATGGCCAGACGTGACTTTTCGTTGGTCCCGGCCCGGGGGCCGTTTGACCACGCTTCCCGGGACCTTCCCCCGGCTAGCCTGGGAAGCGTGGTTCAAACAGACCCCATGTGGGGATTCACCGTGGCGAACATCTGGCGCCCCGCAAACAGACGTTCGAGACACGGTGACCACAGGTGGGTATTCACCGTGGTTCACCGTGATCTCGTAACGTCTGAAGACACCCTTTATGTGAAAAGTGCATTTCTGAACAGTTTGCATAAAAGTAACCATATTTATATCATATCTAGGACTCTAAATAAGGGTGTTATTTATAGTTACATTTGTGTTTTCAATGCACATTCTATAGGAATAGACTACAGACCTCTGTCAACCACCTGATCTATGAAGGACACTTTGATTCATTTCATGAATTTCTTCTTTAAGTAAAATTTAGATACAAAATCTACTACGACTCTGAACTTAAAGTTTAGGTGTAACACAGTGTGGTGATTTAAGCCCTCCTTCAGTTCCTAGATAAATGTAATGGCCACTTCTTAAACTGGCATTCACAAATGCTGCCCCAATTACTTCCATGCCAAGTGTGGCTTCTAGACTCCAACCCCACATTAATTCTTGCTTACGTTAGAAGTATTGTACCGGAAGCATTTTTAAAACCCTGATATTAATTTCAGGGGGACCGATCCTAACCCCTGTGTACTGTATGTGCCTCTCACACACAACCCCCATGCACCATGCACACATCCCTGCTACGGGGACTATGGTGCATGCACAAACCGTGCATGCATACGTGCACAGAAGCTAGCTACGCATGCAGGGCTTTAGGATCTGCCCCAGTGAAATTAGTCACTCATACATGTTTACAGAATCTGGACCTTGGAAGGGTACATTCCTTTACTTACAAATCCAATTAGTTACTTCTCTCAGCAAAAACTAGACACTCTTCATTTATCATACTTTGACAGACATATTAATGTCAGTTTTTATGGAAAGTCGTTCTCAATACATCTACAATGTAGCCACATAAATGACACAAGTAGGCTATTGGCATACTAACTGGTGATCACAATAGCTCTGTCACATGCACATGAAAGAGGCAACAGAGACAGTATTGGATTTTAAATGGCCGCAACTTTATTAATAACCCAATGATGAACCTGATTGGAGAAAGAACCTAGTTAGCCTATCTGGATGGTCAATGGGGTGAAGGGTTCGAATTCCTTAACCATAAACTAACCCTTCACCCCATCAGCTCAGTGCCTTTAACTCAAAGAATTTTGAATGGGGATTCCAGCCCATTCCTAAACCTGGACTCCCTCCATTATTATGGTCCTGAGGCATAGGGCAACAGTTGCAGCAAACCAGGAACTGCTAATATGCTGCTAATATGCCAGACCCGCCACCCCTCAGAGTTGGGTGAGACCATGGGTTTCTTATCCCCTGATCGGCTCCCCTGCCTCTCACCTCTCCTGAGGTGCCGCCCTCTGTGTCCCCGTTCCAATATCTATCCAGGCTGGAACAAATCCCTAATGAGCCTTTTAATTTATTTTATAATTTAAATAAATTATTTACTGAACTGACCAGCTGTATAAAGAAATACAACATGCTACCTAAACATCCCACTTCCTGCAGGACTTGCAGGACAGTGGAGAAGGCACTACCAGGAAGGCGAAAAAACCCATGGACATGCCTAAGCCAATCAGCATGCCCTAAAGGAAAAGTTCCTTCCTGGCCCCAAAGATGGCAACCAGTAATTGCCTGCAGTGCCAGTCCAGAGGGTGGGTGGGTGGGCAACGCATTCAAGTGGCGGCTGAATGGAGCGGGAGCCGGGGAACAGATACTGTCCCCAGGTAAGATCCGTCCCCTCCAATTCGCACTGCCGCCTGTTCAGGCTGGTGCAGTCAAACCAGCAAGACCTGCAGCTTGCAGCTCAACTGTTTTCCCCGCCTAAACCGCAGGCCATCCCAGGAACCCCGCAGCATCTGGGTCTCTCTCAGCTGCCTCATGGGGTAAATTGACGAGGACAACACACACACACCATGCGCATAAAGCGCATGGGGAGGGGAATTACTTAGATATCAAGTTCTGTTCTTTCAAAGCCGTTGGAGATAAATGATTAACCTATATTGACATCAGCCATTATAAACAGATTATGTATCTTTAGTCATTCAGCAACCTTCAATAAATGATTAATACACTTTTACTCATAGAGTGGATGGTGGCCTTTCAGTTCAGTTTCCTACAAGGATAATAACATACTTTAATGGAAAAGGGCAACCCTTATTCTATTTTTAATAAAGCTTGTTAAAGTTCATTGAAATTTTGACAAGCAAACAGTAATTTATTTATTTTTTTAAAGCAAAACTGTACTATTCTTCAACTACCTCTAATGTGTTACATACAATTTACTTGTTTCTTCAACTTTGCAGAACTGTATAGGTTTGACTATCTGAGGTTTCATCGACACTTTCTGTGGCCTCACATGCTCTAGTAATTATATATTTCTGGAAGGGCTAAGTTTAGTGAAGATGAGTACTGAACCCATTAACGTCAATAAGAATTTTTTAATTATTATTTCAATGGAGTCAAGATTTCACGCTAAATATTTCAAGGTGCTCTGTGACTTACAAGGTGAATGTGAAATTCTCTACTGCAAAATTTATCATAGGAAATAATTTCTATTTGGACCAGCCAGAGGATCCTTTAATTATACCCTGTATGTTATCTAAAACCTGGTCTAGTATATAATATATATATTTTAAATACCATCAGCACATAGTAATATTAGACTTGGCATAATTCCAATTATTTTATCATTGGAAAGCAATATCTTCTCCTCTAATCTTTGTTGCAAGTTTTGGTAGCCATGACAATAAGGCTAGGAGGAAGGAGACAATCTTATTTAGTTCTCTGATGTAATTAAATTGGTTTTGAAATGTCCTTATTTCTACAGATTCTGGTTACTAACTGCACCCCTGGATGCTCTGGAGAGTGAAATTTAATTTAAAGAAAACTTCCCTAGAATCTCATATATTCAATTTTTTTTTTTCTTCAAAACTCCACTCGTTTATTTCCACCCCCATGGGACTTGTCCCTGTGCACAGTACTGAGTGCAGCATTGTGTTAAAAGTTTTTAGCAAACAGTTGTTTAAATGGTTTCATGTTCTAATTTTGATACTCTTAGTCAGCATAACATTTCATTAGCTAGATTACTTCCATTTTCATCAGTCGGACAAATACATTACCTAACAATTTTGTCCCTTTATAATAGCACTTGATCAAAAGCCAGTCATCCTGTGACCTCCCTCCATGGTGCAAACAGACCTGCTTGGAGCCCATATGCTGCATTTAAAAACTCCAGATCAGGAGTGGGCGGGGCCACAAGGACAAATCATCCATCTGCCTCAGTTCTACATGTGCTTCACCCCACCCTTCACATCCAGCAGCGTCTGTGGACGGTCTGTTCCAATGTGAACGGAGTACCAAGCTGGACAGCACCGAGCTGGACAGGGTCCATGACCGCCCCGGTCATGGATGGCCCAGTTTTTAAAAAGCTTGATTCCCAAAAGTGGACCCTTTCAAATAAGTTCATCTCCTTTTTCTCCTGCATACACATTTGAAAATTTGTCCCTCAGCTTGTTTTATAACCATGCATACAGTCAGATAAACTCCCCTATAAAATAATGTGCTTTACTCAAAACGTCCTTAAAATGTCTTTCATCTCATGCTTAAGCAAAGAGTATTTTAAGTTCAAGTGATTCTAAACAAACAAATAAACAAACCAAAAAAACCATAACATAAAATATAGGTCCTAGAATGAAGTAGTTCTTGCAACTCTGGAATCACACTTCTGACTACACAGTAATGGTGAGTAGTCTGTTTAGAACGACTGGCCAATTCTGGTTTCCACTTTGAATTCTGCAGACACTTTCAGTAGCTCCAGGTTATCTAGTAATATAATCTGCAGTATATATTTAATCATGTTCGCAAGGAAAACTAAATTAGGTAGGGTCACATCTTTGCAGCCTTAGACCAAATAATCTTATGTCATTTTTACCTGAACAATGTTTCTAAATCTTTTAACTGTTCACAGATTCCCACTGAGTATATTTCACCCTCACAATCTCTTGCTCAAGGGTTTTGAATTCACCTTTGGCACATACCTTTCAGTTTCTTCCACTCTCATTCAGGTTTGCATATTCTCTCTTTTCTTTTACAGATCCCTTTTGTTTCTCCACAATGGGTGATTTCAGACATTGGGTATTTTCAGACATTACGAGATCACAGTGAACCACGGTGAATACCCACCTGTGGTCACTGTGCCCCGAACGTCTGTTTGGCGGCCTCCAGATGTTCGCCATGGTCAATTTTCAATTTTTATTGCCAGCACTGGCTCTCGCCTTGGCCCAGAACATAACAAAACATGGCATTACAATATAATAACAAGATAACAATAAAATAACAATATTCAAAAATAGAATTAAAATATCACAACAAACTTTGTATACATGTCATACATGGATTAGTACTCTTCTATCCCAATGTGAGCCATTAGGCCCTATTGAGAAAAAGGGCTACATTTGAGCAGCCCAAAACAGAGACTCTCTCTCTCCTTCCCAAACGCTACTGCACTATTCTGCATCGAATACAGGCCAAATACGAGCCTAGCTCGTGGAACATTGCCTAACATTCGCCACGGTCAATACCCACATGGGGTCATTTTCAACCACGCTTCCCGGGCTAGCCTTGGGAATTTCCCGGGAAGCGTGGTGAAAGTGATCCCCGGTGGGGACCAAAAAAAAAAATCACGTCTGGTTGGGCGCCATGGCCCAGGATCACCAGCGGGATCCCGGACCGTGGCGATTTCGGCCAGACGCTGCGGCCGCATTGGCCCCGTCACCTGCCCGTCTCTCCAGAGGGCGGGCAGCAGGGAGTGTGGAGGCGGCGGGGCCGTGCGGCCGCACGTTGCACCGCACGGCCCTGCCCCCTCCCAAATTCCCTGCCAGGATCCCCCGGCACATCTGATATGGCGTGACGGGGTCATCCCGGCGGGGGATGATTTGGTTGTTTTCGGTATGGGTCCAGGCGGCCCCATAATATCTAAAATCACCCATTATGCAGTCCTGATTCACCACAGTGGATTCCCGGTGGGGGTGAACAGATTAACCACCCCCCGTGGTCAAGGAAAGCCCCGAACAGACATGACGGGACTGGGGCCACGGCAGGGAATCGGACCACAAGATCACGGCCCAGGGCAGCGCAACAGACATTACGCTGATCCCGGGCTGGGCCGTGATCAAAACACCCGGAAGGCGTCGGGGCGGCTCGTCCCGGCTGCTGTTGTGTACCCTTTAAATCTCCCTCCACGATCTGTGTTGTTGCTGGTTGCCTGGCAGCAATGCTGCATGATTTGTCCCCGGCTGGGAATCATTGTCTTTGGTTCTGGCTGGTGGTTGCCATTCAGACATTACTGTTTTTTGTTTCCCATTGGGAATCTCTTTGACCACGCTTTCGGAGATGGGGTGTTTTCAGATGTGACGAGGGGTATTTTCAGATGTTACGAGATCACAGTGAACCACGGTGAATACCCACCTGTGGTCACTGTGACTCGCACATCTGTTTGGCGGCCGCCAGATGTTCACTACGCTCAATCCCCACATGGGGTCAGTTTCAACCACGCTTCCCGGGCTAGCCGCACCAATTCCCTGGAAAGCATGGTGAAAGTGATCCCCGGCGGGGATCAAAGAAAAGTAACATCTGGTCGGTCGCCACAGCCTGGAAGCACTGGCGGAAATCCGGGCCATGGCGGATTTGGCCAGATGCTGTGACAGCATTGGCACTGCCACCCGCCCGTCTCCCCAGAGGGCAGGCAGCAGGGAGTGTGGAGGGGATGGGGCCATGCAGCTGCACGTTGTGCCGCATGGCCCCGCCCCCTCCCCAATTCCCCGCCGGGATCCCCTGGCACGTCTGTTAGGGCGTGACGGGGTCGTCCTGGCAGGGGATGACTTTATTGTTTTCGTGACAGGACCAACTGGCCCCTTCACGTCTGAAAACACCCGAGATCACAGTGAACCACGCTGAATACCTACATGTGGTCACTGTGCCCTGCACGTCTGTTTGGTGGCTGCCAGATGTTCGCCACACTAAATACCCACATGGGGTCAATTTCAACCATGCTTCCCGGGCTACCGGTGCAAAAATCGGCTGAAGCGTGGTGAAAGTGATTCCAAGTGGGCATAAAAAAAGAGTAACGTCTGGTCGGCTATCACGGCCCGGAATCCCCGGTGGGATTCCAGGCCGTGGTGAACTTGGCCAGATGCTGTGGCGGCATTGGCCTCGCCGTCCGCCCATCTCCCCAGAAGGCGGGCGGTGAGGCAGCATGGAGGGGGCGGGGCCGTGTGGCCACACGTTGCTCCGCATGGCCCCTCCCCTCCCTGATTCCCCGCCAGGATCCCCGGCACGTCTGTTTGCTGTGCCTGGGTGATCCCGGTGGGGAATCTCTGGGTTGTTTTCGGGATGGGGCGAAGCCGCCCCGTCACGTCTGAAAACACCCATAGTCTGGGCTGGAGCTCCAGAAGCATGGTTGATTTTGACCCCATGTGGATATTGACTGTGGTGAACATCTGGCGGTCGCCAAACAGACATGCAGGCCACTTTGGCCCCACCACGGAATTGACCATGGTTCACTGTGGTTGAGCGTGATCTCGTAATGTCTGAAATCATCCAATATTCCTTTCCTAGTAGTGGAGACCAAATCACTGAACCAGTTCTATTTGATATTGTACTACTACCATTTTTGTGAGATGTGGCCAGAGACCCGTGTTCATGTTTTCCCCATTGCCATCAATAAGGAAAACAGTGAGCAGGGGTCCCTGAATATGACAAACAGGGGTGCCAGCAGAATTTACTTAGTGGGGGGAAGGAGTCAAGGGGTGGGACAGCCCATTTGCATCATGGTGTCATGACATTTGGAAAAGGATTGGGTGTAGGAGCAGCCCTGCTCTTTCCAATGTCACCTTGTCCCCTTTCTGAACATAGGAGCATTGCGGAACTCGGAAAGGGTGTGTGGTCACATTGAAAAGAGGCAGGAGAGCCCCTTTCTGATGTGGCTGCATTCCCCGCCTAAAGGGTTTGGAAGAGGTAAGAGGGTACAACCTCCTGGCACCCATGATGGCTACTGGTATGCCATGCTAGTCTCACTTCTGTTCTTCAAACAAAGGGTTCAGTGAGAGGCACGGCTACCATAGAGCTCACTCAACATAGTTGAGTCTGAGGCCTGGACTCTAATGAGACTCTCTGCAAGCAGACTGAGCACTCCAAGGAAATTTTCAGAGTGGGAGTAGGACAGAGTGGGACCAACACTGACCCCACCTATTTTGAAAATGTTCTGTCAGTGCTCAAGTGCCTGCAAAGGCCCTGCCAAGCAAGAATGTTTCAGAGTGGCCAGAGTTGGGATGTTGGCCACACTGACTCTTAAAATTTTCTTTCTGGTTGCTGCCACTCCAGAGGGGCCTCACTGGGAGCCTTTGGGGGGGTGGGGGAAGGGGGAGGCCAAGGCTGTCCAGAACCTTAGAAGGAGTTCCGTTTAGCAAGACCTCACTCCCTTGCCCATAAGGGAGATCATCATTGGGACATGAGCCTGAGCTTGCCACAGTCTTGGTAGGTGCAGTCCTCACCCTTTCAAGTCAATCAAAACTTTGTCATTGACTTCAGTGGCTTCAGGATTAAAGAGAATTTGGCATAGCTTGAAATGGCCTCTATTAACTTTGCAACTGTTTCCCAAGGTGACCTGTCCAGTACAACTATTTCCCTGTCTATAACCTTTCTCCTTTAATTTTGTCATCTCTCCCAGTCAATGCAGGGTTGGAGATATGAGAACATCCAGATATGATAAACTCACACTAGATATGATATGATTGAAATCCAGATATGATAACAAATCCACGCCAGGCCAAAACAAGAAAACATTGCTAGTTCTTATCATGCAAGTCATCGTCATCCACAGATGCGTAGCTGCTGTGAAGTGAGGGGACTCAGTTGAGCCCAGACTCTGAACCCTGAGGGGGCCCTTTGCAGGAGGCCTGAGCAACGTCTACACAAATTTCCGACTGGGCAGGGGAGGGAGCAGAGCAAGCACTCCACCCCCCACCAACTCTGAAAATTTCCCACTGGCACTTTGGACACTTGTGAAGGACACTGCCAAGAAAGTTGTTTTGTTAAGAGTGGGTGGGGGTGAAGTGCTGTCCCTCCACCTACATCCCTCTTTGTAGCATGATCGCTACTGCTCCGGAGGGTCTACTGGGAGTTTTCATGGGGAAGCCCTGTCTCCATGCCTTGGAGGTCCTCCTTCCCCCCAACTCTGGGGTGCCCTTTGCCCATAGGGGGGGCCTTGTTCCAGCCGGATACTCCACGCAGCATCAACTGCAGACAGTGTAGTCATTGTTTTTAGGGATGTCCGTTCAGATATCCAGTGCAAACTCCATCTGGAGTAGAGGACCTTCATCTGTGATTGATTTGGCTGGAGACAGATTGGGGTTGCCGCTTGTATACCATGCACCTTCCTGTACGGCGGCAACTCTATTTGCTCTAGCCGATCTGGTGTCAGAGGTGGTCTTGCAGTCCCCAAGACTGGTGGTCTTAGGGAACTTCAATATACATGCCGACACCAGTCTTAAGGGGGCAGAGCAAGAGATCATGGTTGCCAACTCACAAGGGGGTGGGGAAGCATACTCTGGATTTGGTATTTTGCACTGGCCTTGAGGCAAGGGTTTTGTTAGTAGGGGATGCGTCAACAAAGATCTGTTAGTGCCCTTGTCATGGACAGAGAATTATCTCCTATGATCCAGTCTCCTGGTGTATGTCTGCCCCTGGCATGGTGTGGAACCTGTTCACTTGGTTCGCCCCAGGAGACTTATGGAACCTGAGCAGTTCTGGAATACTCTGAGAAATATACCTTCCAACCTCAACAGCTGACCGCTTGATGACCTCGTTGTTTTCTGGAACACCTTGTTAGCTGAGGCCATTGACTGGATGGCTTCCAGGAGTCCTCTTCCCGAGCATAGGCGGGGAAGGGCCCCACTGTTCACAGAAGACCTGCATCAGCTGAAGCAAGAGGGATGGCAGTTAGAGCAACGGTGGCACCATACTTGTACTGAAGTCAAACAGTTGCAACACAGAGCTGCTTTAAAAGCCTATGCCGTGGCTGTGCAGAGAGTTTCTTTGATACCATCACATCATCTGCAAAGTCTCATCCAGCTGAGCTTTTCCAGGTGGTGAAGGGGCTGGTCAGTCTGGCCTCTCTCCGCCTGGAACTGGAGTCTTCTAGTGCTTACTGTGACCTGTTTATTGACTATTTTGTGCTTAAAATCACTTGGATCTACCAAGATGTCGACGCTGCATTTGATACAGTAGGCATACCTGAGGTTATGGATGCCCCATCTTGTCCAGTTTTATGGGATCAGGTATCACCCACTGATGCTGTGAAGATTCTGGGGTCTGTGAAATCACAACTTGTGAAGTCGATCCATGCCCGTCTTGGCTGTTTAAGGTCAGCTGGGAGATGCTGGGGCTGTTGCTGGAGGGGTTGGCAATGCCTCCCTTAGGGAGGGCAAGACCTTGGGGTGCCACAAGGACACTATGGTACAAACATTGCTCAAGAAGCCTGCACCGCCACAGCATAGGCCTTTAAACTGCTCTTATGCTGCGATCGATCATACTGGCCATGAGTTCAGCACCACCGGTGCTCTAACCACCTGCTCTCCTGCTTCAAACACTGTAGGCCCTCAGTAAACCAAGGAGACCTGCGGGAGACTCGGGAGGGCAGCGGATGCCTGGGAGCCACTCTGTCAATGGTCTCAGCCAACAAGATGTTCCAGAAGGCTATGAGATCATTGGCAGAGTGGGTGTCAAGGTCCAGGGGAAACTCCCCCAGAGCATTCCGGAACCGATCCGGTTCCATAAGTCTCCGGGGGTGGACCAATCTAATAGGTCCTACACCCTGCCAGGGGCTAACATGCGCCAGGATGCACACCTTAAGGAGGTAATGGTCAGACCATGACAAAGGCTCTCCCCCCTTAACTCCTACTAACCGACCCCCCACCTCAAGGTCGGTGCAGAAAATCAAATCCAGTGTATGTCCCTCCTCATGTGTGGGGCCACAGATAATTTGGGACAGGCCCATGGTTGTCATGGAGACCATGAACTCATGCCTCGCTCCTCCAAGATCGGTGTCAGTGTGGATATTAAAGTCCCCCAGGACCACCAATCTAGGGGTCTGAAGGATCACATCTGACACCAGATCAGCAAGAGCATGTAGGGATGCCGCTGG